>JAODAL010000109.1:0-442404 GCA_025379985.1 Phyllomedusa bahiana
CTCCTCCTTACCCCCCTATTGACAGGGAAACCAGAAAATGACCCAAAATCATCCAGTGCCCTCAGAATCCTTTCCACTTGGTTCTTTGGGTTATCCAGAAACAATAATAAGTCATCTGCAAAGCAGACCAGTTTCTGTTCCAGCTTGTCCACCTTTATCCATTGGTAAAGTGGGAAATTAATCAAGTGAATCGCTAGCAGTTCCAAAGCTAAATTAAATAACAGAGGCGATAGGGGACATCCCTGTCTTGTTCCTTTCTGCAAGTAAATTGGAGATGATAGGAAACCGGGGGTATTAACCCTCGCCTGAGGGGACCTATACATGGCTTCTAGATAATCCCGAAAAGCTCCCTTGATTCCTATTTTGTCCAGGACTAACCCTAGTCATTTCCAATTAACATTGTTGAACGCCTTTTCCGCGTCAATCGGCAACAGTGCTGGAATATGCGTTCCTAACTTAATTTTTCCACTGACTCCAGCACTGTCCTAATATTTTTGACCCCTGACCATCCCTATATGAAACCCATTTGATGTTCCCCAATGAGTTTCGGCATTAATATAGCAAGTCTATTGGCCAGGACTTTTGAGAAAATCTTAACATCCTGGTTGATGAGGGAAATGGGCCGATCAGATTCTGGGGCGGTCGGATCCTTCCCCTTTTTATGTAATACCTTTATGTATCCTGTATCTCCGGACTGTAACATAGTTTTCCTTTTAATTATTTCCCCAAATATTTGTTTTAATGTTTCTAAGCACGTTCCCTGCAGAATTTTGTATAGTTCTCCTGGCAGCCCATCCGGGCCGGGGGCCTTGATGAGCGGAAGATTTTTTTATGACCCTGACCAACTCTTCTTCCTCCACTTCTGGGTTAAGAAAATCTCTATCCTGCTCTGATAGAGTGGGCATAGAAATCTGGTGTAGAAATTCCTTCCCCTTTGTGATATCGAAATCAGATTGTGTGTAAAGACTATGGTAATAATCGCGCAAAATGTCATTAACCCACTTTGGTTCTCTAACCAGCTCCCCCGCCCTGGATTTAAGACGCATAATATTGGTAACCCCCCTTATCGCCTTAGCCAAGATTTGCTAGCAAATTTCCTCTTGTTTTCCCAAACTTGAAAAGGGACATCCTAAACTGATCATAGCACAGGGATTCCACTCTCTTTTTGTTGTAGTTTGAATGCCTCCCTGGAACAAGATCCACCTCTTTCCCTTATTTTTTTCATAAGGGCCCTATAGAAATGTGGTGGGAACCTCTCTCAAATCAGCGTCGGCTTTGCTGAAGGTTTGCCACAGCGCTCTTTTTTTTAGCTGTCATGTTTTGACATTAATTCTGCCCCCAGCATAGCCCCCCCTTTCCTGCATCCCAGAACAGAGTGGGGCACTATTTATGTGCCTCGTTGTCCTGCTCATACTCCTTTCACCACTGGACTAGAAGGTCTTTAAATTGATCATCTCCCAAAAGTGATGAAGGCAGTTTCCATAAAATATCTGTGCCCCTTGGGAAGGTCTCATGCAAAGAGACCACAACAGGCGAGTAGTCCCCTATATCTACCGATTCCACTTTACCCACCAGCTTAGATTTTGCTAAAAAAAATAATCCAGCCTGGACCAAAAGTTATGGGCGTGAGAGAAATGAGTATACTCTCTTCCAGCAGGATTCAACGCTCTCCATATATCTATCAAACCCACACTCTCGGTTAGTCTATATAGTAGACTTTTCCTCTGGTCTTTAACTAAAATGGGGCTGTCTGTTTTCTTCCTATCTTCTAGGTCGTTCATGACACAGTTGAAACTCCCCCCCCCCCCACATTAGGATTCCCTCCAACTCCATTTGGACAAGTTTGGTTTCCAGTTCCCAGAAAAATTGTCTGTCCGGATTATTTGGAGCATAGACATTCACCAGATTGAAGGTCCCTGCTGGTGATTTCACCTTCAAACCGATGAATCTACTCCCTACATCAGTGTCCAGTGCTAGAATCTTGCAAGGAGTACTTTACCCCCTACCGCCTCCGAGTCTTTAACCTCTCCCACCCATATCTTTTGTAAGCAATGAAAGTCTTATTCTTCAAGATGGGTCTCTTGTAGCAGAGCAATATCTACCTATAACCTCTTCAAATGCTATAACTCAAGCATCCTCTTTTGGGGAGAACGCAAAACCTTCACGATCCATGAAGCTATTTTCATAATATCAACCTTTATCCCAGAAATTCCAGATCATGACACCAAGATCAAGGAAGTACCAACCCGCCCCCTCCAAACCAAACCCTTTTAACCAACTACAACAATGATAACTCCCTAAGAATTTCATTTCTCCTTCCGGTGAACATCTCTTTTTTCGCACATAACCAAGTGAGGCGAAACTCGCTATACTCACCATTTTCACCCATCCATTCCTCCCCCTCCCGCCATGCATAGTTTCGTAACATATAAGCAGCACATCCTATGTATGAACTCCTAACCACCAACCCCTACCTTCCCAGATAACTAACAGACATGGAAAAGAGTATAATTAGTGCAAACATGAGAACAATAGTGTTCAAATAACAGCATCAGACACAACCCGTAAGCTCCATGTATGCACAGGCGAGATATTAATCGCCTAACCATAGAGGAGAGTGTCCGAGGTTCACTGCCAAGTAAGCAGAAAAACTAGGGAATTAGGTGCAATAAGAAGAGAAAGAACCATTAATTGCAATGTCTAGTGATTGTCACACTCATCTCTTCCCCGGCGACCGGCGGTGTCTCCATGAAGTTAAGGCTCCAGTATTTCTGATGCTCTGGCTCCCCCTAGCGTACTGATGGAGATCTCTCTGGCTGGACTCGTCGCCTGCCGAAGCATGCTGCTGATCCGGGGATCCCGTTCTACTGAAAAGTTCTTCCAAAAAAATTTCCGCCTCCTCTGATGAATGGCACAGAACTGGAGCACCCTGATCTGGGATAATTTTGAGAATTGCAGGAAACTGTAAATTAAAGCGAAACTGTCTTTTCATTAGAGTGGAGAATACCGAAGAGAACATCCTCCTTTTCCTAGACACCACAGCAGAATAGTCCCTTATATACTAAGGTGTTTCTTTTGGAACGATATGCCTGAAGCAAGGCCGCCTTTTCCATATAGTCAAGGTAACGTACTATCACCGCCCGTCTGTCGTCTTTAGTTGGTGTACGTGGGGGGCCTATTCTGTGGGCTCTTTCCACTTTCATACGGCCCTTGAGACCCAGAATCTTAGGAACGCCCTCAGAGCATATTTTAGACAAGAGGTTTTGTGGAGTGTCCTCGCTCAGCCCTATAATTCTAACGTTACTTCTGCAGGATCTATTCCTTGACCTTATTTTCAAGGTATTCGGTTCTCTTAAGTAGTCTCTCCGTAGAGCTCCGCACATTTAGTAAATCATCTTCAACTCCGTTTGTTCTCTCTTCTAGGTCTGCTATCTGGGCTTTATGCTTATCTACATATATTTTGATAAAGGATAAGGCTGATGTTACTGAATCAGAGACTGAGTTTGAGACTGCGACTTCTAGGGAAGCCATGATCTTTGGCACTAAAAGCTTCGCCACAGCTATCGCCATGGACTTGCAAGAGATTCCCAGCCCTGGTACTTGTTCTTCACAATCCCCTAGAGCCCCAGGAGACATGTTAGTAAGCCCCTCATCACGCTTGGGTACATTAATCTGAGAGTGCAAGAGTACGGGTTCCTGTGTATTAGCATTGTCAGCAATCTGCAGCTCTGGGATGTTCGCTGTAGCCTCTTTCTGCACACGAGGGGCACGTTGTTGCAATGGGGCAGCGGGAGAAAGGCTCATGAGGTGAAGCCCTTCAATGTCAAAGCCCATGATAGCTCCCTGATTCGGTGTTTCAGCTTGCTCATCCTCAGTGACTGCCTGCTGTGTGCTCTCTAATCCTGCAGTCTGAGTAGCCCCTGTGTGGTGCGTTTTTACTTGATCAGCCTGCGGGGCACAATACAAGCTGTCTGCCACTGCTTCCTCCTCCTCCCTTGCTTCTGCCGCCCGGGATTGCTGTGGGGTCGAGGCGTGGGAGCGTGGCGGTTCAGGCCCCCCTGCTACCTCAACGATTCCGCTCAGGAGGTCAGAGACGGAGTCTAACACCGGCACTGTTATGTGCCGTTAGCTGGCACCAAATCGAGAGGGGAGAGCTGCTATAAGGCAGCTCGGAGCGGGAGCTCTCACTCTGTGCGGCCACTCATGTGTGCGCCAGAACCGGAAGTCCTCCCCAAATATTTAAATGACTGAGCAGTCACAAGGAAATGCAGGGTCCTAGACGACCATACTTTTATCACATCCCTAAAATCCATAAGGATGCCAAGAAACCTCCAGAACAACAAATAATTTCAGGCATAGGAAGTGCAATGAGCAACCTTTCACATTTTTTTGGGATATATACTGCCAGGACTACATCATAACATTTCCAAGTCATTTACAGGACTTTGTTTTAATTAAAATGCTATCCACCATCCAATATGAAGATAATTATGTTTTCCTTATGATGGACATTACATCACTGAACAGTAATATAGCTCATTCCAAAGGAACAGAATGTACAGAGTTATTTATATGTAATGATCCACTAATTTCAGATGTACAAGGAACCTCTTAGATGGCCTGCAGTTCATTCTAGAAATTGCATCATATGACCCCATCCTATGCAAATGTATTCATGGGGATTTTGAGGATATCTTTATCCATAATAATGGTAATTTTTCATCTAATATCATCCTTTATAAAAAAGTTTATAGATGACCTATTCATCATATGGGCAGGTACCAAATAAGCTCTATGTTTTACTTCTGAGTTTAACAATAATAATTGGGATATAAAATTCACTCCCAATTACAGTTATACTGCTATTAAATTCCTGGATCTGGTGGTAACCAAGAAAGAAAATCTCTTCATCACATCCACATATTTCAAATCCGTGGTTCACATGACCTTAATTGAACAAGCTGGGGTTATTGGACATAGACTACAAGAAAAAGGATAACCATCTGAGATCATGGCTGCTTATACTAAAAGCAATTACAACAAATACAATGCATCAACAAATCTCCCTTTAGAACATATGATAATCAAGCTCAACCCTATCAGTCTCTCCTAAAGACCTAATTTTATTACAAGATATTTCTCATTACATTATAAAATACGATGCGTTTTAAGTAAATACTGGCATATCCTATATAAGGATCCGTATCTTTTCTCCAAAATACTCCTGGTATCACTGTTAGAAAAGGAATGTCTTTAAAAAGTCCTTAGCCGTCTCAAATGTCAGCCTGTCATTTAAAAAAAATCATGTAGGAATGCAGGACAGTTACGGATGCAATAAAAAATAGATGTCCAACATGTAACATCATTAAGAATAAGACCACTACTTTTCAATCAACTGTTACTGTTGAGATTTTTCAGTTGAGCACTATCTTGCTTGGAAAAATGAATATGTGGTGTACTTGATACAATGTTGTTGTCGGAGACAGTTGGCCATACAATGCAAAGACCAAGTACCAATACAATATAGTTTGAGGTTTTAAAGATAAAAGAGATGTACTGGATTTATCATCTGAACAGTTAGTCCCCAGGTGTCCTAAATGAGATCACAGAGCTCATCTAGCTACTGATTTATTTCAATACTCACCATGGTTTTTTGCATGCAATGAGATGTAAGTTTAAATCAAGTGTGTTTTTGTTTTCTGCTTAGTATCAGTTAAAAAGAATAATTGCATGCATTTTACCTAAGTATTTTAATACTGCCATCTAGTGACAATTTGGTGTAATTACACCAATGAAATATGTGTACATATGCATATATTTTTATGTGATATTTTTCAGTGATCTATACATTTAACAATATATTTCTTGACTGTAAGATGTTTTAAGCAATATGGCGACTTTTGTGACATTTTATACACAATTTGAATTACTGTTAACCCAGATTTTAATAGCCGTGAACACAGCCTCTTGTTTTCCATAGTTACATATTTTGATGTCTATCCAGTTCAGCCTATTATGCTACAATCTGGCAATCAGAATAAATCCCTCGATCAATGACCCTTCTCCAGAATCCCAGTCCCCATAACTATTATTACACTCTAGAAGTGCATCCAGACCCTTTTTGAACTCTGTTAGTGAATTTGTCAAGATGATTAAATCAGGTGTGGAATCTATCTTTGTTCTACTCCTTATCCAATTAAATGCCTCCTCCGAATTATATTATTATTATTGCTGCCGGCAGCCAGAGCTCGAGAAACATGACCAACACCTTCCGTTTCGGACATGATTCTGCTTTAATCACAGTAAATTACATTCCAATAGAACTTTTTTAATCACATGACTATTTTATCACCACATGATTGGTTAATTGGCGGTCGCTAAGAGACAAGTTATAATTTGCATGTACGTATGAAGCATTAGCTGATATGACACATTCCGAAGCTCTCCTCTGTATTATCTGGGGGGAGGAGGAAGTCCTTGACTTTCTTGCTTCTAGCAGACAATGCATCTGTCTCAAGGAAAGCTGTGTGAGAGATATCTGATACTTCGATAAGGATTTATAGCAGTAAAAGCAGTTTAACAAACTATCTGATGAGCTTAATAAGAATGTAATGATGAAACAGACTTTTGATGTTTTTTCCTTAAATTACCAACTTGACAAATTCACTATGACAAGTTCCTCTGGCAGAAAGTCCCACAGCTTCGCCGCTCTTAAAGTAAAGAATCCCTTTCTATGTTTATGTAGAAACGTTCTTTCCTCTTGGCGTAGAGGAAGCCCACTTGTTCTAGATACAGTCCTGAGTATAACTAGGTCTTGGGAGAGATCTCTCTGGCTGCTTACTGGCTGCTACAGTTAAGTTTGTTGTCCACCAGGATTCCCAAGTCCTTCTCCATGTCACATTTTCCCAGCATTTTCCCGTTTAACAAGTAATCACGGAATGGATTTTTTCCTTCCCATATGAATTACCTTACATTTATCTGTGTTAAACCTCATCTGTCACTTCTCTACCCAGGCCTCCAATTTATCCAGATCCCTTTGTAATAAAACTTTGTCCTCTAGTGTGTTGATTACTTTGCAGAGCTTAGTATCAGCTGCAAAGATTGATATTCTACTGTGCAATCCATGTGTAAGCTTGTTATTGAATATATTAAAGACAATAGGGCCCAATACTGAACCCCATGGTACCCACTAGTAACAGGGATCAAGTCTGAGTATGTACCATCAATCACCACCCTTTGTTTTCTATCACTGAGCTAGTTACTTACTCACTTGCAAACATTTTCCCGCAGTCCAAGCATTCTCATTTTACTTACCAACCCTTTATGTGTCACAGTATCAAATGCTTTAGAAAAATCTAGATATATAACATCCAGTGCCTCACCCTGATCCCGTCTAGACCAGAACTCCTCATAAAAGCTGATGAGATTGGTTTGACAGGAGCGATTCTTAATAAACCCATGCTGCAACGGCGTTATACATCTATTTTCAGTGAGATACTACAGCATAGCATCTCTTAGAACACCTTCAAACATTTTACCTACAACAGAGGTTAATCTTACTGGCCTTTAGATTCCAGGATCACTTCTTGACCCCTTTTTGAATATTGGCACATTTTCCATGCGCCAAACCTTCGGGACATACCCCGTTATTATACAGTCCATAAATATTAAGAGTATAGACCCATCACATTACTTATTTCCCTTAAGACACAGGGTGTATACCATTAGGACCTGGTGATTTGTCCATTTTAATTTTCTTAAGGTGGAGCTGCACTTCTTCCTCTGTTAGACAGGACATTTTAGGTGGAGTTTAACTCATCCCTTTGCTTATCAACAGGAAGGTCATTTTCGTTAATAAATACAGTGGAGAAATTTTTTTAATAGGTTTGCTTTCTCCTCATTGCCCTCCAGAGTAGTTCCCTCACTACTTTCCAAAGGGCCGACATTGTCAGTTTTAATCTTTTTAATATTTACATAGTTAAAAAATATTTTGGGGTTAGTTTTACTCTCTACCGCAATCTGCCTTTCTGTATCTAGCTTAGCTGTCTTTATCATTATTTTATTTTTTTCCTATCTTTTTAGTGCCTTCTCACTGCCCTCCTGTTTAAGTAGCTTAAATGCTTTCTTTTTATTCATTGTCTCCTTTACATCTCTGTTGATCCACATTTTTTTTCTGTTTCTAATCATTTTATTTCCATAAGGTATGTACCTCTCACAGTGAGCACTTAAGATGTTTTTAAAGATCCCCCATTTATTATCTGTTCTTTTATTTTTAAACACCTTGTCCCAGTCAATGCGCAACGTTCTGTAGGAACATGCTTAAGTGTGAAAAACCACATGAAACTCATTGTTTCTTTTGTATTTATTCATATATTAAATGGTTTGAGCACCGTCCGTGTCTCCTGGTCTTGGGGGATCAGTTGCTTTGTTTAACCCCTTAAACGGGGATGTAATGCTTCTTTAGTTCGGCTGATTCCTACTGCTCTCAGCTTCTCAACTCTAGAAATGCAGGGGCCTTTCTTCCCCTCCCAGCTGGGTGACATCATCGCCCCTTCACTGTTCATGCTGGCTCCCGAGACTCCCCCCCCCCCCTCCTCTGAGTCCACATGTCACTGTGTCTCTCCCTATCAGTCTTATTTTGTAACAGCTGTATACATACCACAGGCTGCATTCAATCTAGACTAAGCACTGATCTTCTCCTCTCACAGCTGGAGATTTGTTACAGCTTACTATGACTGGCACAGATCTCCCTTCTATGCAGGAGAGGCAGGGATCGTCACATAATTGTGCTGTTTTCTGCTTGCAGAAGCCCTGCAGTGTCATTCTGTTTCTTCTGGCTGTGAAGAGTGAAAATGTGGCGGTCACCGTGACCAAGGGCTCCCCTTTAGCCCGAAACGCGTCGGTTTGTGGGTCCCCCCTGCACCCTCCATTGGATGTATTGAAATGAAATAAAGAACAGCACCGTTGGTATCGTTATCGCTGGGTCCGTTTTGCTTTTTGCTTTTCCTAAAGTCAATACAATGTGTTATCTGTATACTACAGGTTGATACGCATCTGACAATACCAGACATGTGGGTTTACTTAATGTTTTGGTACCGTAAAAAAATTCCAAACCTTTTCTATTTCTGAAATTTGCGCTGCGGCGCCAGTTTGTGCGACCAATAACTTTTTTGCACTAACACTTACGGACATCAGTGAGGGTGCCTTTTTTATGGGCTGAAGTGTACTTTTTATCACTAGCAGTTTGGAATGCATGTGACTTTTTTGATCATTTTTATTCCATTTTTTTAGGTGACGTAAAATGACCAAAAAACGCAATTTTGGCGTTTGGAATTTTTTTTCTTCTACAGTGTTCAGCATACAGGATAAATGATGTTCAATTTTTTTCGGACGCGGCACTACCAAATATGTTTAACTTTTTTATTATTTTATTGTTTTTATTTGTAAAATGGAGAAAGGGGGTGATTTGAACTTTTAATACTTTTTTTTGTACTTTAAAACTTTATTTTTATTTTACTTTAACATTGAGCCCCCCTAGGGTTTTTGACTACTAGGTGGTGCGATTGTCAATACAGTCTAATGCATTGCATAGACAATGCATTAGACTGTACCAAGATGGCGATCCTGTCTGCGGACGGAAGTGGGGCAAACCAGGACATGGGAGTGACGGGAGATTTCACAAGGCTCCCCGCTGCCATGTCCGGGTGTCGTATCGCTGCAGCTATGCTGCAGTGGCGCCGATCACACTGAAGAATGGTGCGTGGCACCGATCTTCTTTCATTCAGACGCTGCGGCCATCTTTGCCGCGGCATCTGGATGGTTAAACAGCGCGGGCGGGAGGCACTGCCCAATCACGCTGTAACGGCCGGGTGTTAGCGGCGATTAGCAATGCCCCCTTAGGGACCCCGGGACGTACTCATACGTCCAGGGTCCGTAAGGGGTTAAAGAAGAATTTGCATGCTATACTTTCCCCGCAAAATTACTGGAACAAGTGTTTGTGGACAAGCAGTTTACCTGTTTAATTGGATTAAACATTTGTGAAGTGCTGTGCCGTCCTTTACACAACGAAATTAGGTGAGCACCCACTCAGTGGTATTAACGAATTTCAACTGTATCTCTTCTAAGATTCAAAGTAGCACTTCTCTTTTCCAGCAGTCACAAAGGAGCTTGCAGGATACTACATTCCACTGAAGGATCACCCACTGGCATCAGCACCGACTTGTCCCAATTTATACTAAGACTGGAATACCTCTCAAACTGTTTAATTGTTGTGACTGCCATTTCTAAGGAGGTAGCATTCTCCAAAAACATGATCATCTGCATACAATGCTATTTTTTCCTTCAGATTACTCCTTTTAAAACCTATAATCTTCATTTGTGAAGTAACAATCTCTGCCAAGGGCTCAATAATTAGGGCAAATAATAGCAGGGACATAGGGCAACCCTGTTTTGTGCCTCTGCTTAGATCAAAAGAGGGGCTAACTTGATCAGTAACCCCCATACACGCTATGCTTAAGAAATTTATCCATAATATGAATGCAGGTCTAAAGTTCATTTGTCAATGACTTCCCATAAAAATTCTACACATCGAACTCCTTAGCGGTGACCAAAGAACAAACAGCTCTAGAGCCGCTATTCTCAGTCAGGCGTTGTAAATTGAGAAAAAGGCACGTAATATAAAATTAGTTTGGTCTTCATGAATCAAATTAGTAATTTTCTGGGACAGACTACTAGCAAAAACCTTAGCCATGACTTTTACATCCACCAGCAAAAGTGAGAGAGGTGTATACGATTCTGGTAATAACAGATCTCTAGTAGAGATGGGCGAATTTCTCAAAAATTCGATTCGCCGACTTCGCCGAATTTTCCGGCAAAAATCGTTTCGGTCTGAATTACTTCGGGACGAATCGCGTTAAAAAATAGCTATTTCCAGGCTGCACAGAGCCTGTAGGGTGCTGTAGAACGTTGCACCATGCTTAAATATGCAGAGGGAGCTTGGTTTGGTCTTCATACAATGTTGTGTTTTAGTATGACACGCATATGACTGCCGCCGCTCTTAGAATCGCTTCACTATAAAATTCCCTGGGCACTTAAGAGGGCAAAACTGACCAAAAAACTCAAGCGGGAATGTAGCCTAATAAAGTCATGGCAGTGCCAGCTGGAAAAAAACAAGCTGAGGGCTCAGTTGGCAACATCAGTAGGCCACAGAGTGACAGAGTGTGGAGGTGACAGCTGCAGCCAAAGCATCATGAGGTCAGAGAGTGGCACAATGACATTATGGGTGGCAAAACAGAGTAGGCACGGGAGTGGCACAATGCACAGTGTGGAGGCCACGGCGTGAGCAACAGCAGCAGTTGAGGTCAGCAGTGGCACAATGATTTTCTGGAGGTGGCAAAAACAGGAGTAGGCCAAGAGGGGCACAATGACAGGGGGAGGTCACGGCAGGGCAAACAGCAGCAGCATGGGGTCGCAGGGGCACAATGAAGTGTGGGGTCACGGCAGCAGCCACGCAGCAGAGGTCGAGAGGGCACAATGACAGAGTGTGGAGGTGGGTGGCAATCCCAGTCCCTGGAAAAGATGGTGGTGGGAGAGAGAGAAATGGAGAGATGTGTGGCTCGGGCGTGGCGACATCAGAATAGGCCTGGGGCAAGTGTTTGAACCCAGACTCATTTCTCAAAGTTTTGGTGAGCGTCATGGCTGATGTAATCTGACGCCTAAGGCATTGGTGTGTGGAAATCCTGGCCCATCCACGCCTGATTCATCTTGACAAAGGTCGTCGTTCCACATTTCCGTGGACAAGGGGGGTTCTCCTTGGGTAACGATGGCCCCCGCCGCACTGAACACCCGCTCTGATTTCCAAACTACTGGGGCCCGGGCAGGACAGCTTCTCCACTGCAAACTCGGCAAGTTGCGGCCACAAGTCCAGTTTGGCTGCCCAGTAGTCCAGCGGGTCTTCAACTGGGGTGGCAGAGTGCATCTGGACCGGGAGATGATGGCAAAGAGAAACAGCTCCCTTCTGCAGAGGTGGTGGAGCCTTGACTGGCTGCAATGGCATGTGTGCCACTGGAGGCTGCTGCTGCTGCTGTGGCGGCAGGATGGACCACCACATCTGAGCCACGGTTCTCCCAGGACACCGGATGGTGACGCTGCATGTGTTGACGCAGGGCCGTGGTGCCAACGTTAGCTCCCTGGCCACGCTTCACTTTCTGCCAACAGATTCTACATATACCCATATTCGGTTCCTCCGGTGTCTTACCAAAGAACTGCCAAACCGCCGAGTAGCTGATTTTACCGCCAACGCTCCACACTGAGTGACTACTACCACCGCTGCCTCACTGAGCCGCTACTTACTTGGACCTGCAAAGCGGGTTTTCTACCCCATGGCTGCTTGGCTCCTGACCTCACACTGCTGCTACCCTGCTGACTCACGGCCACACAACCCACTTGCTGGCTGCGCCGCTGCCTAACGCCCTCTTCTCCTGGCGATGATGAAGCCCTTGCTTCACCCGGCTCCCAAGTGCGGTCGGCTACATCATCATCGATTATTGTTTGATCTTCACTGCTGTCTCCTCACCGGTCTTGGTATGCAGAGGCTGCCCCTCACAAAATGACCCCCCATGACCTCTCCACATCTATACTTTGCCGCCTACTGCAAGAAGCAGGGGATATTGGCCCATTTCTTCGCTCCAAGTAGCTGCTGACTGTCCTCCTCAAATTGTTCATCCTCGCTGTATAGTGGTGCTGAGCCCAGACCACATAGTAGATCTCCGGCTGAGGGAACCAGATGGGACAGTCAACTAAGGGTTGGGTCTGATGTTCCCATCAACTCTTGGCTGGAGTTGTAAGATGTCATCTGGGAGGAAGTGGATGACCTAGTCAACCAATCAAGAACCATTGGGTTGCTGAACAACACACAGCCGCTAGATGACACCGGCAGTTCTGGCCTCACTGAGTGACCCCTGCTGCGATGTCACCTTACTGTGCTGCAACCTGGGCCTGCTCCAGGAATGTTTGTGCCACTGCCACTCGCCTGTGAAGAGTCTGCCACCTCTCTATCTGACATACTGTTTGTTCTAAAATGTACAGACTCTGTTTAATGAAGATATCGGTATATGATAAATGCACACCCTGTATTTGACTCCAAATGAACCCACTAACAAGCTTGGGTAACGCTTGGATATAGAATGCGCTCCACAAATGGCCAGGAAATTACTTGTATGTGCCGTTTAAAAACACTGTGTATTTTACAAAATACACACTGTGTATTTTACTGAATATAAAAGCACAAACAGGCTTAATTAACCTTCAGATATGAATTATGCTACATTAAAAATTTCTTCTTTGGCATTAAAAAACACCGTTTCTTTTTTACCACAACAGAAAAAACGTTTAATTTAAAACCTTGGATAAAAAATTGCGCAAAAAAAATTGCTGCCAAAATTACCACTTTGTAGCGTGTTAAAACGACGTGTATTTTGGGAGCACAACCAGAAAATGCTTAATTTCCCTTGGGTTATGAATTAGCTACAGCCAAAATTTCTTCTTTGGGGATTTAAAAAAGTTTCTTTTACTGACTATAACTTAGAAAAAAAACTTAGTTTAACCCTTGGTGTAATTTCGCAAAAGAAATGTGCGCCCAAAATTACCTCTTTGTAGAGGTTAAAAAGGGGGTTTTTAGAAGCCAAAGCAGAAAAAAACACTTAATTAACCTTTTGGGATATGAATTATGACAGGCAAAATTTCTTCTTTTGGGGTGAAAAACACTGTTTTTTTTAGGCACCACGAAAAAAAACTTATTAACCTTGGGTCTAAATGGCGCAAATGAAATGAGGTGCCCAAAAAATTTCCAGCTATGTAGCGGTTAAAAAAGACGTGTATTTATGAGCCAACAGCAGAAAAAGTTTAATTAACCTTGGATCTAAATTGGCAAGAAACGAAAATGTCAAAAATTCCAGCTATGTAACGTGTTACAACGCGTTTATTTTACTGAGCACAAACAGAAAAACGCTTAATTAACCCTTGGGGTCTAAATGCACAAAAGAAATGAGGTGCCAAAAATTCCAGTATGTAGGGTTTTACGACGACATGTTTTTACGACCAAACAGCAGAAAAACACGTAATTAACTCTCGGATACTGAATTATGTACAGGCAAATCTCTTTGGCATTGAACAAACACAGTTTCTTTTAGTGACCCAGAGCAGAAAAAAAAACTTACTCTAACCTTAGATATAAATTGCGCAAATGAAATCGAGGTGCCAAAAATACATTATGTTAGCGTGTTAAATAAAACGTACGTGTATTTCTATGTGAAACAGCAGAAAAAAACTCGCCTTCTCTTACCCTTGGATGTAATTGCGAAATGAAATGAGTGCGAAAAATTAACTAGCTATGTATCGCTGTTACACACGACGTGTATTTAACAGAGCAAAAAGCAGAACTACGTTAATTAACTATTGATATGAATTTATTGCTTACGGCAACTTTTCTTCTTGCGTTGAACAAATACCAAGTCTTCTTTTAGTGGACCAAACAAAAGCAGAAAAAAGCCTTATTAACCTTGGATCTTATTGCGCAAAGACATATGAGCAGCAAAAATAGTGGTATTTGGATTGCTATAAAAACGCTGTTTCTTAACTGGAATAAATCAGCAACTGGCTTAGATAACCCTTTGGATGATATCTCAATGTGCTAAGAAACTGAGCATATGCATTAAAATGTATATGCAGCTGAATTGGACTCACATGGACTTCAATCCAATACCACATAAATCAAAAATGTAGGACGCGTGCCTCCGCGCACGCACAAGCTGTGAAAACCCGCCCAAATAACTCGCTGTATAAAAGGTTTAGTTCAGGTGTCCATTTGTGACTGTCGTGTTATATCTGCTCGGGTTTAGCCACATTGGGTCCTACCAGAACATTGTACTTAGAGAGAAAGAACTTTGATCCACAAAAATTGTTGGAGAGGGCATAAAACATATAAGTAGTAACCAATAATAGTTGGCTGTTTAGCTTAGAAAAGATCACAATGCTTTCAAAGGCCATATAAAAACAGAAATGTGGCAAGGAGAAGGGCTAATTATGTCATTCGACTGGATATCGAATAACATAGAATGCCAATAGAACAATCCACTGGGTGATTAAGGAGATCAAAGTAAGATCATCAGTTATGTGTGAGTAATGAAGGGCCAACTGGAAAGCCAACATATGATTAGTGAAACCAGTCATAAAGTATCTGTGCTGACTAAACATGCTCTTGAGAAATGGTTACCGGTATGCCAAACGATCATCATTAACTAAGCCTAAAAGAGAAGTGGCAAACATTTGTGATCCTTTCTAGCATAGTACATCACTGCATGGTTTCTTTGGTAAATCAAAGATAAGTGTGTTGCAGGAATCTCTACTAGCACTTGGAAAACTTACCTAACTGTGTTTGTCCTATAAGTTTGCCCTCAGATAAGATGGTGGATTGTGTCTCAACTGGTTGCCCATCTTGTTTCTGTTTCCTGTTCCTGGTTTCTTAATCTAAACTCTCAAGCCTGTTGTTCATGTTTGAGATTGTGAGCTAGCTACTGTTTCCAGTCCTCTGCTGGGACACCTGCCGTCCCAGCCTTGTTCTGTTCATTGACAGTTAACCTGCGCGCTAACCAATTGTGACTGTAGAGCCTCCACGCTTACCCTTGCCTTTGACCAGCAGCAACCAATTACTTCCTGGGACCTCGCTTATCACACCTTGATCCGCGTCGTTCTTGTAACACTTAGCTCCTCTGGACATTGGATTCACAGCCAGTATCAACCAGTATAAGGGACAAGATACTAATCGCCTAGGATGGGTCCGCTGGGAGCCGGAACGCCATCGCTTCAAGCAACATGCAGAAATACGGTGGGCTACAATGCGCTCTGAGATGCAGGGATTGAAGATCAAGTGCGGAGCTTTTGAAGGTAGAATGCCCACAATATCCAAGTGTATGGACAAGCCATTCAAGAGTAGGGGGACCGTTGAGAAATAACTGACCGGGATATCATGGATGAATCAAACCTCCTGGACATCACTTAGGTGCACTGTTAATGAGCTAAGTTGCGCTTTAAGATTTGTTTGGGGAGAACAGGGATTACAATTGTCGGGGACTTCCTTAACCAATGTAGGTTATTAATTTGATTGCAAATCTCAAGGCAGTTCTACGGACAAGTCTAAGGTCTATGCTTATTATGCTTGTTAACACCATAAAGCATTGCTGGGCCAAAGCCCCTTGATTAAGACCCAGGATCCCCGGTGAATTTCACTGGAAGCATTCATCGACGCCACTGAGTCAAATGTTTGTTGACCCTAATCGTCATGCTACAGCTGAAGCAGTATCACTAGCATTGCGCCAGGGCAATACGGCCCGAGTGGCTGAGTATGCTATGGAATTCACAAGAGGTGGGGCAATAGACACCGACTGGAATGACGCAGACGAAGATGTCTTTTTTGAAGATAGGATATGCTGCGCATTAACAGATGAATTGCCCGTGTGAGGCTACCTTCGCGTTTGGATGCATTATTAACCATTGCATTCGAATTGATACCGGAGATATAGAACCGACGACAGGAGAGAACCCCTCGCACCTCCATGGCGCTACTTTTGAATTATGGGACACCAAGGAGGCCACCTGTTCTGTCTCATTTCCCAAGAAACCCTGGGGAAATTTCGCAGAGATTCGGGAAGGCGGGCCTATGCAAGTCGATCCATATTGAAATGTGAAAGAGTAGATAGAAGGACAACAGCCGGCTACGTGAAAGGTGCTATGCTTTTTTCTGTGGAATGTCTACCACTTCATCATCAATTGCCATTGCAGCCACTAGGAGATTGGTGGCAGCATCATGATCCCGATCCTCGGATGGGGAAAATCATTGCTTCGGAGAATGAGTTATCTGATAAGAGCAGTTGCCAGTCTATTTCAGCAGTGGCGCTCATATAAAAAAAGAGATGGAATAAGGACTCTCATGATTCTCTTCAGTAATTCTCTGGGCTAATCCCAGTGTGGTATTCACCTCAGCTATGTTGGATTGGGCAAGTGGCACTTCATGGATCTTCCTTTGCTCAAGAATGGGGTTAAACTCTAGAAGAGACTTTCAACCCGTGTGGTAATGTGAGGACTGTAGATGGGTCTCCACTGAGTCAGGGCCAGTGGATAGAGCCGACCATTGAAATCATTAGGGCACCCCAGAGCACCAGAAGTCCTGTCATTCATATTGATATTTCGCCGCACTTTCCTTTTCATCTTAGCTTTACCTTGGTTGCAATAGAAACCAGGTTATCACTGGGCAAACCAAGATGATAAGCTTCCAGCAGAGGATGTTATCAAACAGACTCACTCTGAACAGCTCTGAAGTCCAGTTTCAAGACCATAATCTCTAATGGAGCTAGACCCTCGGGAATAAAGGAATATGCAGCTGTTTGCAGCAAACACGAATGCGAACAAGCTACCTACACGACACCTTACGATTGCCCCAGAGACGAGCTTTCTGGTTGCATCCAATACAATTCTGGTACACAATCTATCTCTGGCTAGGCCTGAGTTAAAAAGCCCCTCAGGACTTATAGAGGAAACCTTGTAAGGGGGTCATCCGTTCTTCTCTTCACCGAAGGGGGCTCCATATTTTTGTCAAAAAGAAGGATGGGTTGACATTAAGACCTTGTGCACATCTGGTTCACAGAGGGACTTAATAAACATACATATAAGAACCCGTTTATCTATACCTACTGATCCTCGACTTCTGGAGAGAGTACGAAATGCAAAGATTTTTTCAAAATTAGTCTCGAGGAGCTTACAACTGTCGTATCATTATTGGAGATTGAATGGACAGATGCTCTTTATGTCAACGTTATGGCATTTGATACTTGTTGTTATGCCCTTTTGGCCTTTGTAAAGCCGCATTTTCAAACATTCGTAACGACATCTTCACGGACTTCTGGACCAGTTCATGTAATCTATCTGGACGATATTGATTTTCTCTTCGATGGAAGTAAACCAGAAGATAAGTTGAGACATGTGAAACTTGTTTCTGGAACGGGCTGTGGGGAGAACCCATCTATAATCAAAATGAGATGCAGGCGTAAGAGTGTGAATTCCATCAGAAGAGATCAATATTTGGCTATCGATATATTTAACTCATGGGTCTACAAATGGACTCTAGCAACGATCAAGAATAGGTAGACTGGCCACCCAGAACATAAAAGTAATGGTTCAACGTTTCATAGGTTTTGCAATTTTATAGATGCTTATCCAGTCTCTTCTAGAAAATCATTTCTCCTAATCAACAGTTGCACTAAAAAGAAAATGCTTTGTGTTGGTTCTAAGACAAGATCCTTCTTTTTTAACAAGAGACATCGTTCACCTACAGCCCTAGCTAACCTATCTTTTTAATACAGACCAGAATGCCTTTTGTGGACGTGGACGCCGCGCACTCGCGTCGCGCGCGCCTAAGGGCCACATATGTCTCTTAGGAACGGGAGACATGAGTTTATTAATTCTTGTGGGTTTTTATCCGTCGTTGTATCAATCTGTGCGTAGGAATTATTGATGCTGGGGAATAAAGATCTTTTAGCTTTTGTTGAGATACTTTTTTAAGGAATGAGATTATGTTCAGGAGCCTACAAAATTAATAGTTTAACTGATCACCGTAATATGGAATTCGTTCAGATATGCAAGTGTCTATCTCTTCGTCAACGCCTCGTTGGATGTATTTTCCTCAACCAATTCAATTATAATCTATAACGAGGCCTGGCATCTCGTAATGGCTTAGGCAGATGCTTTATCAAGAATGTTCTCTTCCAGTGATTCCACACTGACAATTACTAAGACTCATTGTTTGTCCGGGAGTCTACTGTTGTGGGAATAACTCATATAAGGACTAGCTCAAGAGATAAGATGACGGACATATGACCACAGATATTACTTCCCATCCACCGATCATGTACAGTTAGTGCTCAAAAAATGATGTGGACAGGGTAGCAGCTTTATGATCACCTGCAAACAGTAAGATGAAGATTCTGAGACTAGCCATATTATCCAACTTTGCGGCTCGCGCTCTATATCTCGCTCGCCGAGCTCGCTCTCGATCGTCTCGCGCTCTCGCTTTGTATCCCGATTCTTTTGAGTGGGCCCAATTATTACGGATGTAAAGATTATGTAAACATCCATGTGACATCTGTGTAGATGCAAGACTCACCGTTCTTTCACCTAGGTTTTTTACGCAGCCCTTTTGCCGTGTCCCACTCTGCCCTGGGGCTTCCTATTATAAATGGACTTCATAGTGATCTATACTAAAGGTGGAAGAAAAATCAAACATTCGTGGGTAGTTGACGGCCCACCAAAGTGCAAAATTTCATTCCATGTACCAGTTCTACCTTGCAAAGACCCAGGGATCTCCATAATTAAGGAATGTGCTTTCGACTTATGGTGTTCTGATGAAGTTATCTCGGATCAGTGGGGTGCCAAGGTTTACATTACCATAATTTGGCGGAGTTTTTTGTTCAGCACTGATCAATCGTTAAAATTGACAACGCCTTTCCCACACAATTTAATGGGAAGGAGTGTAAAGCACGATCAGACCTGGAACGAGTACTGGATGTTTTATTTTTGACAACGCATGATGGGTTGATCTGCTTCGTGGCTGAATTTTCATACAATAATTACAACAATTCTCACCAACACAGACAATTTAATTGCAAATTTGGGAGATACCATCCTCAAAAATTTTTCAAAATTCCTTGCTTTTCATATTTAGCTGACACGGATAGGATCGCTGGCATTTACAGCAAAATCTTACAGCTATAAAGGATATCACACTAGAGAGGGCTCAGAAAATTATAAGAAGTGGGCAGATAAAAGTCCGAAATCCCAGACACTCGCGTCAAGGGTGTTGGGATAATGTGTATGGCTCTCTCGAGAAATATGAAATTAGAGTTTCACCCAAATGGGAAGAAGTTTCGATGGGCCATATGAGATACCGCAAGATAATCAGTCCAGTAGCGCTGTGCAAACCTCCACAATTCTGAAGATTCATCCGGTATTTATGTGTTCTACTAAAACCGTTGTGTAATCCCTATCGGGACGTGTTCCTCCTGTTGATGCTGTGGAGTAGCATGGTCAAGCGCCCGTTCTGCTCGTTCGCAGCAAAGTCGTTGGTCTAGGAATTTCTAGGAATCACAGTTGCTTGCAATCCTTATTAAGTGGCCAAGTTTATGGGCGAGAAGAATAATCGCGGGAACCTGTAAGTAACATTAATGCTCCTCGATGTTTTAAAACATTTTATCAGAGAACATCCGGATGAAGAAACAAGTCAGGTATCGTCCGAGGCCGCTTATATGATCGGTTGCGAGTAATGTAAGGAACTAATCATTATATGCTTTGAAACTTACTGTGTCTTGCCTTAAGTTTGCCCTTAGACTTAAGATGGTGGATTGTTGTCCTAATGGTTGCCATCTTGTTACATTGGTTCTTCTTCTGCCGGAATGGTTGCCTATATAAACTCCTCAGCTGTCTGTTACACTGCTTGAGTATTGTGCTTAGCTCATGCTCTCCTTTCCTCTAGCCTTAGGGAACTGCATCGTCCAGCACTTGTTCTGTTCATTGAGTTTAAACCTGCGTAACACTATTGCCTGCTGTCGCTCAATCGCCTCACACCTCTGCACATTCTGACCAAGAGCAACCCAATTACCTTACTGGCTGGGACTCTGCTATCACACTGGCTCCCCCTTGTGTTAGATCCTAGCCCGGCATTGGATTCCAGAGTTACACGTATGTGAAATGTGTCTTCCTTGGAGCCACAAAGTGTTTCAGCAGTATAGATGTAATGTAGCCTCCGTCTGTTTCCACATCTAACACTTGTGCTCTGTGCTTATGTATTTCTGCCGGAAAGTCCGGCTAAAAGGCAACTCTGTTCCCATACACCTGTATATCTCTTGCCTTGCGCTGGATGATATCACGGTGTTTATAATGAAGCAAATTCACTAACACCAGGGAAGGTAGCACCTTAATGGCTCAGGTCTGGATGGAATACCACAAACAGGGAAGTCTTTCTTGCCAAACGATTCCCCCTAGCAAACTTTCAAAAAATTTGAGGGGTTTGGCCTTTCACCCGTTTCAGGGGGGGCCACTAATGGGTGTTTTCTCTGAGCCCTTTTCCAGTTTGTTACTTTAGCCCCATGCAGTAAATCTTCTATGCTTTTGAGTGTCTTCAAGGTCACCCACTCTGTTCTCTACAGCAGATGTGTGTTCCCCCAAAAAATGTGTCCCAAACAGGAAAAGGGACTTCCTTTTGCCTCCCATTTGATTGCTATGAGGTAGTGAGGAGTTAAATTTCTTAAACCTTCAGTCATCTCGGATTTTTCCCCTCTGGGGTTAGTAACAGATCTTCCCCCCTTTTCTTTTGGATCTGTCCCCGTGTGTGCGCTTTAGTTTTCCCTACCCCCTTCATATTCCCTTCCCTAGTCTTATTAAAACCCCTTTTTATGTTTTCTGTTTCGGGAGGGGACTTGCCCGGGTGTGTAAGGGTGCGTGGCTTTCCCGGAGTGAATGCGGTCTTATGATAGTTTAGACTGGGGTTAAAAACTCGACTCCCATGTCCCCCTGGTGTTTTGTGTATCATTAGGCCTTGGCGTCTGGGCAACATCGCAGACCTCTGCCGACCTTGATGCCTCTTTATTGTGGCACATCATCAGGGCAGAGAAACAGAAGATACCTGAAGAAAATACTGAGCAGGAGCGCGTAGTGTGCCTCCATTCATATCACTAGTCAGGCCCTGCCCCAACAATAACAAATCTTTGAACATCTTTAGTTTCTTAAATATGCCAACATTTTTATCACACTTTTCAAAAATACTCTAAAAGCAAAAGTAAATCCAGAGGGAAGGCACTGAGAATGAAAGTGAGAAAATGTTGTTTATCTTGATCATGGATCTGAGAAACTGCTGGAACCATGAATGGTTTGGTACATGACCATATGCATCTCTCACTTTTTTGGAACACATCACTGAACCCTGAAAGATGAGAAGGATTTTTGTCCTTATGGATTCTATCCTAAATGGCTCTATTTGTGCATTCAATTGTTTGATTAATGACTTGAATAATGACTTCAAGCTTTCTGATCCCTGAGGACTGGACTTATGTTACCTACTCAAAGAAGCTCTTGTATACCATTTGCATCTGATCCTGAAGTGGCTACGACTGCTTTGGTATTTTAAATTTTCTTGGAGTACGTGAACTGAACGCCGTGCTGTACTGTATCTAAATTTCAAAATCTTTAGAACCCTTGGATTTTGAGTTATATTTTCCTGCTTTCTAAGCCTTCCTCCAACAGTGATGACGTCATTGCTTGGAAGAGTTGATATTGTTGGGTGAGATTAAGGTTAATGTTCTCCTCTTACCGCCTTTTGGGGAGCTCCAGCCGCCATCCTTTCCCATTTGTTCTATATTCTCCAGTAGGAGGCTGAGGACGCTAAAAAAACCCAAAAAACTGCTCCCCCCCCCCCCACCCGGTATGTAGTAAAATAAATTAACTTATCACCTGCTCTGTCAAAATCAACAGAAAAAATAGTGTACACCAGACACATCCCGCACACGGCACTCATACGCCAGACAAATCCCGCACACGCCGGTCATATGTCGCGTCTAATACAAATATTAGTGGCACACTAAAAACTAAGTAAAACATCAAGGTATATAGGAATTTTTGAAAATGCATTACTGCTAAGGAAATATGAAAACCTGGGATTCTTAGTTCACAGTATTTGATCAAAAACTGCGAAACTAAGAATTCCCAGGTTTTCATATTTCCTTAGCAGTAATGCATTTTCAAAATTCCCTTTATATACCTTGATGTTTTACTTAGTTTCTAGTGTGCCACTGATATTTGTATTAGATGTATGCTATTGCCTTGCCAGTGTGCACCTATACCTACGTTTTTCAAAATATATTTTGGATGTGCACAGCCTAACCAAGTTTTGTAGTCATATGTCGCGCACACGGCGGTCATACGCCACGGACATCCCGCACACAGAGGTCATACGCCACGCATATCCCGCACACGCCTGTCACATCCTGCACACGCCATGCACACACCAGACAAATCCTGCACACACCACTCACACGCCGATATTAGTGGACTGTGATTCTTTGTTTACACAATAGATTTTACTTCATGTTTCTATTGTGGGAACTTCTCCCTCTGCACCCAATACTGGTCACTTATGTAGATATTACACACACACACACACACACACATCACAGACAGCAAGACACACATATATACATTTACACATCTACACACCCAGATATATATTCATACACACATTACAGACACACCCATCTATAGATACAGTCACATACTTACACTTACTTACTTGTTTGCAGTGCAGCCCTCAGGCAGCCCAGAGGTCTCGGAAGACATGGTGGGGAAGGAGCGGCAGCTTCCAGTCATGAGCTGCTCCCAAGCGGCAGTGCAGACAGCCCTCCTCCACCGTCCTTCCCGACTGTGCACACAGCAGCTGGATGCAGTGTGAACATGGAGGAGAGGGGAGGAGAGGGGAGGAGGGGGCTGCTGAGGGAGAAGCTCCGTTGAGCTGTGAGGTGATCGTGCTGTTCCCTAGCAATGCTACGTATCTTATGACCATGGGGGCCCGGCAGGAAGTTTCTGTTTGTTGCCGGCCGGGACCCCAGGGCATGCGGGCCCCGTAGATCAGCAACTGACAAAAAAAAAGGACGCAGCTCTCCTCCTGACCCTGCAGGCAAACTAGCAGAGCGGAGCACCAGTGGCGCTTCACTCTGCTAAACAGCGGGCAGCACTGCCTTTGAACGCTCAGGATGGAGGATCCGGGCGTGCAGAAGCAGGATGCGCCAGGCCCCGCTGGCAGTGAACTGTTATGTTCATTGCAGGCGGGCGCAGGAGCCAAACTACCAGGGCAGCAGACATGTTAGCAGCTTCCCCGGGCCCCCTAACAGCCCGGGCCCCGTGGCAGCTGCTACATCTGCTATCCCTGTAGTTACGCCCTTGATCTGTCCCCATGCTTGCCTTCCAAAAAACAGAAATAAAATGTAAATTGCATGTATCCCAAAATGGTACCAATGAATATAAAGAATAAATTGTTCCCACAACAAAAAAACAAGACTTTATACAGCTATGTAGATCGAAAAATAAATGCTAGTGCTTTTGAACTGTGGCAACACAAAACCTGTTCAGTTGTCATTGATTTCAATGTAAAATACTTATTTGTCATTCAGAAAATAATTATTTTACATACGTTATTCTATTGTGTTTTTATGCAGCTGTACAAAGAAGAGACATGTCACTCCTTGATCCATTTTACGCATTAAAAAACCAATAAAAACAATAGGGTACATTTTTTGCAGCCCTGAAAACGTATCCAAATAAGTACCACACTTATCTGGATACATTTTACCCAATATGTATATACATATACGTATTGTAAAAACGTTATTAACACGCCGTGTGCACATACCCTAAGAGCATGTGCACCAACTACACGTAGTTGAAACATAAGTTTAAAATCGACAATAAAAAATAACTTTATTTTTATTTAAAAGCGACTGTTCCGGACGACCCTCTCCTCCGGACGACCTGGGCAGCGGAACACAGTACAATTCCGACCTCCGGGAGTTGCAGTGGCAGCGCGCAGGAGGCACCGAACATCCCCCTCCTCGCAGGATTGAGTCGCGTACTGTGGAGAGAGAGACAGCGAGGTGCTGCTATCCTCCTCCTCTCTGTAGTGACTGGACCGGGAACGACGGAGTGAGGAGATAGCCCGACACCTCCCTCCTCCTAGCAGCATCGACCACGAGCTGTGTGAAGAGCAGGGCAGCGAGGTTAACAGCTGCACAGTGGAAGGTCAAGCCCTGGTAGACTTTGAAGTGCCTGAACCTCAGGAATAAAAGGTAGAAGGAAAGGTGGGACAGCATTTTGGAGGCACAACTGACAGAATTACCAGCAGGGGAGGAGGAGGCAGAAAACGCGGGTAGACACTTCAGCAATCTTCTGGTGGTCAGTGTTATCAGCAAAACGTGGGAGTGCAAGCTGTCCTATCTAGTGCATATAAGAAGTAATATAATCGCATGGTCATAGTAAACCTTAACTCTGCACAAAGAGGGGAGAGGGGAACGAAGAAAGAGGAGAGGAGAGTGGAAATGGAGAGGAAAAGTAAACGGACATTATAATATCCACAGCCTACGCCACTGTACAATAAACAGCGCTGTCCACTATAGGGAACAGGAGTAGTAAGAAATTTGCAGTATACAGACTGTTCTATATAAATAAGTCCTGCTGTTCTTAAGTGAACACCCTGCACACCCATAGATGGTGATATAAGTGGTGTGACCTCTGTATATCTACTGTGTACTCCCCTTCTCCCTCTCAAGACTTCTTGTAGGAAACTTAGAGGGTCAAATTATCACACATGGCTCCAATTACCAGGAAAGACAAGGCAGACTCAGGTAAAGCCGGGTCAGAGTCCGAAGATATGGGCACGTATGAAGAGGAAGGACAAACACGAGACACTGAAACACCTCACATTAAAATTGATTACAAAAAACTAGCTAACGCAGTGGCTAAAAAAATGCTACCGGTCCTGCAGGAGACAATATCCAAGCAGCTACTTGCCACTATGCAAGAACTGTAGACAGAAGTAAGTAAACAGGGAAACAGGACAAGCTTGAACAAAGACTGTCTATTACCAAAGACGAAATATCTGATTTGCATACGCGCATAAACGACCTTACGGAAGTTAAATAAAAATGTCACTGCCAAGTTAAATGATTTTGAAAATCGGCCCCATAGAAATAATCTACGAATCATAGGGCTACCGGAAAAAATACCATCGGGACTATTGAAGGAAATATGTGAGACAGATTTACCGACCTCTTTGAACCTGGATGTAACATGTAGTAGAAAGGGCTCACAGAGTTGGCCCTGAAAAACTGCACAAACAGGGAGAAGGTACAGGTCGCTCTAACTTTCCCAGACAAGTCATAGCCAAGTTTTTGGACTACAATGACAAAGAAAATATTCTGCGCAGCTTCAAGCGGCGTCAAAAGCCCTTAAAGTATGAAGGATCAAACATACTCATCTTTAACGACTACTCGGTTGAAGTATCACGGAAAAGAAGGCCTTCAGTAAGATTTGTATCTCACTCTACGCAAAAAAATAAAGCTTCAACTTGTGTGTCCGACCAGGCTGAGAGTGTGTATTGGCAGAGGAAGACGAAGTGCCGTCGCCACTTAACCACTGAATTGGAGAAAGAAGCACAACAAGGAGCCAGGCACAAGGAACAGAGATATCCTTAGACTCCAAGAGAGGCCAGGAATAAAACCTGAAGATGTTCACTGCCCCTCAATACTACCAAAGACATTCGGACATTTAGATAAAATTGTCTTTAGAGTGATGTTGTCCTCTGACCCCCTCTGGACAATGGTCTATGTGCAGATCTTTAATACATAAGTGTTATTTTTTCTTTTTCTTCTTCCTTTCTCTCCTTTTTTTCTTTCTCCAATAACCCTTCCCACCCCCATCCCTCCACCCCCATCTCATACTTAGCCTGGAGAGGATAATGGCACCATTGTAAATATGGCATAGGTGGTGCAAACAGTTGTTCACATATTCAGTGATGTTCAGACTTAGTGCGCACATCAGAAAAAAGAGAAGTACACAAAAAGAATGACAATGTGGACTTTGGAGGTGATGATGCGGATTTTAACACTAGCCTCAATTATGTTAATGTTGTACACTGATGTTTATGTTAATAGGTTCTATATTTTTAAGAAAGTAAATGTCTGTTTTTTTCAACGAAGATCTCAGTGCAATGCTATTCAATGGAAATGGTGGTACTTACCTGACACTACTCATCCGTTTCTACTACCCCATAAGTAAACCATGAAAATAATTTCGTGGAACGTAAAGGGATTGTTGACCCCGCAAAAACGCTCCCTAATTCTTAGACATTTGGGTAAATTAAAGTCTGATATAGCCTTATTATCGGAGACACACCTAGAATCCAAAGATTTCTTCAGCATTCTTTAACCACATATACTTACCAAGCAGGCACATTCAATTATCGTAGGTGAGGACATGAATGCAGTCATGAACCAGAAAGAAGATTGCAAACACCATTCTAAAGCAACTTCCCTGGTACTTGACTGGAGCCTGAAACGTTTTGCAGAAAATGTTGGTTTTAGAGATGTTTGGAGACTCACACAGCCAGACAGTAGGGAATTTACCTTTTTTCAAACGCTCAACTTTCCTGGTCCTGAAATTATAACTTCCTGGTCACCAGTAATTTAATTGACGTGGATACCCGGGATATCCTTACATCTGATCACGCCCCCATAACTATGGCTATAGCTTAAACATTTCCTAGGGGTCAGGATAGTATTTGGCGCTTTCCAGTGGCTCTAGCTGAGGATGACTCATTCAAGGAAATGATCCAGGGATGGTGGCTAGAATTCCATAGCACTAATGCACAACATGCTGATAACCCTCGCCTCCTATGGGAGCCTGCTAAAGCAGTAATTAGAGGACGAATTATCAGTTATGTTTCTCATTATACGTCAATAACCCCCCAAAAAAAAATAGAGAGAGTTTAGCAATGAACTCAGAGCTGCATACTCGGCCTTTTTAAAAGACGCTTCGCAGGCAAACAAGCAGCGATGGCAAGAGGCAAAAAACATTTTTGAAATTTGGTTGGAGAGAAGAGACAAACTATATAAGACAAAATTTGAACCGGAACTGTTCAGGTTCGGTAGTAAGTCAGGTAAATTGTTGGCAAGATTGGCAAGAGCTAGGGACAGCCACAAAGGAATTGCATCTCTGAGAGGGGGAGACGGGAAGCTTATCACAGACCCCCAAAAAATCAATACTCATTTTAGAGAGTACTATCGAAAACTATATGAAGACACTAAAAGAGACTCGATGAGGGAGGCAGAAACCTTTTTGAGCAATTGTCACCTACCCAAGGTATCGGAGGAACAAAGAGAAGTGCTAAATGCCCCGATAACCAGATGAGATCCGAAAAACAATAAAAATGTTGGGAGCTGGGAAGGCAACGGGCCCTGATGGATACCCATCAGAGTTCTACAAAATATTGCAAACCCAGATATCACCATTTCACAACACTACTAACGGGCGAAGGTATTCTGACCGAGGCCAACCTAGCATTCATAAAAGTGCTTCCAAAAACAGGAAGAGATCACACCAAGGCAGAATCTTACAGGCCCATTTCGCTCATAAACCAGGACATTAAGCTCATTGTCGAAGTCATGGCCAACAGACTGGCAAATCTTCTCAACATTAAAGGACCAGCACAAGTAGGGTTTGTGAAGGGCAGAGTTGCAGTAACTTATATCAGAAAAGTGGTAGGAGCCCTGGATGTACATACACGAGATAGAGGACCAAAGTCAGCCAATGCATTGGTGTCCTTAGACACCGAGAAAGCTTTTGATAGCGTTCGCTGGCCTTGGTTAAATTTAGTATTGGACAAATTTGGAATAAAAGGGGAAATACGCAATTTTATTTCGGTTCTATATGGGAATCCCAGGGCAGCAGTGTATACTACAGGATTTAGGTCAGATGCCTTCAACCTGAATAAGGGAACAAGACAGGGATGTCCCTTGTCACCCCTGCTCTTTAATCTCACATTAGAACCTTGATATGCACATTAGAACAATCTCAGGTCTACAAGGGGATTCTGATAGGAAAAAAGGAGTTAAAATTGACGGCATTCGAAGATGATGTGCTTTTGTTTATGAGTGATCCGGGGTTACATTTGCCCAAAGTCTTAGAATTACTTAACCAATTAGGAGATTTTTCTGGGTTATGAATTAACTGCAAAAAATGTGAACTATTGTGGATAGGAGAAAAAATAACAAGAGTATGGTCCATTAGAGACACAGGAATTAAAATTGCAAAAGATTACATCAAATATTTGGGAATCAAGATTGCACTTTTGCCATCTTCTCTCTATAAATTAAATTATAACCCCCTATTTGACAAAATTCAGAAAGAATTGCAGAATTGGCAAGACCTGCCTTGTCCCGTCTGGGACGAGTGCATCTCGTCAAAATTATTTCTTTCGTGTGTCTTTTGTATCCGCTGCAGACAATCCCCATTTTGCTCCAACATGTAGACATTAAACTATTTAACAAAGTGGTTTCAAAATTTATTTGGAGCGGGAAAAGGCCCAGAATAGCCCGTACAAAACTGTAATCCCGTAAAACGGAAGTGGGTCTAAATCTACCAAGCTTGCGTAGCTATTATATAGCCTGTCTCACTAGACATTTTCTAGATTGGATACACCAGTCGAATTATTATTCAGACTGGGACATGGAAGAAAATTTAGCTGGTGACAGATTGACTAGCATCCTACATTTACAACTAGCTAACATACCTGCTAACGCAAAGCAGTCGGTTTTATTAAGAGACATGGTAGCTACTTATAAAGAATTGAAGAAGAGATTTGGGTTGGCATATGGAATTTCCAAATATTTACAAATATGGGATCACAGAGAATATCCGGCAGGGAGAAATAGCAAGTGGTTTAAGGTATGGAGAAATAATGGCATAGATTCTGTGGCTAGATTAATCCATTCAACAGAAAATAGATAAAAAACATTTGAAGAGCTAAAAATAGAACTCAATATCCCGAGCAACCAAATACTACAATACTTGCAACTCAAGTCCTTTCGCACATCTAGATTGCAGGATATAAGAAAAGGGAAATAAATTATTTTGACAGATTATTGATGACCAGTCCAAGTAAAAAATCTATTGCTGATATATATGCCTATATAAGAGATAAATATGTATCCCAGGATGCAGAGAAAGGCTTTAAGAAATGAAATAAGTGGCTAGGCATGGATGATGTGGGCGCAGATATTGTTTTGGGTTGGGGACTGATACGTAAACACATCATCACCGAAAAGTGGAGAAAAACTTATTTTAAAATAGCCCATGCAGCAATATATGCATCTGATATTCCCCCAACACCGAACCTCCCAAACAGAAAAACTGCCTGCCCAAAATGTAATGAAGCCAAAACAAATTTATATCATGAGCTGTGGTTATACCCGATGATTCAAACATTCTGTAGGGATGTAGGGGCTCTGGTGTCCTCAATGACGGGACAGAAAACTGACGGTACACCGGTTGCTTTCCTGTTGCATGGACAGAGCAGGGGGCGACACTGGATGCCATTGCACCAAGGAAACAGACTCCCAGAAATTGCCCACATCATTCTCATGGTTGCAAAAAGAGGTATATTGACCAAGTGGTTGGGACCGGAGGTACTAGATATTAACATGGTGATAGAACAAACTAAAATATATGCTCTGGCCGATCAATTACATACGGAACGACAAAGAAAAATTGGCGAAAAATTTCTTTAGAAAATGGAGACCATTCATAGAGGAATTTTATACACAAGCCGAAATAAATAGGTTAACAAATATTTTTCAATATACCAGCTGGTTTTTGAAAGAAGCGCTTGTGGGGACACTGGGAAATCTGCAATCCTTCAACAGTAATACACATGAGCAGATGGGGTAACACAAATAAAACATAGTAAATGAGATATCTCAAAGAGGGTGAGCAGTGCCTTCTGATCTAATAGTATTGCCTGAAAAGCAAGAAACATTTAAAATCCTGGTTGGTTATGTTAAGGTTAATGTTAATTTTTGTCCATGCGTTCTCTGGATTGCGAATTGTAGATTGTGTTTCCCTGTATGCTAATTTGGCAAGTAGCGGATAGCGAGGTGCCCCTTTTGGCTATTTGGGAAACACAGTACGGACAATTAAAGAAAAGTCAGACTCAATCTGTTCTTTAATTCGGTTCTTTAATTTTTCCACAATAATTGTGATTATAAGCATTGTAATATATTGAAAATGTTGGTACTTACTATGTCAATTAATGTTTATATTGACTACTATGCTACTAATACTATGCTGACAACTATACTATTATATGGTATTCTTGTTTTTTCTGTGTTGTACCAAATAAAATATATAAAAAAAACAAAACAAAACAACTGTGTTGTGCTATTGATCATAGAAATGTATTACTACATTGACAATTGGATATTAACAGTTTGGGTTGAGGGGAGTTCCTACAAACTCTGACACTGTCCCATCACTACTAACAGGCTGTATAGAGACCTAAATGCTTAATAACTTCTAATTATCAACTTATTTTAAAGATTTGAACAATACCAAAAATAAGCACCTAAAACATATTTATGAGGAAAACCAGACAAATGGCATAATGGAGATTTATGGAAAAAGGTGTTACAAAGTTATTTCATGGGGAAATGTGAATACTTGCTAAAATAGATATGGCAGAAGCGGTGTAAATTACTAAAACAATCTGTTTGAACATAAAATTTTTTAGACATTCCAGTTTTTACACTACCCACTAGAGCCGTCACAATAATGGGCCAATTACATCATGTTTTTAACGTCTGCCATCCGTATATAATGTCTTACTGGCTACCTAGCCAAAAGTTTTAATAGACCAAATGTAGACTACTTGGGTGTCATGTACGAGAACTGTTTAGGTCTAAGTCTTTCTTTGCTGCCCAGAACAACCGATCAGGGCTACCCTTTCATTTTTCCAGAACACTATATGAAATTAAAGGGGAGCTCTGATTGGTTGCTTAGGGGAACAAAAAGTCTTAGACCTAGACAGTTTCCATACATGTCCCCCTTTGTGTCTACATGTGGTCTTGTCAAAGCTAATATACATCTTACTTGCAGACCTGAAAAGTAGACTGTTGATCATCTTTTAAGTAAATGTGATTAAAGGAAGTGAAATACACAGTGGCGTAGCTAGGTGGGGGCGGGGAGGATAGGGGTAATCTCCAGGCGGTACTCTTCCCCTGTGGTGTCTTCCGGACACGCATATAGTTAGTAGTGATGAGCGATTGTGTCAACAATCGTTATCGGTTAGATAACCGATATTATCATGCCGATATCCGATAGTTGATAATTGCCAATGACCATTAAAGTCTATGGGAGAGGAACAACAGCTTCATTCTTACACCCAAACAGGGGAGGAGAAGCTGGAATTAACATCCACAGCAGTAACCCGGATATGTGCTAACTCTTAGGCAAGACAATTAGGCTATAAAAGTCACAGAAAACAATTCATAGGCTAAAATAATGCATTATGTTCAACAGAAAACATGAGGACGGCGTAGCCACAGCAGGTACAGCGGTACCAGCAGCTACAGGGCCCCTTTCACACAAACAAGATACCCTTTTTGTAAATGGCACATGGGAACTGCCAGGAGACCCCTATCACTTTTTGCACCAGGGACCAACATCTTGTCATATATACGTTGAAGAATGTCCCAACGGGGAACGCGGAGGTTCAGCTGGCAGGGCCTCAGTTACAGCGGGTGCTGCGAGAGACAGGGCCACATGCAGCTAAATCAAATGGGGTGCCCACCCATTACTACTTCCTACTTTTAACATATCAACCCGGCCCCTGGCAGGAATACTGCCCTATTGCCACCCCTGGCATCCATTTTAAAGTAGCCTGACCCCAAAACCACCAAAAAATGCCCTTATGGACACTCAGAATACAAAATCCCAATAAGAAATTGACTATTTTAAAAAATATTTTTCCAATCTTGCTTCTGCTGCTAGGGCTAATTGCCATTCTACTGCTGACACGTTGCGGACGTTGTACCACCGTGACATTAGAACGTGAAGCTGATGCAATAGATGTCCCCAGTGAGGCCTGTGTCAAATTCCTGCATTCCATTGTCAAGTGGGTTGAAGGAAATTGCTGACTTTTGATTTGGAACGTGGATCAAGGAGGGTGGACACCCAGTAACCGCTCTTCATTTTGATGGCCTTGAAGCGTGATAAATTAGCTTTTTGACAATAAGACCTTTACTATTGGCTTCTTTTACAGCGGCATGACCCAAAACCAGCAAAGATGCCCCTGATGGAACCTCAGAATAAAAAGTGCTGGAAGAAAGTAGTCTTTGAACCTCCATTTTAGTTGAACTGGACATTGACTCTCCCTGTCCTGGGCAGCAGCATGAGCCCCAAACGCTGGCTGCTTGGCAGGACAACACCTCTATGGTGTGGTGAGCGAGCTCGGGCCATTCATCCATTTGGGATACCCAGAAGTCAATTGGGTCCGGAACATGTCCAAAAACATCAGTGTTGAGACGCAGATAGTCATGCACCATGATCTTAAGCCGTTCTCTGTGTGTCGTATGTGTGCCCTGAATTACAGGCTTTGGTGAGGTGGTAAATAAGGATTGCCAGAGGTCACCCATTACACCCCTCTTTGCTAACTTACCACCTGTAGTTCGGTCCATGTTCAGAAAGATAAAAATGTTAAAGTTATAGAAGAGTTTTTCACAGTCTCTTATTGAGGAACTGTACTGCTAAGATGGCAAATCACAGGTATTCTTAAATCCCTCTAATTTCCAACGGCCAAATAGAATTAGAAACAGAATTGTTTCTATCAAATATCTGTGAAATGCGGTCTGGTGGAAGAACCGTAACACCAAATCAACAGTGTTCTTCCTTCAGTCCCAGGGATTTACAACTGCCTAGTAGGACTAGCAATTGATAGTTTTCAACAAACTATTGTACAAGTTCGCTATTTGGGCCAAATTGAGAAGCACTGAGTGCAATAGAATTATTTAAAAGTGATATGGATTAAATATGGCAGTTTTTGCACCATTGACAACAGGCGCGATTTACTATGAAATATGTATAACACGATTTGCGTACAACTGAGCTCTTTGTGGCAGACACATGGACTGCAATAGAAATATTTAAAAGTGATAAGGATTTAATGTCAGTCTTCGCACTACTAGGAAATATGTATAACACAATTTGCGTACAACTGAGCTCTTTGCGCCAAACAGATGCACGGACTGCAATAAGAGTATTTAAATATTATACGGATTGATATGGCGGTCTTCACACCACTGACAACAGGCGTGATTTACTATGAAATATGTATAACACGATTTGCGTACAACTGAGCTCTTTGCGCCAAACAGACACACGGACTGCAATAGAACTATTTAAAAGTTATAGGGATAAGTTATGCCGGTTTTGGCAACACTGACACGCAGTGAGTGCAATAGAACTGGATAAACAAATGGGACAATTTCACCTTCTTTTAGAGGTCTGCTGGTAAAAAAAAAAGTGGTAAAAAAAATTGCTATTTCAAGGTCACAGAACACACTGGGCTACACAATATCACTCCTCCTTTCCAAACCCTCTCCTCCTGCCGCCAACCACCGCAGCTGCACACACCACTAGATTTCTTTAGAAGTTTCTCTAACTAAATAAGAAGTAAAATTCTCTAATCTAATCTAACTATATCAATAGCTTTACAGCTACGAGGATGGTTTTGTGTATAAGAAGAGACTGTCTCTCTAAGCTATTAGAACAGCTATTGGCACAGACGCCGAGACGTCCTGCTGTGTAGTTAAACAGCGTGAGAATGAGCTGAACAGGAAATGCAGTTGCATAGATAAAACGAGGTCATGTGATTTTTGCAGCCAATGAGATCCATACACTGCCAAGTGGTGACGTCGTACATCCTCCTCATCCCACTCTATCCTCGGAGCTGATTGGCTGGCCGCCAAGATGACCGGAAACGCTGAAAAAGGCGCGATAGTAAAAGATTATCTATACGATTGTCACTTAAACTATCGCATGATCGGAAAATTCTTAAGCTAAGCTTAAAAACCGTGCTGATTTCAACTTTTGTCGATAATATCGCTCATCCCTAATAGTTAGCTATCGTAACCCTGCATCATAGACGGACTACTCTTGTTAGCCAAGTAAGCGGAATAGGAGACTTGATATAGCGATGTCCTCACGCCTCCTGCACTGCTACTAGGCTTCAAGCCTAGGAGATGCCAGGAACAATGCCTGGAGCTAGCTCCTCGATAAGGAAGTGGGGAGAGGTGAATATTGTTTTCTTAGATTTTTTTCTAACTTATCCTGCAAATATGAAACCCTGACACAGCTCCATGGACAAAAAAGTAAAACATTTTTGACTCTTAGAATATAGTAACATAATTTTTTTTTTTTATAAAGTGACAATTATGATTTACAAGGATGAGGAAGGGCCTTTAAAAAGGGGTGTGGTGTGAAAAGTTGTAGTGTGGTCTGTAAAAGGAGGGTGGCACAGTTAGCAACAGCTCCAGGCGTCAAAAGTTTAAGCTACGCCACTGATGCCACATTTCCTTTAAAAACCAATGACAGGCATCTGACATATCTGGTAAGACTTAAATATATGGTACATTCTTTTTAGTTCCAACACAAGCGGCCTCTTTTCCTAATACTAATTACCTAATACCCAATTACTTACTTTCTGTTGTTGCCGTTTTTTATCCTCTCCCGGTTATCACACAGAGGATTTAGTCCATGTTTCCTTTTCTTTGGTCTTCCCGGGCCCTTTTTTGCTAATGCCCTAATTTTCTCATCAGATTTTTCCCTAAAAAGAATACAATGGATGTAATACAAAGCTTGTTTGCAAATTACACTAGAACACAGTTAAAATGTTTTCATTATTGTATGCTAGAGTATCAGATAATTTGATTAAAAAAAGTGCTAGATTCATTTTTGTCTCTGCTTTCACTGGTATCCATGATAGATCTCATGGATCAGTTCTTTTTCCAGCATATATAAGACAATACATGAATTGCTGGATGTTTGGGATTCCTTGTGTCTCTATACAGGCTCCGTACACAAGGCTATGTCATATGCATAAAGGCTTATTACAGCTAAAATGGAAAGCGACTGGTGTTATAGAATCAAAAGTGTTTGTTACATTGATATATATATATATATATATATATATATATATTACATTATACATACACACATATACATATATATGTATATCAACACACACATATATATATATATATACACACACACACACACATATATATATATATATATACATACATATATATATACACACACATATATATATATATATCCATACACACATATACACACATATACACACATATATATATACACACATATATATATATACACATATATATATATATATATATATATATATATATATATATATATATATATATTTCACCCGCCTCTGCCCCCTATCTGAAATCTCTAACTCTCCACACCCTATATCTGACCACAACCTGCTTACCTTCACCACTATCTCCTCCCCACCTGCTCCTCCTATCTCATATCCAGTACGACCCCGCAGGAATCTACAAAACCTCAACCCTCACACTCTCTCTGACTCTCTTACACCTCTTTCCACTATCTCCTCATTCAATGACCCAGACACAGCCACCACTTTCTACAACCATACAATCATCACCGCCCTTGACTCAGTCGCTCCTCTCACACACAACAGAACCCGCAAAATCAACAGACAACCCTGGCACACAGACTCTACCAAACAGCTGAGGCGAGCTTCCAGAATTGCTGAACGCCGCTGGAAGAAAACTCACTCCATTGATGACTTTGCCTTATACAAACACTCACTGCAGAAAATTAATTCCGCACTCCCTCCCCCCAAACAGAACTTTTTTAAACCATCTCATACCCTCCCTGTCCCACAACCCCAGAAAATTTATTCAAAACCTTAAACTCCTTTTTCCGCCCACCAAAAAACCTCCCCCCCCTTTCCCACCCTTTCACAGAAGGGGACTTTGCCATTCACTTCCTCCAGAAGATCAACCCCCATCAGAGAAAGTTTTTTCACCCCGCAGCCCCCACCACCCCCCCTTTAAAACCCTTTTTTTTGAACCGCTTTTTCCCCCCTTTAAACTTGCTTCCCCAAAGGGTTCACTCATGAAAAAGCTCTCCTCCTTCGCCCCTAATCCAAACCCAAACAAACCTGTAGCCCTTGCCCCACTGCCATCCCACCTCATCCCAAAACCCAGTGTTTTCTATCACCCCAAACCCCCCTCCCCCCATCTCTTAAACCTACAATAACCTCGGGCACCCTTCCCTTCTCCCTTTTAAACAGCTACTAAAATCCAATCCAAAAAAAAAAAAAAAACCCTTACCCCCCCTTCTCTGTCCAACTACCCGCCCCATCTCACTCCCCCTTTTTGGGGCTTCCAAACCCCTCGAGCAGCACGCCCTAATTTTCAGCTTCCCCCCCCCTTTTCCTCCAACCATTTTCTTGCCCCAAACTAAAAATTTTTTTTCCCGCCCACCCCCTTCTACCAAAACCCCGCCCTAACCAAAGTCACTAATGACTAGAAACCCTGCAAAAAGCCTCATGCCACTACCCCTTGCTCCTCCCCCCTAGACCTGTCCTTGCCTTTGAAAAACTGCGCCCCTTTCCCTCCTGCTAAAAATCCTCTCCTCCCTGGCATCACATTTGGGCTCTTTCCGGGATCTCCCGTACCCACTGATGGGATTTTCAGCGGTCCTCTTTCTTGCTCCACCTCCTCCCCCCGGCCACCCCCCCCAAAATTTTGGGTTTGGCCCCCAAAGGGTAAACCCCCTGGGTCCACTACTTTTTCTCTATCTAAAAACCCCTTTGGCCTAGGCCAGCTCAAAACCTCACAGGGGTTTCATTACCCCCCCTGGGGGGTTATGAACCCAACTTTTACATCTCTGGCCCGGGATGTCCCCTTTTTCTACTCCCCCGGGTTCCCTGACTGTTTTGTCCCCCCTTTTCCTTTCCCTTCTTCTCATAAAACCGCTCCTAAAACTAAATGTGGAAAAACAAAACCAAAACATTTTTTCCACCCCCAACTCAAAACCCCTGCCCCGATCCCCTCTAATTACAGTCAACCTCTAAAACTTTCCCCGGGGCCCCCACAAGTCCCTTTTTGGGGGTAATCCAAACTTTTCTTTATCTTTCAAACCAAACATCCAAACCCTCCCCCTCTGCCGCCCCCCCCTCCACCAAAAAACACCCCCCTCTGGGCTTCCGCTCGTTCCTTGGGTTTTTTAAAAACACTAAAAAAAATGGGGGGCCCATGCCCTTGTCATCCCCCCGCCTAAAACCTCGCAACCCCTTTCCCAAGTGGCCCCCCCAGCTAGAAACCCCGCCCCCCCTCCAACCCAAACCCCTTAACTCTGCCCCCGTTTTTATCCACCCCCCCTCCTCGCTACCCCCTCTCCACCCCCTCTGCAACCCCTTTCCCCTGGTTTCCCATTGCCCACGAATTCTTTTAAAGGGCTACTAACCATACCAAACAAGTTTTCCCTGACCCTCCCCTCCATACATCTCTCCCCAAATTTTCCAAAATACTCCCCCCCACCCCACTCTCCGCTCCTCACAGGCCCCTTCCCCTCCCTCCCCCTTTATCACTCCCACCCCAACCGTCTTTAAAGACTTTTTCCCGTGTTTTCCCAACCCACACCCCTGGAAATCCATCCCCCCAAACCACATCAACTCTCCTCCCCCTTTCACCACTTAAAAAGCAACCTAAAAACCCCCATTTCTTCAGGTTTTTGCCTAAAACCTTCACAAAATTTGTCACTATTTTTCCCCCCACAGACATGCCCTGCCCCTCACCCCTGTCTCTTTCCCCCTCCTTGTAGATTGTAAGCCCCGCGGGTAGGGCCTTTTCTCCCCGCCCGTGCCAATTGTCATTACCCTTATAAAACGAAAATTTCTCTTTTGATTTAAAAGAAAAGTATGAAACCCCCCCGAATGTACACGCCCTGGAATCAATGGCCTTTAAAATAAAAAATAATAAAAATATATAATCCAAACACATATATATTATAGGGTAATTTTTAAAATAAATATACACAAACACATATATACATATATATATATATATATACACACACAAACATACACACACATATATATACACATAAAAATACACACACACATATATACAAAAAACAAATATATATTTTATATAATATTTTAAAATATATATAAAAAAAATTTTACAAAAACTTTACACACATATACATATGCCCCACATAAAATATATATATACACACACATATAAAACACATAAAAACACCAAAATAAACACATACACACACATTTTATATACAAAATACACACACATATATATACACACATACATATACACACACATATACACACATAAATATATAATACAACACACATATAAATACACACATTGATACCCCAAAATTTTATATACACACCCCACACAAATATATACACAACATATATACACAAAAAATTTTATACACACATATATACACACACACATATATACACACACACAAAAATAAACACACACATATATACACACACACACACACAAAAAAACACACACACACACATATATACACACACAACAAATATATTTTAATATAAAATATAAATACCCACAATAGAAATAAACACATATAATCCAGGTACAAAACACATATATACATACACATATATATACACACCCCTATAAAACAAAAAACAAATTATATAAAACCCCAAAAAAACCCCATAATATACAAACACACATAAATAACACAAACAATATAAAACCCATATAAAACCAACCCCAATAAAACACAAACAAAACATTTATATAAACACACACATTATACATACATATACACACTAAAAACAAATATATATATATATATATATACACAAAATATATATAATCCCACACACATTATAAAAAACTTTTATACACACAAAAATTTTACACCATATATATACATATACACACACTATATAAAACACACACATATTTTATACACAAATATATATAATAAACACACCCTATATATATAACAATATATACTATACACACACTATAAAACCCACACTAAAAATAATATATAAAATACACAAACTTTTGTATACACACTAAAATTATTACACACACTTTTAATATATATATACATATACATCCCATTACACACATTAAATTTACATATACACAATTAAATTATACACACATTAAATATATATATATACACACTGTGACAGGGGGCCCAAAGATTTGTTGCCTGTCTCTGCCACAGGTGGAGTTGCCCCTTAGGGACGTGCCACCAAGAGCTGGCTTTTTGGGTTGGGGGGAGCCAATTGTTTTTTGGGTAAAGCAATACTGGGTTTTTTGCTGACAGTTTTATTAGCAAGGCTAATGCCACCAAATTTAGGGGTTTGGGTTTCCCCCGGGAAAAACCCCAAGGGGTTTGGGTGGCTTTTTTCCCGGCGCCCCCAAAACTCCAATTCCAGGGGTTTCGGGTTTTGGGCCATTTCCCCGGCTTTGGCTATAAAAAAAGCCGGCCCTCCCGGGTTTAATTTTGGGGGGGGGCTTTGGCCCTGATACCTAGAGGGGAGAGGAGAGAGGCTCTAGTCCCCGGAGGTTTTAAGGGGAAAAGCCAAAAAAATGAAAACGGTGAGGATCCCTTTTTTTTGGGGTGTCTGGATGGAATTCCGGGACCACTGATAGGCAGGGGCTGTATATTTTATTTTGATTTTGTGGCTAGGGGCCCCTAGGGTTTTGTTTGGTCCCTGGGGGTTGTATAATAGTTTTCCTGGCATAAAATAAAACGGGCGACGCCAGAAAAAAGCCTGGTCAGGGCCCAAATCCGCCCTCCAAAGGGGCGACCCCAAAAGCTGAATGACCCCCGGGCCGAGCCAAAAGGGGGGCCCAAAAAGGCATGGGGAGTTTACAACACACACACTCATATATAATAACACACAAAACACACAAAAACCCACACATATATACATATACACACATTTCATATATAAAATAAAAATATATAATACACACACAAAACAAAATCCCTATATAATAATATATATACAACACATATATATACACACACTTTAAATAAAAATATAAACACAAAATATACATACATATATACACACACATATATACATACAATAAACACACTTTTATACATACATAATAAACACACATAATAGACATACATATATACACACCCCTTTATATACATACTACTTAATAAACACACATAAATATACTTTTAAAAAATTTTTATATAAAAACAATATATAATACAAATATATAAACAAATTAAAAACATTTAAACAAAACTTATATACATCAAAAAATATATATACATACATACAAAACCATTAATAAAAATACATACATACACATATATAACACACATACAAACATATAAAAATACACACAAGTGTATATATAAACAAAACATGTATATCAAATGCACACAAAACATAATTTATTTAAACAAAATTATATATATCCCATATAAAACACATAATATTTACATATAAACATTTAAAATTTATAAATAAATACACACACCTCATCCTCTCTCCTCTCTCTTCTCTCTCCCCTCTCCCTCTCTCTCTCTCCCCTCTTAAAATATATATAATATATTTTTAAAAATATAAATCCCTACATACATTACACACTTTATATATGCACTATACTATATATACACTATATATACACACCCCATATAATATATTATCCCAACCTTGCCACCTTTCAAAGGCACTAAAATCACCTTTTTTTCCCCAAATACTGATGCTCTTTTTGGGAACTGCAGGAAATTTGTCTTGCCCAGGGGCCAAAAAGCCAAAATGACTGGGGTTCCCCGCCAGGGAATTTGGCGATTAAAAATTAAGTTTTTAACGAGCATTTTGGACGGGTGAAACCTAATAAATTTCCCCGGTGAGTGTATTTTATATAAAAATATATATATAGAGGGGTATATTTATATAAATTATATATAAGAGAATATATATAAATATATAAGAAAATATATAATATAATGTATATATATTTAAATATTTATATATATGAAATATATATATATTATATGTATTAAAATATATATTTTTAATATATATATTTTATTATATGTATAAAATAAAAAATGTATAAAAAATATATTGTATAAATTAAAAATTTTAATATGTATATATGTATATATATATTTTATGTATATAAAAATATAAAATATTTTTGGTATATAAAATTATAAATATGTAATATAAATATATATATGTGTAAATATAATATATAATAAAATATATATAAAAAAAATATATATAATATATATATTATTTTATATCAGCAGGTAAGATTTTGGAAGGCAGAGATACGTGCCAGGGAGACTGCTGTATTCCGTAAGGAATTTCCAGGGAAGTCAAGGTGGCCAGTCCGGCAGTACGTCCCGGCTTTTCCATCCAGCTTAATTGCAGCAGGAAACTGCAAATGTAAATTTTCCAAAACCCGAGTCCAGGAGCTTGGGGGGGGAAAGAGAGTTTTTGTCATTTACCCAAAAGGGGTTTTGACTTGTGATAATTAGTATAATTTTTGCCATGCAGCTTACATGGGCTTTTTTTCCCAGGAAAGGGTGTACGAAAGGGGGGAAGCCATCCCCATAGTCCGGGCCCCGGGGGAACAAGGCCTCCTGAAAGGGCTTTTTAAATCCTTAACGACCCCCCACCATTTTTGACGGCGGGCATTTCCGGGCGTTTCATCTGCAGCACCTTTTTTGACGTCGCTGCAGACATCGGAGTATGCGGAGCCCAACGCCGCAGCAGCACTGAGAATTGGGGATACAAAACAGCCCTGCTCCCAGCGAAGCTCCTTGGGGAAGCGCCGAGGAAGGCCCGGGGGGAAAACTCTACCCCCGATGCTTTAAAACCTTTTATTGCCGGGAGTTCTCCCCGCAGCGCAATTTAAAGGGGGGTTTTCCCCGCTTTTGCAGGGGAAACGGGGGCAAACCCCGGGAATTCAACAGAGCCGGGAAACGGCTGCACAGGGCAGCCCGGGCACCTAGAGTAGGCCCAAAGGGGTTCCTGGTTTTAACCAAACCAGTGACAGGAAAGCTTTGGGGTGCTGCCCCGATCCCCTGCCTTGTCCCGACTGACCCCAGTTATAATGTATTAGCTTTGTGAAAATGCAATAAAATTACTAAGGGGGTAAAAAAACCCCCAAAAAAAAAATAAAAATAAATCTTTTAAAAAAAAAATAAAGTGGGATGCATTTTCAAAAAAAAAAAAAAACTTAGACACATTTAGATATCCCCCACAACCGTATTAAGCCTGTAGAATTAAAACAAAAAAATTTTTTAAGGGGTTTTTCTCCACAAGGTTTTCTTTTTATGTTAAAGCTCTTGAAAAAAAAAAGTCACTTTGCAACATATGTCCATTAAACAGTGTCCTACCAAACTAAATATTTCCCCCTTGTACAGGCTACAACAAACACCCCCTCCTGTCCCTGTAGCTACAGAACTGTTTTCTCTCTCATGGGAAAAGGCTGCCCGCACTGGTTGCTAAAAGCTACAGACCCGGTTTTAAATGCAGCCTAGTGGAAGCCAGTAAACACCCCCCCGATTTCAAAATGAAACCCTGAAAAAGGGCTGAGGTAAGATGAATCAATGTAGTGAGACAAAACCCCCTTTTAAATGTGAAACGTGAATGGTTAAAAAAAAAAAAAATGTTTAAAAAAAAAAATTTTTAAAAAAATTGGAAAAAAAATTTTGCAATTTTAATTTTTTAACGAACTTAAAATAATCCCCATGAAGTACAACCGAAATTTAAAAAAAAAGAGGGAATCATAAAACTGCATCATTGAAAAAATTAAAAAATTTTCAAAATGTTGAAATGCCCAAAGGGGGCAAAAACTAAAAAAAAGTTCTGGTCCCTTAACTACTTTTCCCGGCGTTTTGGCTTAAGGGGGTTTAAAACCTCTGTTCACAAGAACCCCCATGTCTTTACAATAATTTTTAAGTATTGTTCACCATAAGAAAGAGGCCATGAACCAAACAATGAATAGAGGAAAGTTAGGGATGTAAAGTAAATGTTTTAAATAACCTAAAGCATTAGGTAATGTATAACAGCTTCTTAAGTATAATTTGTAAACTTTGCAAACCCAAACCAAATTTTTGTTGTCCAAATAAACACTAGACGTTTTTATTGTGGTCCCCAGAAGAAGCCCGCATGAAAACGCGAGTCAGGGTAATCTTACCCCTTGTGTCCACTGTAACTAGCACCTCAAACAATGTTAGTCCTGACTCGCGTTTTCGTGCGGGCTTCTTCTGGGGACCACAATAAAAACATCAACTCATCCTGCAAAAAAAAAAACAAGCCACTACACAGTTCCGTACACATAAAAATAAAAAAAATGATGGCTCTCAGGCTGTGGCAATGCAAAAAATTGGATTTTTGCACTTACCGGAAAATCCTTTTCTCGTCTGATTCATTAGAGGACACAGCACCTTGAGTATAGGCCCCTGCCCTAGGAGGCTGACACTAGGCAGACCAAACGCGTTGGGCCCAACTTGGTGGCCTATATCCTTTCTGCGGACGCCAGGCTGATCAGTTCGCACAAAAGCCGTGGCCGAGAGGAAGTACAAAAAAGCACACAGATTCCATGAAAAAAAATGAGGGTGGACCGGTGTCCCCCAATGAATCGGAGAAAACGATTTTACGGTAAGTACAAAAATCCAATTTTCTCGCCAATGTCATTGGAGGACACAGCACCTTGGGATGTCCAACAGCTGTCCCGGAGGGTGGGAAACAAAAAGAGGTAACAACCAAGAAATTCATCAGCAGTGATAAGCATTAGCACCTTATGGCCAAGGCTTGCGTCAGCCGAGGTCAATATATGGATCTGGTAGAACTTAAAAAAGTATCGACCGAAGCCCAGGTGGCAGCTTTGCACACCTGTAACGCTGAAGCCTGATGCCGAACCACCTAGGAGGCACCAACCGCTCGTGTGGAGTGAGCAGTGACCCGAAACGGAAGGGGTTCCTCCCTAGACCGATAGGCTTCCGAAAATGCAGACTCATCCAGCTGGCAATGGTGGCCTTAGAGGATGGGCCCTCCGGAATGACAAAAAGTGCTTCAGAGTGCCTAAAGGATTCTGTAACAGAGAGGTAAATCCGAACGGCCCTGACCACGTCTAAACAATGAAACGCTCGCTCTCGAGGATGAGAGGGCGAGGGGCAAAAAGAGGGCAGAACTATGGTCTCATTGATATGAAATGGTGACACCAAGTTAGGGAGAAACGAAGGAACAGGACACAAAACAACCTTGTCCTTATGCAGAACCAAGAAAGGGGACTTGCATGATAAAGATGCCAGTTCAGACACTCGGCGGATGGAGGTAATGGCCACCAGGAAGGCCACATTCCATGAAACTTCCCGTAGTGGCTCAAAAGGTGAAGACTGCAAAACAACATTTAAATCCCAAGGTTCGACAGGCCTACAAACCAGAGGAACAGAATGCGCGCCCCCCTGTAAAAAGGTTTTAACCTGTGAGTGGGAAGCCAGCTTGCGCTGAAACAAAATTGAGAGAGCAGAAATCTCACCTGTCAAGGAGGACAGGCCGAGCCCAAGCTCCAGGCCTGACTGTAGAATAGACAGCACCCTGAGTGGAGCATACCAAGGGGTGAAATTTCCGTGCCTCAGACTAGGTGAAAAAGGCCTTCCAGGTATGGTAATAGATCTGGGCGGACTGAGACGTACTCGAATCATGGTCTGGATAACAGACTCTGACAATATTAATATTGCAGTTTCAACAGCCACCCCATCAAACGCAGCCACAGTAAAGTGGGGTGGAACAGTGGACCCTGCGAGAGAAGATCTGGATGCAACGAACTGGCCAAGGACCGTCTGCCAGCAGGGCGACGAGATCCGCGTACCAGGAGCTGCGGGGCCAGTCCAGGGCAACGAAAAAAGCGGGTACCCTCTCGGACTTGAGGCGCTTGAGCACTCGAGGGAGAAGAGGCCAGGGTGGAAAAAGGTAGACCAGAGCAAACTGACTCCAAGGTAGGACCAGCGCATCTACTGCTAGGGCCCGTGGATCCCTGGCCCTGGCCACGTAACTCGGGAATTGGTGATTGAGGCGAGACGCAAACAGATCGACGCCTGGTGTCTCCGCCTTCCGGCAAAGGAAGTGAAAAACCTCCGGTAGAAGCGCCCACTCTCCGGGGTTGACCATCATTCGACTGAGGTGATCGGCCGCAAGGTTGGCAGCGACCACTCTGCCCAGCGAAGAATCCTCACGGTTTCCTGAAAAGCTGCCCAGCTTCTGGTGCCACCCTGATGATTTAGATAGGCCCCTGCCGTGGTATTGTCGGACTGAATCCGAACTGGGTGCCCCTGAATGAGAGGGGACCAATGCGAGAAGGCAGCCACCATCCTGCCGAGAACCCGCATGCAAGTGCGAAGGGTATAAGGGGTGCGATCTAGAAGCAGAGATATGTTTGACCATAACTGCTGGATTTTCCCTGGCGGAAAAAACACTCTGGCAACCTGATTGTCGAGAACATCCCCAAAAACTCCAATGGGATCAGACAGGACTTGTCGAAATTGACTATCCACTCGAAGCGCACCAATGTGTCTGGTGATCCTGATGCTGTCCAGACAGGTGTGACGAAAAGACGCCTTCAATAGGAGGTCGTCCAGATATGGGATAACGGTCATGCCCCTGATGCGAAGGATCGCCATTAGGGGCCCCAGGACCTTTGTGAAGATCCTTGGTGCAGTCGCGAGGCTAAACCACAGAGCTCTGAACTGAAAGTGCTGCGAGCCTACCACAAAACGAAGGAACAGCTGGTGGACCTAAGAAATAGGGATGTGCAGATAAGCGTCCTTGGTGTCTATGGCGGCCAGAAATTCGTTCTGCTCTAGAGAGGCTATCATCGACCGAAGCGACTCCATGCAGAAACCAGGAACTTGCACAAACCGGCTGAGCTCCTTGAGATCCAACACTGGCCGCACCGAGCCGTCCTTCTTGGGAACCATAAAAAAGTTTGAAGAAAAACCTAGAAAACGCTCGGACTCGGAGACAGGCACAATCACCCCTTGAAGGAGGAGGGTGCGGCGAATTGGCAGAAGAAAAGCTGATGCCCGAGCCGGAGAAGCGGGCGGGGAAGAAAGAAAAAAACGTGTCGGGGGGGCTGAACTGAAGTAAATCTTGTAACCTGAAGTGATGATCTCGCGAACCCAGGCGTTGACCTGAGCCTACCAGATATCCTGGAACTGCAGGAGACGGCCCCCCACCCGAGACAAATTTTCGGGTGGGGGCAGACCCTCAGACCAAGAGTGACTTGGTGGACGTACCCTTGGGCATTCTACGAGACCGCCAAGATGAAGCTGATCTGGCGCTTTGACCCCGAGGGGCAGGGAATTTTCCCCGCGGCCAGCCTTTACAAAAAGCTCCGAAAGGGCTGAAAATGGGCATGTTTCTAAAGCGAATGACGCTGCGCCAGCCAGCTCTGAGGGAGGAGCGTACTACGACCCTTATGGCTTCTGAAATTAACTCGTCCAAACGCTTCCCAAATAGCTTACTGCCCGAAAACGGAAGTGCCACCAATAACTTCTTGGAGGCTGCATCTGCAGACCAAGACTTCAAGCACAGGGAACGGCGAACGGCCACTACATTGGCTGACACTTTAGCCACTAGACGGTCTGACTCAAGCGAAGTGACGCGTCAGAAAGCTGGGATGCGAGACCTAACAACTCCTCTGTGGAAGCTCCAGCTGACAGCCCCTGCTGCAGCTGCTTAGACCAGACCATGCAAGCCTTGCTGACCCATGAAGACGCAAACACAGGTCGCAGGGCTGCCCTTGCCGCCTCAAAGGCGGACTTACAAAACCCATCAAGACGCCTTTCCGTGCAATCACTAAGGACTGCCGCGTCCGAGACAGGAATGGCAGTAGATTTTGAGAGCCGGGTGACTGGGGCGTCCACAGATGGGACCCCCGACCACTTTGTCACTGATTTCCGGAGGAAAAGGACAAAGCACATTAAACCGTCTTGTAGGAAACAAACATCTGTCAGGATGTTTCCACTCCCTGGCAATCAGTTCCTCAAACTCCAGGTGTGTTGGGAACAACAAGCGCTGCCGCCTGCTACACTTAAAGGAGACCACCTCCTGGGAGGCTGACATCCTCATCCTTAACATGGAGGGAGTCTCTGACAGCCCGGATAAGGGCTTTGATCGCTGCTGCCATTCCATCATCTCTGTCTAGCTCAGAGTCAGAATCAGAGGAGTCCCCATTTGAAGAAGCTGTATCCCGGCATGGAGCGTCTATCTCCGAGCACTGTCCGTCAGGAGAGAGAGAGCTTTAACCCTGTTACGCGAACTCTCTGTACGTGCTGTGCCGGGCTCTAGATCCTGGGAGGTGCTATGCTGGGCAGCAACGGCATGCGCTCTATGGCCAAAATCATAACCTGGGACAGGTCTGGACAGGTCACCCACAGCTAGTGAGAGAGCCTTGGCCCATTCCAGGGCCCACGACTCCTGACATGAGGGGTTGGGCCCCGCGGCGGTCGGCTGAGGAGCAGCGCAAGGGGCACAAAGGGCACTGGACTGGCCGCAAGGGAATATCTTGTGGTAACGGGTGTAGGCGAAGTAAGTCGCCACTGCTTTGGATACGGGCGGCTTTAACCCCTCATCCTTAGAAAGGGGCATGGTTGCAGAATGCGTGGAGCAAGGACAGATGGCCCACAGAAGGCCAACTTACCAACCCAAGGTGCTGTGTCCTCCTCGGTAGCCAGGAGAAGCAGCATTCAGCCAGGACGCCGAACGCCGGAAAATGTCATTTAGGCTCCACCCCAAACACAGGCCCGGGATGCTGGAGGTCTTGCCCCGTTTGGAGCCGCCAGGAAAGGGCGTGACCTAGGCCTCCGGAAGCAGTGGCCTAAATTTGAACCCGCGGCCGGTCGGAAGGCTGCAAAAAGTGGGTAAGTAGCACCCGCAGCCCCTGGGAGGACCTACCCTGCACCCCCCCTTCACGGTACCGCAAGGTCGCCCAGATGCTACGCAGCATGCCAAGCGGGGAGGGTGGGGGACAGGGGGAGAGGAGCGGTGGAGCGGGCCCATGGGAAACCTCCCATGCACCCCCAACAAGCCCGTGCTCGGCTGTATACTGCTCGGTGCAGCAGGCAGACGCGAGCCCAGCGGGTCACGCGACCGAACGAGCGGTGAGGCGACAGACCAGGCTGGACTTTGCGCCCCACCAGGGCCGAGGGGCCCCCGCCGAAACTCCGCCGCCAGGAAACTACCTTGTGCCAATGCGCGGGTGCTGCGCCCGGGGCAAATCCCGCCGGGTGCACCCCCCTGCTGCCCAGTGCCCCACTCCTACCGGGGAGGAAGTCGGGGTACTCACCTATCCGAGGTCTTCGGGCGTTGCGGCATCGCCCTTTTGGTACCATACACCCAGAGGTGGGGCTACCAGAATCCATAAAAGGCCACGGAGGCGGCAGATGGGAACGGGTGAGCGGCGAAAAAGGAAGACCAGCCAGCTGAAGAACTGACTGGGGTCCTGACACCCTCAAGGGGGACAACGTCACGGTAACAGTACGCCATGACGAACCCCTTGATATGTGAGAACCAGAGGCTCTATCACCATTCCAAGAGGTGAGAGCCAGGTGCTCGATCACCTTCCACTAGGTGAGAGCCAGGTGCTGGATCACCTTCCACTAGGTGAGAGCCAGGTGCTCAATCACCTCCTGCAAAGAAACAGAAAATAACAAACACTGCAGAGCTGAAAACTGATCAGCCTGGCGTCAGCAGGAGGGATATAGGCCACCGGGGCAAGCCCAAAGCATTTGCTCCGCCTAGTGTCCGCCTCCTAGGGCAAGGGCCTATACCCAAGGTGCTGTGTCCCCCAATGACATTGGCGAGAAACTTTTTTTTCCCTTTTGAATAAAAGTGTTTTTATTGTGTAAACACAGCACAATATAAAAAAAATATACAAATTGGGTATCGCTGTTATCTGATCAACCTGCTAAGAAAAGCCAGCATGTCATTTATACGGCACGGTGACTGCTGTAAAAATAAAAAACACTACCAGGATTGCTGTATTTTGTTCAAAACACTTCCCAAAAACCTTGATAAAAAGCTATCAAAGTGTCATAGGAACCCCATAATGGTATCAATAAAAACGTCAACTCATCCTGCAAACAACCTTAATCAGTTCCATACACAGAAAAATAAAAAAAAAGTTATGGCAAGGACGGAAACGACAGGTAGGCGAAGGTAGGTGATCACCTAGGGCGCCACTTCATTCCAGGCCGAAAAGGGGGCGCAAGGAGGCATGGAGTGGACTGAATTTTCTATATGGGGGTGCTATATGCCTTATTTGCCTAGGGCATCAGAATACCTTTTCCCAGTCCTGGTTATGGCTGGGGCAACATACAAAATGCAATTTTTACAAACGTAATTCTATTGTGTAAAAGTAATAAAACATACAAAACTAAATACTCCTTAAAGGGTGTAGTTTCTAATATGGGGTCTTATCAAGTGTGTTTATTACGTTTTAGCAACTCATGGTGTCCACAAACCTGTAATGGCACCTAAGGAAAATCGTAATGAAAATGAGACCCCAAAGTACATTAGGTGCTCCTCCTATTCTGAGGCTTGTGGTTTATTCAAATTGTGCTTATAAAGGATATCACTAAAAACAGTAGATTTGGGGGATTCCATTTTGAGTTGCATTTCCCTGGTCACATCTACCATGTTCTGCAAAATCTGCCTCCCCAAAAAAAGGGAAATTTTGAAATTTCTACTCCACCTTGCTTAAATTTTGTGAAACACCTAAGGGAGTAATAAACTTTCAAAATGCGGTTTTGAATACTTTAAACAGTGTTGTTTCTTAAATGGAGTCATTTATGGCAGTGTCTACAAAAAAGGCCCCTTAAAGTCACATCAGAACTAGACTGGTCCCTAAAAAACTCTATGTTGCAAATTTTCTTGAAAATTTTAAATAATTACTACTAATTTTTCCCCTAATTTCCTAAAAAAACAACAAAAAGACATTTAAAAAACTTATGCCAACCTACAGCAGAAATATGGTAGATGCTAGTTATAAACCATTTTGTGTGGGATAACTATCTGTCTTGCATGCCGACATTTTTGAAAATTGCAAATTTTTCTAAATTTTCACAGTATCTTAATATTTTTCACAAATAAACAAGGACTGTATAGACCAAAATTTATTACCAACTTAAAGCACAATGTTTCACGAGAAAACAATCTCTGAATCACATGGCTACATAAAAGCATCAAAAAGTTATTCTCAAATAAAATAAATAAATGGGGCTCGGTCAGGGAGGTCAAAACTGGCTGCGGCGGTAACGGGTTAATATATTGGTGAAATTTGCAGTTCATCTGCATGTAATAGACCTGAATTTGTAGTGAAATTCGAAGCAAATTTACAGTAATTGAAAATCTGCCGCATGAAGACCTTCTCGAAGTCCAGATGTGGCAGAATATTTTCACCACGACTCATGCCTCAAATATAAGTGTTTATACTACAGTATCTGTTGTGCTGTGGATTTATTCAATATTTCCTGCCTAAACTTTGGATGAGTGAAATCTGCAGTGAAAAACAAACACTTTTAGACTGAGACAAAGTTTTATTCGGATTGGGCACTAAAAGAAAGTTTAGCAGGTGAGAAGCTGACCAGTTTTCTACACTTACAGCTGGCAAATACTCCAGCTAACGTAAAAAGATCGGTCTTATTAAGAGATACGACAACAGCTTGGATTGAGCTAAGACAGAGATTTGGGCTAGCTTATAGGATTTCCAAATACTTACCCATGTGGGATCATGGAAAATTTTTGATAGGGAGAAACCATAAATGGTTCAAGGCATGGAGAGATAGTGGGATAGAATCTGTAGCCCAGCTAATTCACTTAACAGAAAACGGATGGAAAACATTTGAAGAAATTAGGGGGGAATTTAATATATCGAGCTCCCAAGTTCTGCGATACCTGCAAATCAAATCCTTCTGCATGTCTACAAGATGTGAGAAAGGAAAGGGGAGGAAATGATTTTGACAGATTAATGGGGGCCAGCCCGAGATAGAAATCTATCACTGAAATATATGCCAACCTTAGAGATAAGTATATCTCGTATGACTCGGGAGAGGGCTTTAGGAAATGGAACAATTGGTTGGGTATTGATGTGGTCGCAGAGATTGTCTCAATGGGGGGCTTGATCCGTAAACATGTCATTAATGAAAAATGGCGCAAAACTTATTTTAAAATAGTCCACGCAGCAATTTATGCCTTTGATATCCCTCCACCACCAAACTTTCCAAATAGGTTAATGGCATGCCCAAAATGTAATGAGGCCATGACTAATTTGTATCATGGGTTATGGTCATGCCTTATGATTAAACCCTTCTGGGAGAAATTAGAGACCCTGTATCTTCAATGGGGGGTAGGACGATCAAGAGTTCACCAATAGTGTTCTTATTACATGGACAGGAAAAGAATGAATCTGGGACACTAACACATCAGGAAAATAGATTGCCAGCAATTATTCACATAATACTTCTGGTTGCAAAAAGATGCATACTGGCCAAGTGGTTGGAGCCAGGGGTGCCAGATCTTACAATAGTGATAGATCAAACCAAACTAAATGCGCTGGCCGACCAAACGTACACCGAACGACACAAAGCAGCAATGGCGAAAATTTTCTTTTAAAAAATGAAGGCCATTCACAGAGAAATTTAATACACAAACCGAAATAAACAAGTTAGCAGATACTTTACACAATACCAATTGGTTCCTCAAGGAAACACTGATCGGGACATTGGGAAGGTTGAAATCTTCCAGCAACATTAAGGACTAGGTGGGCTAAAATACTTTAAATTAATTAACGGGAGCAAAGCCTTTTTACTCTAAATATATGGGTTGTTATGAATGAAAAACACAAAATCTATAAAAAAAACTGGCTAGTTATGTTTATGTTCGGGTTTAAGCATTCTTTTTGAAAGATAATTGTCAATTGACTTTTTCCCTTGTGCTAAGCTGAGAAAATTTAGCATGCAGAGTGGTACGTCCTCTTAATACTAGGGAAAAGCAATATGCCTGATTAGAGATACGTCAGACTTTATTTGATGCACAATCTTTAATCTTTCAATTGTATTGTGACTATAGTTACTGTCATATACTTGGAAAATATTAGTAAGTGTTACATGTTGATTAACAGTTGTATCAGATGCTATGCTAATTACCATGGTATGATATGTTATACCATGTTGTACAGAATAAAATATATATAAAAAAAAAAAAAAACACAGAAAAAAAAATGATTTGAAATCCACACCGCGCTCATTTTTCCACTACATGTGTACATGTCTACATTTTAAGAAACAAATCGTCCATGTCTGAACCTACCGCAAAGATTCTTTAATAATGTACACAATTTTGGAGTTTGCAGATAAATATAAAATTGTGTGATAACACATGTTAATCACACTAATATAGAGATTTCTGAATAATAGTATTAGTTATTGGATAAACAGGTTCTGGATTCCAGAAATTTTATCGTTTTGAAATATTTAAAAAGGGATAAATGTACATGTTTAAAACATCCATATAATTCTCGGATATATAGTGGTTAACAAGCAGCTGATCCAACATATATTGGATTGTCTAATACAACCACAAAATTTACAGGCTACTTGTGGCATGCCAAAGATTTCTGGCAGCCCACGAAAAGTGTAAGCTCTATATACAGAACGGTATGGCATGCACAGCATTCTCCATTCATTTTTGAGGGAGTTCCGAGTACAACCTAGCACATTTGCTCGGCTGTATCTAGAACTTCCAGAAAAATAAATGGAGAGTGTCGTGACAGCCATCTCATTTCTCAGTATTGCCAACCTGTACAGATCTGGTCCAGACAAATAGTCGCTACATCAACATTGTAGTCTGAAATGGCCAATTAGAAACCACAATTTCATTATTTGGGTGCATCAACAATATTTTTATAGAAAGAAAAACATTTCAACTGGGACATGTATTTTTTTGTCCATATCCAAGTGTCAACTAAACATCTGCACAAGCAATTTTGATTCCGTTTAAAAAATTAAATGAAAAAACTGGATATAAAAACCCAGTGTAGTTGTAGTAGTCTACATTAAAAAGATACTACTCACTCAGAATCCCTCCTTCTTTGTAGCTTTGCCAGTTCTCTTTGCTTCTCCTTATATTGTCTCTGTAGCTCTGCAAGTCTTAATCTACAATCAAGTTCCACCGAGTCAATGTCCTCTACAGCAGACGTGATCGAAAAATGCTGCACAAAAAAGGTTCAGAAAGTATTTTGTTTTTCAAGTTGAATAATTACGATTTGATGCAGTACTGAAAACAAATTATTTTAACTTGTTGAAGGGGTTTTCCCATTTCATTGCTTAAAGGGGTTGTCTCACTACATTGATTCATCTTACCTCAGTCCTGTTTTCTTGGTTTCACTTTGAATTCAGGGGCGTGTTTACTGGCTTCTACTAGGCTGCAGTAGAAGCCAGGTCTTTAGCTATAGCAACCAGTGCTAGCAGCCTATCAGGAGAGATCAAACAGGTCTGTAGCTATAGCGACCTGAGGTGCTGATGCAGCCCATACAAGAGGGGATATCGAGGAATAGGTAGGACACTATGAGTACGTCCCAGGGTCGCTACGGGGCTATTCAGGGGGGATCGCAGAGCGATCCCTCCAGACAGCCGCCAGGTGTTAGCAGCTAATTGCAGCTAACACTCGGCAGTTACAGTGCAGATGGGCGGGGCCGCAGGCCCGCGCTGTTTATTCCTCTAAATGCCGCTGCAAAGATGGCTGCGGCGTCTAAACGAATGAAGAACGGTGCTGCGCGGTTCTTCACGGCGATCGCCGTCCCCACATCATAACTGCGGGGATCCTATGCCTGGACAAGGCACCAGGGCTCCCACCGCTGCTATGTCCTCGTTTGCCCCACTTCCGGCCCCATTCAGGAAGTGGGGAAACCGCCATCTTGCTAATGTCTAATGCATTGTCTATGCAATGCATTAGACTTCATTAATGATCGCGTGCCCTAGTGGTCAAGCACCATAGGGGGACTCAATGTTAAAGTAAAAAAAAAAAAGAAAGAAATAAAGTTTTAAAGTACAAAAAATAAGTATTAAAAGTTCCAATCACCCCCTTTTCCCCATTCTACAAATAAAGACAATAAAATAATAAAAAAGTTACACATATTTGGTATCGGCGCGTCCGAAAAAGTCCGATCTATAAAAATATAACATCATTTATCCTGTACACTGAACACTGTATAAGAAAAAAAATTCCAAACGACAAAATTGCATTTTTTGGTCATCTCACATCACTTAAAAATTGGAATAAACGTGATAAAACGTCCGTTGGTGTTAATACAAAAAAGTTATCGGTCGCACAAAATGGTGCCGCGGCGCAAATTTCAAAAATAGAAAATGTTTGGAAATTTTTTTATGGTATCAAAACATAACGAAAACCCTACATGTTTGGTATTGGCGGATGCGTATCAACCTGTAGAATACAGATAACAGATTATATTTACCGAAGATTGAACACCGTAAAAAGCAAAACACCCGCAAACATGGCGAAAGTACGTTTTTTTCACAATTTGTCTCACTTGGAATTTTTTTGTGGTTTCTCAGTATATTCTAGAGTACACTGAATAACATCATTATAAATTACATCTTGTCCCGCAAAATAAAAGACCCCATATTACTATGTAGGTGGGAAAAAAAAGTAATGGCTCTTGTAAGGTGAGGAGGGAAAAACGAACGTGTCAAAAACAAAAAAACGCAAGGTCCTTAAGGGGTTAATGGACACATATTGCAAAATGACTTGTTTTTGCAAGATCTTTAACATAAAAAGCAATCCTTGTAGTGAGACAACCCCTTTAACTTTAACCATGTAGGCAAAGGTAAATGAAGACTATTATCAAATACATTACTGTTCTGATTTTGCTTCCCTTCAGAGTTAGAGCTGCTTTTGAACAGAAGCTTACATAGTTACAGACCACCTCTCTTTTCTCTAACAGGCTGTAGCAGTAGTGGCTTTGATAAATGAAATCCCTCCTGCTGTTTCCTATCACCGAGATGCAGCTGGTGTACATTACTTACAAACTTTAACCCTTTAGAGCTATGTAGTCTTGTGAACTGCCGTTTATAAACCTCAAGGACTAATGTTCCTCTAAAAGGCTCAGCTATGAATAGCAGAGATAATATGCCAATCAACGCTCAAGACCTGTTAACAGCCAAACCAGGAAGTGTGAGTCAGAGGCTGGTCATGGCTCTATAAAACATCATGGTGAAACAACCCCTGACATAGCAGCTAAATAAGCGACAAAAGTTAGACAGAGGTAATCGTAGCCCTTTTGCCCCCACAGATTTAAAGGAGTTGTCTCCCTTCAGAGTTTCAGAGAATGCATGAATGAATACTCTGTCACTTCCTGGTTCAGACTGACTAATTTGCATACAGCTCCATGCTTGTACAGCTCTGTGCAGTGCTGTGCTTTCAGATGCTAATTAGATCAGATTAGCTTCTCAAACTACTAACAGGACTTCTTATCTGATCCCCAAAACAAAAGCCCTAATTACAGTTCTGTTTATTTTACATAAATTGTATAGGTCTGCATTGATTGCCTAATTAAGTTCATGTTTAAGACATAATTAGTAAATAAACCACTTTGTGTTTCAATTGTATAACAGTGAAAAAGGGTATACCCCTCATGCTGCTCTTAACTGAGAAGTTAATAGCAGCATAATTTTAGATACAAAAAATGTGGCATATTTATAGTCAACCAATAGTTGGTGTAAAAGTTGCATAGTCTAATTCTACCAGTAGACAGGATTGTTAAATCTGCTGTAATGTACCAAGAAGCTATCCAGGCATTCATAGATTTCTTAAAACACTATAAGCAGCATTTATAAATATTTCAATACCTTCATTTGTTTACTTTCTTTACTTCTGATTCCAGCACAGGCTATTCCTTTTGCAGTGAAACTTTCTTTTATAGGAGTGTGTCAGTAGTTCTTTCCTACAACTCCCAGACTGCAATGTAGCTGCAGTAAGGGCTTCCCTGCACATGCCCCCGTCCCATCTAGCCCAGTCAAACCAAACACACCTCTTACATAGTCATTCCCAGCCATGCAAAGCTCCTCTCTCCTGTCATGCCCACTACACTTGATCTTGTTCACTTTCTGGTTGTCTGATTCAGGACACGGTACAGTGTACCAATTACATTTTATTACATGATCTAAAAAAAATTTTTCATCATCCTATAATATATTTTTTATGTTGCCAGTCTGAGAGACTACCGCAAGCGGATCTCCTGAACATCTAGGAGAGTGAGCAACTACCAGTTGCTCTTTAACCTCTTTATGCAAATGGACATAACTTTTCATCCAAAATGTGTGAATTGGGTATGGAGCGGGTTCACTTGCAAAGCCCACTCCATACATGGAAAATGCTGGATATGAGATACATCCAGCAATTGCCACTAACTCCCAAGATCGGAAACAGCTCTGATCCGAGCAACATAACCATTTAAATGCTGCAGTGAAGCCGACCACGGAGTCTAAATGGTTAAAATGTGAGATCAGCATTTGTTTTAATCGTAGCGTGCTTTTTGGTTGCCATGGCAACCAAAAACCTTACAACGGCCTTCACAGCTGACATGAATAATGTGTACACTTATTCCACCCAACCATAGGCAGGGAGTAAAAGGATTTTAATTAAAATCTTATGTATGGTAATACATTAATGCTGCTGTATATAGCACAAACAGCCACAAGTTCCTATGGGGACTAAATATTTACGTTAAAAATAGAAATTTTAAACACCCCCTTTTGCCATATTACAAATAAATAAATACATAATTGGTATTGCCTTTTCTCTCCACATATTATAGTGCTATTACTGAATATCATTTGTATACTCTTATTGTGTATATGCCCCATAAATTTAATCTGTTCCTCCTACACACCCCTACTTCATCTCTTTTATGAGTTAACTTTCTTATATGCCTACAGACACTTCAACTGGTCATTTGTTCCTACCCTTACACCCTTTCTACTCCCTTCCTGTTTATTAGTTACTCTCTTTGATATGTTCTCATAGGTCTCTTTGTTACTGGGCCCTATACCATGATCTTTGATGTACCAATTACTTGACTGGTTTACTGTTAATTTTGTACATATGTATAGATCCCTATGCATAGAACACTGTATGTTTTGCCATAGTGTACACTACTTTATTTTACCTGTATACCAGCCTTTGTTTGTTACCCTTTATTTTTCCCTGTGACATTTTTCCTATGATTCCTTGTTTCCCACTGTTCTGTATATTTATGTTATCTCATATTTCTTTATAGACGTGATATAGAAGGTGGCCATTATTGGCCGAAACTTCTCTTCTAAACATCTGCATTCATCTATGGTGTTGGTGAAAACTTGTAACAACCTACAGTATATTGGAGAGTTCTGTTGTTCTTAAAGCTGGGTGATAAGCCATCCCCGACAGCAGACATTCAGCTTTCCTGTGTTAGTTACATAGTTACATACATAGTTACATAGTTTGTAAGGCCGAAAAAAAGACAAGATGTCCATCCAGTTCAGCCTGTTGTGCTAAAGTGTGGATCCAGAGGAAGGCAAAAAAAAACGCCATGAGGTAGAAGCCAATTGTCCTCATTTTAGGGAAAAAATTCCTTCCCGACTCCAATCTGGCAATCGGAATAATCCCTACTCCTGAATCCTAGTCATTATAACTTGTTATATTACGCTCCAGAAATGCATCCAAAGCCTTTTTGAACTCTGTTATTGAATTCATCATGACCATTTTCTCTAGCAGAGTTTTCCACAGTCTCATTGCTCTTACAGTAAAGAATCCCTTTCTATGTTTATGTAGAAACTTTCTTTCTTCAAGACGAAGAAGATGCCTCCTTGTTCTTGATACAGTCCTGGGTATAAATAAATCTTGAGAGAGATCTCTATATTTACCTTTAATATATTTAAACATATTTATTATGTCCCACCAAAGCGTCTTTTCTCTAAACTAAATAACCCTAATCTTGCGAATCTTTCTGGGTATTGCAGTCCACCCAGTCCTTTTATTATTATTGTTTCCCGCCTTTGTACCTGTTCAAGCTCTACAATGTCTTTCCTGTGCACGGGTGCCCAAAACTGTACACAATATTCCATGTGTGGTCTACCAGTGACTTTATATATGGGAGAATAAATGTTCTCATCATGTGCATCTATGCCCCTTTTTTTTTTTAATTGACAATTTTTATTGATTTTTCAATTATTGTGACAAAACAAGTAAAACAACGGTGCAAATTGACACCTGAGAAATATAGTACACGTATAAGGCATGTGTGAATCAGGCATTGAACATATGCAATCAAACCTAAACGGAAGTAACATTGAGGCTGCGAAATAGACAAGGCTTACATGGTTACTCATTAAGTCATAGATCAAAGACTTCCAGCCTCATCAAAAAGAAACAGCATAAAACATATAGACGCAGGACATGAGACAAAGGGGGTAAGGTGGAGTGGGGGGGGGGGGTGGAAAGAAGGGAGGGGTCTGGTCAAGATGGTCCAACAAGCTGGTGCATGTCCCATGCGGACCAGATTTTGTCAAAAGAATCCATTTTGTCATGGAGCAGGGCAGTTAGAAACTCCATTCGCCGTGTTTCTGTGAGCCTCTGACAGAGATCCCCTCTACTTGGTGGCGTGGTCTGCCTCCATCTACCTGAAATTAGGCACCTGGCTCCTGTGAGGATATGTAACATAAGTTTGGAATCCTGTTTAGATAGACCCTTGACCGGCCCACTCAGTAAATAGGTGAGAGGGTCCAATGGGATCCTCACCCCCAAAACCTCAGCTATAAGCTCCCTGACCTGTGACCAAAAGGGTTGAATAATCGGGCATTCCCAAAAAATATGCGTCAGCGTACCCACTGAGGAGCAACATCACCAGCATACCGATGGGAGCTGGGGGTTCCATTGTGCAGGACCTCCGGTGTATGGTACCAAAAGAATAGTATTTTGTATAGATTTTCTTTATGCTGGATACATACTGAGGATTTCGCCGCTGCATTCCAAATCACTTGCCATGAGGAGAAGGGTATTTCCCTACCTAGATAGCTTTCCCACTTACCCATGTATCTGTGTGTAGGGGGTTCAGCAGGGGGCGGGTCTGAGAGAATGGAGTAGATCGTGGAAATGAGACCCTTAGTACTGTGGCCCGCTTTACAGAGCTGTTCAAAAGAGGTCGGGGTCGAGAGGGTAGATGTGCCAAACATGGAGGACATGAGGTGAGTTATCTGGAGGTAATGAAATCGGGATCTCTCAGGGAGATTATAGTCCCTCTGAAGGGTGTCAAACGGGATCAGCCTCCTGTCTCCAGCCCTAGCAACATCCACAAATCGGAATAACTCATGCCCCAGCCACGGTCTTGCCACAAATCCAGATGAGCCAGCAGGGAAAAGGGGTGTGCACAAAAAGGAGGCCATGGGTGAAGCTTTGGAAGCTAACTGAAATCTGGTCCTGCACTGATTCCATATCTGCCGCGTAAACTTGATTGGACCCAATAAGTATCCCAGTGAGGGGAGAGGCTTCGAGTGCCATAGCAGTGCATTGGGGTGGATGGGTGCAAGCCACAGCTTTTCTATCTCCATCCACTTGGTATATGCTCGGAGGGATGACCAAGCTGGGATACAACGCAAGTGGGTGGCCCAATAGTAGTTGAGGATATTAGGAACCGCCAGTCCCCCACGCCGCCTACTGGCCATCATAACACTTTTGGCCACCCTATGCCTGCCCTGGGCCCATATGAATCTTAGGATAGCTGCCTGTATGGAGCGTAGCTCACTCAGCGGGACCATTACCGGAGAGTCTCGAATAGGTAGAGGAGTTTTGGTAAGATGGACATTTTGACCGAGTTAATTCTACCTAGAAGAGAGAGGGGAAGGCGGTGCCACCTAGAGAGTGTATCTTTCAATTCTTTAAAGAGGGGAGGGAAATTAGCGCTATAGAGGGAGGGATATTGGTCCGTTATCTGGATGCCCAGGTATTTGAGCGATTGGGTTTGCCACTTGTAGGAGTAATTATTTTTGAGGGAGGATGAGACCTCAGGGGGCATGTTGATTGGAAGGGCCTCTGTCTTTGAGGTGTTGATCTTATATCCCGAGAGGGCTCCAAATTCAGCAAGAAGGGCATGAAGGGTAGGTAACGTGGTATGTACGTCAGTCAGGGTCAACAAAATATCGTCCGCGAAGAGGGACAATTTAAACTCCTTATCCCTAATCTTTATGCCCTTGATATCTGGTTGAGCCCTAATTGCCGCTGCAAGAGGTTCTATGCACAACGCAAAGAGAAGTGGGGAGAGTGGGCAGCCCTGTCTAGTACCATTTTTAATTCCAAAGGTATCGGAGATATAGTGAGGGAGTTTAATGGACGCCGAGGGAGAGGAGTATAAACCTCTGACTGCCGCCAGGAAGGGACCAGAGAACCCGTATGCCGAGAGTGCCTCAAAAAGGAACGGCCACTGCAGCCTTTCAAAGGCCATCTCAGCATAGATGCTGAGGAGTAAGGCCTGCTGCGCATGGTGGTTAACAGCATCCACTAGGTTAATAGTGTGCCTCGTGTTATCTCCCCCCTGCCTGAAAGGGACGAATCCTACCTGGTCCCTGTGTATCAGTTGAGGGAGCCAGTGGTTCAGTCTGTTGGCCAGGATTTGGTATAGATCTTCAGGTCAGAGTTGAGCAACGCAATCGGGCGGTAACTAGCACTGTCCGCTGGGTCCCTTCCTGGTTTGTGGATCAAAGTTATATACGAATGTGACATGGAGTTGGGGATGGCAGCTCCTTCCAGAAATGAGTTATAGAGTTGCAACATATGCGGGGTTAAAATATCTGAATAGACTTTAAAGTACAGATAGGGTAGTCCATCTGGGCCTGGGGCTTTACCGGACGGAAGGGCCTTAATGACTTCCTCTATTTCCTCTAATTGAATGGGAGCACCTAAGAAGTCCACCGCCTCCTGCGTGAGCGATGGCAGCGGGTATTTTCGTAGAAATTCCCGGATAAGAGTCTGGGCTCCTATTCCATGGCCTGGGAGGGGTGAGGGCATCGCATAGAGTTCAGAGAAAAAAACAATTAAGATTTCAGCAATGGACTTTGGGTCATACCTCAGTGTACCCTCCTTGTCCTTAAGTGCTTGAGGCATTGATTGTATTGAGCGCTCTTTCAGTTGCCTTGCTAATAGTGTGTGGGCTTTGTTCCCATATTCATAATACCTTTGTTTCGAGTAGAGAAGGAGCTTCTCCACACCTTGCAAGGCTAAATCCTTAAGGCTATTTCGGACTGAGACTATACGTCTCAAAGTTGAAACCCTAGGGCATAGTGCCATTTTGCGTTCCAGTCCCTTTAGGAGGGTGCGTAGTCTGGTGGATCTTTCTGCGGTATCTCTTTTAAGCTTGGTGCCTAGGGCAATGCAATTGCCTCTAAAGACTGCCTTGTGGGCTTCCCAGAGGACGGATGGTGCAGAGACAGAACCCACATTTAGATCAAAATAGGAGCTGAGCGACTCACGCAACTGCTCCTTCGAGGCTGCCTTTTTAATGAGTGTTTCATTCAGCCTCCAATGACATAGCCGCTGAGCTGGAAGCTGTAAATTTAAATTGACCGTGACTGGGGCGTGATTCGACCATGTTATGGGCTCAATGTGGGAACCCTGTAGAGCCCTAAGTGTTGGGACATTACCAAAAAAATAATCAAGCCTAGTGTGCGTTTGATGAGGGTGGGAGAAAAAAGAATACTCCTTACTTTTAGGATGATTGATCCTCCATAGGTCGAACAGACCGTGGGAGCGAATGATCTTTCTAAAGGCCTGTGGACAATCTGGCAAGTGTAGGATTTGGGTCTTTCCACCCATACTACATCTATCCATGGCTTCCGAGAAAATCATATTAAAGTCCCCCCCAAGGAGCAGGGCTGCAGAGTAAAACTTTGCTAGCTTAGAAAAGACCCTATTTAGGAAGGGGACTTGTGAGACATTTGGCGCATACACGTTGCATAATGTAATCGGTTTGCCCTCTAATGTAGCTCTAAGGATGATAGACCGCCCCTCCGGGTCAGCCAGCGATGCCTCAACCTGCAATCTACCGGTGTTGGCTATTAGTAGAGCCACTCCTGCCCTCTTTCTGTCATTAAATGCAGAAAAAGAGGTGGAGTAATAGGGTCGAACAAAGCTGAATGAGCCTTTGGAGTCAAAGTGTTTTCCCTTAAAAAACACAATGTCGCTCGCAGGGACCCTACATTCCCTCAGGGCCAGCCTACGCTTAACGTTAGAGTTAAGTCCTTTAACGTTTAAAGTGACACAACGTACCATTTCCAGGTGTAGGTGGGGCTACCTTTTGATGTGTGGCGCCGAGATATGGTAGTTTCACACGCCGTTACCGTCCGGGAATCTGTACTGCACCTGATGAGTGTATATGGCGTGTAAAAATAAGGGAAAATGGTGGGGGTGGGCGGTAAGGTGGGACAACAAGACGGTGGGGGGAGACAACACAGACCAGACCAACAAGACCAAGAGAACAATTGGTTATAACAACCGACTATAAAACCGGAGAGATGCGGGGTCACCAAAGACAGAGGAATAATATCCCCGGGCCCAGGTGCCCAGCTCTTATTTATACCTTGTAGTGCAAGTGCGCCGGTTATGGGGGCTCGGAGAGAAAAAAGGGTCTCCGCCGAGGCCTCCTAAAAGAAGGCTGTCAGACGAGGCCCCACCTCCTGAGGTAGGAAAAAGCGTCTCAAGTCCCCCCAGCCAAAAGGGAGGGAGGAGGAGAGAGAATCCGGAAGCGAGCAAATGCTCTCAACAACAAGGATAAGAAACCAAAGCTGTGAGGCATACAGATAGCAGTCTATCCTTAATACAAGAAGATAAACATCGTAAGCCCTATAAAATGTAGAAGAATAATGAAAGCCCCTAGATGGGTGCAATAGCTCCAGAGAGGAGAGGGACGGGGATGTTGAAGGCCCTCCAGTCAGCATGGGAGTCCCGTAGTCAGCGGGGTGGAGAGCGTCGAAGTTTCTGGGCTGAAGGAAGGGTCCCTGGAGAGCGTCCCTTGCGGGTCACAACCGATCCCCATACTGGCGGTGGTGGAGGCGGGAGTACAGACAGTTCCCAATCGTCCATCTTTGGAGTAGGGATTTTCAGGGTATTGCAGAAATTCGGGAGGTCAGCAAAGACACGAAGAACAGCTGAGTGACCCTCAATTCTGGCAGAGAGAGCAAACGGAAAGTGCCACCTATAAAGGATACGATTCTCTTTCAGGATAGTAAGTAGCGGTCTTAGGTGGCGGTGCTTCTGCAATGTGTGCCAGGAGAGGTCAGCGAAGATCTGTATAGGAGTCCCCTGATAGTCGATGCTGTGTAGGCGCCTGGCTTTCTCCATTATTGCTTCTTTCACCGAATGTTCATGTAGGCAGCATATAACATCCCTGGGGAGCGGAGAGGAACCCTTTGGTCGGAGCGCTCTGTGGGCCCTGTCAAGCTTGATGGGGCGGGGAGGGTTAGCTCCAAGTATGCGGTTGAATATAGAGTCCAGGATGGCCTGCAAGTCCTCCTCCCCCTGTGGTTCCGGGAGCCCCCGAACCCTAATGTTGTTCCTGCGGCCGCGGTTGTCTAAATCCTCCACATGTCGAGCCAGCTCCCTGACCGTAGACATTTGCGCAGAGATAGAAGGGTGGATTTGAGAGATGTATTTTCGCGTGTTATCATGGTCCTCCTCAAGCACTTCCACGCGGGTAGCTATTTGCGTAATGTCCTGCCTGATTGAGGCAATCTCCTCTCTGCAGGCTGCCCTAACCTCTGAGACCAGCGCCCGCAGCTCATCCCTGTTAGGCAATTGTTGTATCAGGTCAGTCCATGCATGATGGTCAGGAAGATGAGGACTGCGTAGGGCAGAGGAGGATGCAGGAGAGCCCTGCCAGGAGAATACTCCGCTGCCAGACTCCTGAGTATGTGGAGAGGGAGCCGGGATGTGCTTGGGGTCCAGCATGTCAGACACCACAGAGGCCCCATGAGGAGAAGAGCCATGCTCTGATGTCAGGAGAGGGGGACTGGCCACCACCGAGCTGTATGAGGGCTGATGCTGGGCCATGGTGGATGGTGAGGCCTGCACGTGCTCCAGCTGCGGGGGGAAGAGGAGGGACACTGCAGGGTCTGGTACCTGTGTCCTCATGGCAGCCGCTGGAGAAGACCGAGGCATGCTGGGGAGGAGGCGCGGAGTCTTCTGCGCTCTCAACTCCGGGCTGTGTCGGGTGTCCACTGCGGGTGATGCCGCCGCTGCCGCGGGTGCCGAGGATGACCGCACGGCCGAGCGCGCGCTCCGCAGGGAAGCAGGCTGTGATGTCGGCGTGCAGGCCGGAGGCGCCGCGCCAGGAGAGACGGCGCAGAGGTACGTGTCCAGCACCGATTGGACCGGAGCCCTCCTCGGGGTACTTGGCGGCGGCTGGGTCCTTCTTTTTCCCATCTAGGGCCGTTAATATCGCAAGGGCTGCTATTTAGGATAGCCGGCAGCAGGAGCTCAGCTAAGCTGCGGCCATTCTCCTCGGCTTCCGGTCACGCCCCCCCCTATGCCCCTTTTAATACACCTCATAATCCTATATGCCTTGGCAGCTGCTACCTGACATTGGCTGCTACAATTAAGTTTACTGTCCACCAGGATTCCCAAGTCCTTCTCCATGTTACTTTTACCCAGTGTTTTTCCATTTAACATGTAATCATGTAATGGATTTTTCCTCCCCATGGGCATAACCTTGCATTTATCGGTGTTAAACCTCATCTGCCATTTCTCTGCCAAGGCATCCAACTTATCTAGATCCCTTTGTAATAAAACATTATCCTCTATTGTGTTGATTACTTTACAGAGCTTAGTATCATCTGCAAAGATTGATATTCTACTGTGCAATCCCTGTGTAAGATCATTAATGAAAATATTAAAGAGGATAGGGCCCAATACTAACCCCTGTGGTACCCCACTAGTAACAGGGATCCAGTCTGAGTATGTACCATTAATTACCACCCTTTTTTTTTCTATCACTGAGCCAGTTGCTTACCCACTTGCAAACATTTTCCCCCAGTCCAAGCATTCTCATTTTACTTACCAACCTTTTATGTGGCACAGTATCAAATGCTTTAGAGAAATCTAGATATATGACATCCAATGCCTCACCCCGATCCAATCTAGAACTAACTTCCTCATAGAAGCTGATGAGATTAGTTTGACAGAACCGATCATTCATAAACCCATGCTGGAACAGCATTATACATTTATTTTCAGATAAGAAAGCTAAATGCCTGCAGTGGGGGATGTGGCATCACCCAGCTTTCAAGGATGCTGAATAGCCTATCCAGCACTTGGAAAGTTGGGTGACGTGCCCACAGCACTTCTGCCAGACACTAGACTCGTTTCCATACAGCCTAGTAGCTAAGAGCAGTGATTACAGGCTGTACAAGAACTGTATGAGGAGCTTGGGGTGGGGAACATCATCTGTAGCAAGCTCCTCTGCAGCTTCTAATTCTGGCACATATTCAGCAGGACTTTGTGCCGAGATCATCTAGAGGCACAAGCACAGAGTTTACATCCTATTGACAGTGCTTATGTAGTCAGAAACACTGTATAAGCGCTGTCACCTTAACCTTTCCTTCCAGCTGCTAGGCTGTATGAAAACATACTCAGAGGCTGGAAGGAGAACTGAAAGATGCTCAGTGAATGTGATGTCATTGATGATGACATGTTCACTGTAAGGCTACGTATACATGGCACTGGTTTATAGTCAGATTTTATGTGGATTCAGTATTTAGAATCCGCAAAAAATCTGACCATAATTCATCCCAATAGACCTCAACAGAAAATCCAAACTGTAGTCTATACAGCTCAGATTTTCTGAGGTCGGATTTCAATTCCAAAATCCAATCAAAAAGCTTAGAACATGTTCTATAATCCACCAGAAAACTGCGGATTATAGTACTGTCCAATGTGGGCCAGTCTAAACCAATTTCATAATCAGCGCACAAAAAAAATGAAAACAAATGGTAAAATACTGGTCGGATTCTATAACAGAATCTGACAGTATTTTACTTTTGCCGTGCAGTTGAAGTCTGTGCATAGGGAGACAGAGTAAACTACGTGAACAATGAACATCATGTGGTTTGCAGTAGCTGTGGAGAAGGGTTACATAGAGTTTTTACCTGGGTTTGCACAGCAGAACAGGTAAAAAAAAAAAAAAAAAAATGTAAAAACAGTCAATTTAAAATTTTTAGATCAATAATTTTTTAATACAACAAAGGAGAAAAAGTTAGTCCCGGACTATATATGTATAATAAATACATTTGTTCAGCTACATTACCCAGACTGGAAACAATTGTATTGAATTCTCTGCTGAGAGGAGGGATAGTTAGGCCTTGTTAACATGGTGGAACAGCCTATGGACTTGAACGTAGAATACTCTTGCACCATAATGTAAACGCTCATACTGTTTGTGACCTGTTTATGACCATTATCATGTATGCACACAAATGAATACGGGTATGTTAACACGGCGTATTGCGACGTGTACTGTACCCGCCGTAATATGCCGGGTGTTTTAGACGTAGGCACTAGCCAGCGAGTACTTCTAAAACTCTCTGTGCCGGCTTTCATAGACTCACTTTCCCTGGCGTGTAAGCATGAAGATTAAAGAAAATTAAGCAAATAATTAATACAGACAAAGCAAGTCCTGTATAACAGACAGAAAGTTGCTAGAGGCTTATCACTCAATCACTTTCTGTTTTGAGGATAGGAGTCATGTACCTTCTACACAATGTACCAGAAAAAAAGAAAATGGAGCCATCTTCACCTGTTGCCCAAAAGAGCCGCTTATCCTGGCACATATAAAGAGAAGTACAAATCACCTAGTACTGCACTATGCTATAGAGAGGTGCTACTAGACCACCAATGCATTACAGTTTACTAATACAGGGGTTTTACATGTAAAACATTAATGATAATTGGCCGAATCTTCCAGTCAATCAGATCATCAGCGTCTATGACATTGTACGTTGAGTGTGATTGAAGATACAATGTCCTAGGAAAGACCATTGTATGGTGCAAATATTGTATCCTGAGACCTCTGTAACTTAAGGGATCACTAAAGTGTGTAAACAAAGGGTGCCAGCAACTGGACCTTGAACCAAGGTCTCCATTTATACAAACAATGAAGAAGTGCAGCACTCCAGAAGGTTTAAAGTGAAAAATTTAAACATTTACAGAGCTGTTTTCAAGCAATTATACAAATACTGTTACACTAATAGACCCCTATAAAAAGGGTACACACATCTAATTACTAATAATAAACAACAAGTCAAATTTGTATGGCATTCATGTTCTTTAAAGCAGCAATTAAAAGAAGAAAAAGATATAAGATATGTAAATTGTGAACAATACTTGCACATTCATGAGATAACTATCTAAAAATATGCTAGCTAACGTGCTCACAACATAAATCATATTGTAATCATTGCTGTAACCTACCGATATTATGCTTACTTACTGGTGTGTTTTTCTCTTGTTTCCAGCTATATTTTTTATTAAGAGTTAATTCTCGAGGCAATTTGATTGATTCAGCTTTCAGGCAATCCAAAGTTGGTGCGGAGAGCACCTCTATTAACATTTGTGAGCTAGCAGCCAACAGGCTTTCAAGAGAAGGTCTAATGTGGCAGCTTTGCAGATCTAGGGAGTGAAAATGAAAAAAACAAAAAACCTGATATTAATACATGCTTCCATTATCTCTAGTCTGAGTCATGGGTCATTATAGATTTTATCTATCAGAACATTCTTAAACGAAAAAAAAAGAGAAACTTACTGTCCATCTCTTTTTTTTTCTCAAGCTCATTTTCAGCTATTTCACTTAGTAGGACAATGCCTTGAAGAAGTGTGCTGTCTGCTGATATGTCAGGAACCAGACCTGCTTTGCTTTTGGGTGTTAGATAACAGGCTTGAGGCATTTCTGATGCTGCAATCAACGCATTCATACCAGCCAGTGGATCGCTCACATACTTCATGTCGGAAAGTTTAGAAAACAGGTCCTCCTCTTTACAGACTGCGGGTCCAGATGTTACCCTCTCTGAACACATGCTTCCATTTAACATTTTCAATTCCCTGAGGTCATTTGTTCTGGGGGATTGTCCAACGTGTTCTGGTGTTGTTACCAATTCTACTTCATTATTTTGAGACTCAAAGGTTTCAATGAAGTCTGTTTGAGTTGAACACGTACCTTTTCCAACAAGATTACTTTCAGAAATGCATGGGGAAATACTTTCTATTTCTCTTGCATCTTCTATATCACCTACATTTGGAGACTCTGTTTCTTGAAGTAAAAAATGCTGGCACTCCATGGACATTGTACAAACCTCTCGGTCATTAGAGACTTTACAACTTTCAATGACCGGTAGATCTTCAGTTTTTATTGTATCAGTTGTTGATTCAGCTGCCGTAAATTCTTTGGATATATGAGCAGACTTAATATCCAAGGGGGTTTCAATGCGACAAGTGTTTAATTCAGATAGTTTGATAATATCAGCAAAACTTTCTTCACTTTCAACATTGGTTGGTTGATTTATATAAGAAAGCTGGTGCTGCATAGAGGCTGAGCATTCATGTGTGGAATCTGAAAAGAGAAATAATTTATGATGAACACTGACTATGTTTCATACAGCCTAGGTGAAAATTTTGGCTTTCCATGACTTCTAAGGTCATGTTTACAAAACAGAAATATCCACTGCAGTTACATAGCGGAAATTTAAAGGGATTGTCCCTTTTTAGTGGCAAGAAGTACAAGCGGATTCTGAGTGATCTTCCGCTTTGTCAAAGAGACCTAGAAGGGATTTTGATCAGAGGTCTTGCACAAATGTTTTGGCTAGCAGTACTGTATTTCATCGAAAATTCTAGGGGATTGCATAAACAACTAAATAAAGAATTTGGTTATTAAAGCATTTCTCCAAATATCAGCAAATGTGAACAAAAACTGAAGGCAGCAGGCATGCATTTTAAATTCACGTTATCTTGCATGGTAAGGAACGTGTTGCAAAGAATTATAGCTTGCACTCCATCAGCTGGTAAAAAGGTTAATTTGTTAAAAATCTAAAAATTTGCCATCTGTCCTAGGTATTTGGAATCACTCCTTTTTTCCCTAATGCTGATGTGTGCAATTTAATTAATAGAAGTATAGTAGTGAATTGTTTATTATGCAGTTATACTCCCTACCAACAAAGGTTTTGAGCTATTAAGGCACCTGATTGTCAAAAATGGGGGTTACATGATTGCTATCCATCTCTATAATCAGAGCTAAGTTAATAAATGAGGGGGTTCAAGTATATACAGCAAAGTGCAACAGCCAGAAACAAACCTTTAAGAAGAGATGTGCTCCCATCCTTCATATCTCCATGTTTCACTGACCCAACATTAACTTCTACTTTGGTTGGTAAAATTGAAACAGGAGGTACACTGCTGAAGGATGGCTGTTTGGAAGTATGTTTATCAGACTGTTCTTCCAATTTGTTTGTTGCAGAGGGATATTTCAGATGGAGAGGTGAGGAACCAAACACATTGCTGTAGGAATTTGATGGTGAAGGGCATAAAGAGCTTTCCTTATTACTTTGTGAAGATAAATCCTCAACTTTTTCTTGCCCAAGTTTTACCCGCTCCTAAAGATGGAAACAAAAGACAAATTCATTAGATATATGTTCTAAAATAGGTTTTTCCCAAAGCCAGGCAGTTTTGCAATATACTTTCATTGAATTCACGGCTTCTGGCTGTCATTTAAGAAAAAACATCACAGGGCTCTGTTCCCCTTTTTTACTTTAGTGCTTCTGGAATTTATTTTTTTCTACCAGTTTATAAAGGGTACATATTGTCATTTTTATATACCTCTTTATTTTCATATACCATTGGTTGTCATGTATATGCTCTGCTGGTAAATGCACTTTGTATGTACCCTGTTAAACTTTATTAAACTACACTTAAAAGAAAAAAATCTGTTGTCTTTCTAAAGTTCTGCATGAACTATTTGCTAATAGGAAGCTCATTAGTACTATGTGGAAACAGAAAACAGCTCTGTGTGGACCCCAGGAAATTAGGTGACCAAAAGGGTAAGGCTTTTCTTTAGGGCAATCTTGGAATCCACACCCCTTTTGACTGGAGTCCAAAGACTTTCAATAAAAAGGATGGATGGAGGAAAATAGACAAAGCATATTAAAAGATTCTGGGACCTATATATTTACAGGGCAAAGGATCTCTCCAACAGGGAATGGAGGTAACATACAGTAGAAGACATTCATAACATAGAGATGTGTTAGTTGTAGTACAATCAGGAATGTCCAACTTGCTTACATTTTCTGCTGGTTTTTATAAGCGGCCTATGCTTATAGGCAGGGCCCTTCTAGTCTCTACTCTCCCTCTCTTGTTCATTTTCTTGCTTAGCCTTCCTTCAAGAGATTTATGTGGCATTAATTTTCTTAGTTGCAAAAAACAGCAAACATTTTTTTTCCCTATGAGAAGGCTTTGGGAATATGACCACCGATGCCTACAACATGCTGATTTTTAAAAAAAGAAAATAGCATGAACCAAACAAAGCCAAACAAAAAACAGTGGGGCAGATTTACAGAATTCTCGTGATTTATGCCACATTTATTATGTATTTTAGACAGTTTTCTGAAACTTCTGTGACTTAGTGGAAAGGGACATGGCTTGGTGTTTAACATAAACTAAGCCACTTGGAAAAAAGGGTAAACTAGACAGACTAAACATGCTCCAGATTTATCAAAATTATTGACACATTTTAGAGTGTCTAGTCTAATTTAACACTGCAAAAGTATTAATAAATCTCCCCAATGTTTTAACGTGTTTATTCTTACTATAGCAAACATTTGACCAGGAAAAAAAAAATTAATAAAAAAAAAAACACAAAAAAAATATTCGTGAAACCACCTAAAGCAGGGGTTCCCAAACTCCAGTTCTCACTCCCCACCAACAGGTCATGTTTTCAGGATATCTCACAGAATGCACTGACAATAATTAAGTCACCTGTACAGCATAATTAGATCACTTGTGCACTGCTAAGGAAAGCCAGAAAACATGACCTGTTGGTGGGGCGTGAGGACTGGAGTTTGGGAACCCAAGACCTAAAGGAATGCAGTTTTGAAGAGAACCTGTGACTACTGCTGACATGTCTATTTTAGTAAATACAGGCAGTCCCCGGGTTATTAACAGAATAGGGACTTTAGGGTCGCTCTTAAGTTGAATTTGTAAGTAAGTTGGAACAGGTATTTTTACTATGTGTGGGGTGGAATGCTAGCACTTGTAGTTCCACAACTACAAATCCCAGTATTCCCCACCACACATGTACTAATTGTATGGGAGCTGATTAGTACATGAGTTTATCATGTGCTTCTGTGGCATGCTGGCACTTGCAGTTCTACAGCTTATAGAAGCAGATGTTAAACACGTATTATGCACAGATACTAATCTGCACAGATACAATTAGAACATCTGCTACTGTGGCATGCTGCCACAACTACAGTTGCTAGCAAGCCACACATGGGTGCTGATTAATACATTACAGTGTAGGACCCACAGCTATACTGCAGGATCTGTCACCTTGGACACAATTATGGATCTCCCACCTGTAGTGATGTAATGAAGCTCAGTTGTTACAGACTTCAGTTCCATACTCCAATTGGTTGCTGTGGCCCAGCCTTCCACCCTCTCATTGGCTGCGACTAGGCCTGAAGTGCTCTGTTTGGCCGAGCATCTGAACCTAACCTGCAGCCGCTGTTCTGTTGCAAGAGAGATCTCTTGTTGCCACCTCTACTTCGCCAAAGAGGTCGTGCTACAGCCCCTGCATGGACATAAGCTTTGTGGAAAACTCAGCAAGAAGCTCTCCATAGAGGGGAACATTGGTGTATGCTGTCTCTGGGGTTATGTGAGGTCTCTGGCGCCATGACTTGCGACGTTACAATGTTATGGGGCACACAGAGCCATGCTCCATAAGTCCCCGCTCGTAGCTAAGGGACAGTCACAAAAGTCGGAACAATTTAAATTGGGGAATGCCTGTACTTCTGTTTCTTCTGAAATAACTACAGCTACCATGTTAAAGCTCCTAGTAAACCCTTCTTTAGATAGGGTGCAATAGAAGAGCCATTATTGTATTGAATATTATTATTGCAGAACAGTGTAGTATTGTTTAGAGATATCCGATATGTGGCCCTACTGCGGTGACTCAACCACAAGCCTCAGAATAGGAAAAGCACCTACTGGACTTGGGGTATCATTTTCATTTGGATATTTTTTAGGTACCAATACAGGTTTGTTGAAACCCTAAGGCTATGTTCACACGGTGTATTTGCGGGGCGTAATTACGCCCCGCAAATACGCCGTGTGAACGGGGGCGGGGCGGGAGCGGGGGACTGAGCAGGGGGCCGGCACTTCGCCGGCCCATTGACGTGAATTACTAGCGGCGCGTATTTGCGCCTAGTAATTCACATGTCAATTATCTCCCCGCCCGGCGGCTTCGCCGGGCGGGGAGAGGAGACGTAATCCATAGTTCTCTATGAGAACTGTGAATTACCGTAATGAATGGGACGTTTTCGGCCCGTAATTTGCGCACTTCGGCGCGTAATTACGGACCGAAATACGTCCCAAACTTAGCCGTGTGAACATAGCTTAAGGTGCAAAAACATAATAAACACCGCTAAAAAGTCCCCATTTTGGAAACTACACCCCTTAAAGAACATATCTAGTGGTGCAGTGAGTACATCAGGTATCAGAAATCAGATTTTTTTTGGGCTTTAGGCTGCAAAAATAAAAAATGTAATTTTTTCCAATAATGTGCAGTTTCAGCTGAAAATGCTTAATTTTTACAAGGAATCCTGGAAAAAAAAACACTCCAAAATTTGCTATGCAATTTCTTCCAAGTTTGGCAATACCCTTTAAGTTAGTGCAAACTGCTGTTTTGACGCATGGCGGGGCAAACAAGGGAGGGAGCGCTATTTGACTTTATGATAGCAGATTTTGGTGGGTGCCATATCACATTTGTAAAGCCCCCAAAGTACTAGTACAGATCAAACCTTTCAAAAGTTGTCCCATTTTGAAATCAACAGCCATCAGGGAAGTTTTTGTTTTCAGGTTGTTATGGAAGCCATCAGGAGGTGCCAATGGAGGCAGGAGCCCCGTCTCTCTGTCATTCTTTTTTAGATGCGCAATTGATTTCAGGCATCTATGGAGTTAATCGGTTACGACCAGCATAAACTAGAAAATACAGCTGGTTTCACGCACCGACCGTGCGGGCTCAACAGCAAAGTCTGCACGATCGGCGCATACAAACAGCTGCATTTACTAGTTTACTCCAGTCGCTGCTGATTAACCCCTTAGATGTTGCTCTCAAATGCAGCTGTGTTTGGAGTAAACTAGCAAATAAAGGGTGCCCAAATAAATAAATCCTTATAAAAATGAGACCACCAAAACAAACAGGTGCTCCTTTAATTCTGAAGCCTATGGTTAAGCCAAATATCACACTAGGGATATTTCCAAAAACAGCAGAATCAGGGGGTTTTATATTAATGTGCTTCTCTATGTTAACATCTACCGTGTCCCAGTAAAAAAATGATTGGTTACATAGTTAACATAGAATTTAAATATAACCCCTTGCCACCACAGCCAGTTTAAGGGCTTGTTCACACGGAGTTTTCACTCCGTGTCACAAGCGCTTTAGGGATCCGTCTTGGGGTCCGCTCTGTCGGTCCCCAAGACGGATCTAACAATTAGCAGTGAGATTATCACTGCTCGCTCTGCTGAATACGGAGCAGCGTTCACACGAGAGAACGCAGCTGCGTGTTTTAATAGTGCAGCTCAGCTCCATCTTGAAAAGAATTGACATGCAATTCTTTGCAAGACGGAGCGCAGCTGCGCTATTGAAACACGCAGCTGCGTTCTCTCATGTGAACACTGCTCATGTGTCACTTTAAGTGGGAATAGCTATGTAATACTTTTACCTATCCATGTGATTTAGATACTGTTTTCTTGTGGCACGTTGTTCTTTAAGAAAGCGTAATAAGAAATTGTGGTCCATACAATCTTTGTTCCACAATTTGTGAAAAATATCAAAATGTCATGAAACTTCTGAAAAATATGCCATTTTCAAAGTTCAAACATTTCTACATGTAAGATAGAATAGTTTATAACTAACATCTACCATATGTCTACTGTAGGTTGGCATAATTTTTTTAATGTGTATTTTTTTACAACATTAGGGGACTTGGAAATTTAGTAGCAATTTCTCACATTTTCAAGATTTTTTTAGTAACCAGTCCAGTTCTGACGGGACTTTGAGGGACCTATATGTTAGATACCCACATATAAGAAACTACATCCCTTAAAGTATTCAAAACAGTGTTAAGGTGTTTAACAGTGTTAAACTGAATAAACACCCCTAAAAAGACCCCATATTGGAAACTACCCTTAAGGGGATATATCCAGGGGCATATTAACCACACATGTGTTTCATAATTTTTTTAAGCATTTAGCAATCTGTTGTAAAAATTTTTTCGCTTTAAATGTTTCATTTTTACAAGGAACCCTGGAGAAAAAGGACCCCAAAATTTGTTACACAACTTTTTCCAAGTTCAGCAATACCCTATATGTGGGTGGAAACTGCTGTTTGGGTACATGGCAGGGCGTACAAGGGATGGGCCGCTATTAGGCTTTTGGAATGCAGATTTTGGTGGTCGCACATTCGAAACCTTCCAGAAGTCATCCCATCTTGGATTCAACACCCCTCATGGATCTCATCTAGAGATGTATTGTGCATTTTGGGTGCAAAGGTGTTCTATAGTTTTTTAGCATTGGGCCATGAAAATTGGTGGAAAAAAATGCAGTTCGCCATTGTTTTTTGGGCTTTATATTTTAAAGTGTTCGCCATGCGGTACAAGTGACATGATAAGTTTACTATGCGGATCGGTACAATTACAATGATATAAATTTTATATAGTTTATATTTTATTACTTTTACGTAATAGAAATGCGTTTATAAAAAATTGCGGTTTTATATAGTCATAGTCTGATAACCATAACTTTTTTATTTTTCTGTATATTATTGAGCTGATTAATTGCTTGTTTTTTGCGGCATGAGTTGCCGTTTCCATTGGTAACATTATGGGGTTCATATGAGGCTTTAATCACTTTTGTTTCAAGCTTTTTGGAAGGCGGGATGAACAAAATACAGCAATCCTGGTAGCGTTTATTATTTTTTACAGCGATCACCGTGTGATATAAATGACATGCTAGCTTTACTCAGCAGGTCGATAAAAATACAGCAATATCCAATATGTATATTTTTTATGTTTTACTGCTTATACACAATAAAAACACTTTTATTCAAAAAGGAAAACATGTTTTTTTCCAATGCCATATTCTGAGAGCTGCAATTTTATTTTTCTGTGTAGCTGCTTGTTTTTGCGAGATGAGTTGACATTTTAATTAGTATCACTTTTGGGGTGGGACTTTTTGGTCGCTTTCAAATCCTTTTGGAGGGCAGAGTGAAGAAAATGCTGCAACTCTAGCATTGTTTTGTATTGTTAACAGTGTTCACCGTGCAGAGTACGTGACGTTGGTCTTACTCCATAGGTCGATACGATTATGGCATTACCCAATTAATATAGTTTTTTTATGTTGTAGCACTTTAAAAAAAAAAAAAAGTGTTTTTATTATGTAGAAGAATATTTATGCATCGTTGCATCTTCTGATGGCCATATTTTTATTTTTTCCGTATACAGAGCTGCTTAAGGGCCTTTTTATGCAGGATGAACTGACGTTTTCATTGGTACCACTTTGGCTTTAATATGACAGTATGATAGCTTTTTATTCCATTTTCTGTGCTGCGGGATAAACGAAAATCACAATTCTGTGATTTTTTATGCTGTTTACAGTGCGGGTTAAATAATGTGACAGAGTTATAGGCTACGTCATTAAAGGGGTTTTGCCAAGAAGTGAGTTCCTTACCCCTTATCTGCTCGGGAGAGAAGATAAACAAAGCATGCTGAGTCACAGGGAAGAGGAAGGGGGGGTGAGCAGAGAGCGTCTACAATGTTCACTCAAATAATTACATTAAAACCAGTGGATTCTCTATACAGCAGAGAGCCTCATACACTGCACTTTTCTCCCCAGCCCCTTGCAAGCTCCTTCATGTTCTCCGTCATCGGATAAGAAGTGCAAACACGCAAGCGCGGCCAGATCAGCTCCAGTCAGTGTCCTGGTCGTGTCTAATGTAAACTGTCAGGAAACTAAGAGGGACTGAGCAACGCTGTAGCTCTCACAGGCTTCACTTTTTGTAATCACATATATTTAGAAAAGTGATTAAATACCCATTTTGGAGGATCCAACGTCAACATTACATCGTGGCAAAACCCCTTTAAGCATGCGGCAATACCAAATATGGGTACTTTATTTTTTAAATCTCTTTTGGAGCCACTGCCGTTTGTAAAGGGGAAATGTATGTGTTTTTATTTTATTTTTTTGTGTTTTACTTGCCCCATAAGGGACTTACATCAGTGATCTTTAGATCACCGTTACAATGCCGAGCATTACTTCTATGTATTGTAACAGACAACCACTATGCCAAACCGTGCGCTTATGGCATGGCCGGGCGTAGTGACGTCGAAGGCAGCCCAGAAGCCCTTTGTTAGGCTTCCAAGTTGCTAGGAAGAATATCAGTAGGCGCTTTTTAAATGGAAGAATTTATGGGGGTGTTTAACACACAGGCCTCTCAAAACGCTTTGAGAACTTAACTGGTCCCTTAAAAAATCTGTGTTGAAACCTCTCTTAAAAATGTAAAAAATTGTCGCCTACTGTCCTACAAAAGTAAAAAGATTAAATAAATGATGTCGGTGCTCCCACCATAACTTTTTTTTTTCTCTTCTTCCTTCCCCACTCAGGTGTGTTTTTTCTTGTTCATTTTGCTATTTTCTAAAAAGTTTGTTTTTAGGATGCTTAACTGAACACAATTTTGTATTATCCTGCTTGAGACATACTACTATGTGACATAAGATAATCACTTAGAATATCCTTCCCCAACTTCAGAGATTAATCTAGCTTCGGTTATCTCTCAAAATACACTGTGAACTATTACCGTTTTATACTCGAGTATAAGCAGTGTTTTTCAGCACACAAAATGTGCTGAAAAATCCGTCATCGGCTTATACTAGAGTCACTGTCGGCGCTCAGGCGCTGCTCCTGAGGGAGCGCATATAGCTGAATCCTGAGTCAGCCCACAGCGTCCGGGTGCTGCCAGCGATCTCTTTGCCTTTATGCTACTCTCTGGGAGCGCATACAGGTAAAGATACCACTGTGGAGCAGAGAGCGAGCGCTCCCTGCTCCGCAGTGGACTCCGGATGGCTGCAGACTTGCGGCTGTCCGGAGTTTCCGGCACAGACATCGTCCTATGTCATCACGCTGCCTGATGACATCACTCTGCCTGTGCCAGAAGACGGATCGCCTGGGAGTCGGAGCATCGAGGGAGCAAGGTAGGTAATTGTATTTTATTTATTTTTTAAATCCTGCCTATGGGGGATATTTACCTGCCTATGGGGACATATACTTGGCTATAACCTGCCTATGGGGGACATATACTGCCCTATAACCTGCCTATGGGGACATATAACCCGCCCATGGGGCATTTTACCTGCCTATAACCTGCCTATGGGGACAAATAAATGCCTAATAACCTCTATGGGGAAAAATCAAATACCTGCCTATAATCCGCCTATGGGGACATATACCTGCCTATAATCTGCCTATGGGGACATAAACCTGCCTACAACCTGCCTATGGGGACATAAACCTGCCTACAACCTGCCTATGGGAACATATATCTGCCTACAAGCTGCCAATGGGGGACATAAACCTGCCTATGGGGGACATAAACCTGCTTATAACCTGCATACATGTATACATATATACCTGCCTACATGTAATTTTATTGGTATCCATTTTTATTTTTGAAATTTATCAGTAGCCGATGCATTTCCACCCTAGGCTTATACTCGAGTTAATAAGTTTTCCCAGTTTTTTGTGGCAAAAGTAGGTTCCTCGACTTATATTCAGGTCGGATTATACTCGAGTAAATACGGTATATTATTGTTTATGTAGTATCTCATTTGCATAAGTATATTTTTGCATCAGTTTTCTATATTTGTATATTGAAAAATGTTTTCAAATAAAAAGTTTAAAAAAAAAAATGATGTCTCAGACTTGGAATGAAGGCTGTTAAGCAGTTAAGAAGGGGAACTCCTACACACTTGCTGGCAGTGGTGTAGGGCAGGCCGAAGCAACTACAGCAGCTCCAAGACTCACAGCATCGAAAGAGTACAAGTAGAGCATGTTGAAATGATGACAGAACGGGGACGTTTCCTAAAGTTTTAGAGAGAACAGTAGACCTGCATAGATCGTCTCAGAGAAGCCTACCAAGGAACTAAAAAGGGGCCCTTAGCAATGATCGCTAGAGCTGAGGCTGAAGCGTATAGAGGGTTAAAGGCTACTGGATACAAGAGGGAGTTGAGTGGATTAATGTTTCTCCCCTTGGTGCAGTCTGCAAAGGAGGAAGCTGAGAGAGGTGGAGTTCTTCTCACAGCTGCAGTGTGAAGAAGTGTCCTGTATACGGCTGTGTAGTCAAGAAGTAAAATGTGTTGTGTAAGATGCACGTAAGAAGAATACTTTGCTGTGTAAAATGCTGTGTTATCTGCTGTGGCAAGAAGTGTAATGTCCCACAAGTATTGAGCTGTGAGTAAAGTCTGCGAGATCCCTGAAGTCGAGAGTCTCTGTGATATATTTCAAGCATCAAAACAGAAAGCAAACCACATCCGCGGTTCTGCCTTCCACAGAAAGACCTGTTATACCACATGGGGTTACTAGACCCGAGTCCCGGTACTAGTCCAGTGGATTTACATGCTTATTATGTAGCTATAGCTTGTCTGTTTTTTAGGTAAAAAAAAAAACCATGAAATTCTGTAAATAAAATGGAAGAAGAATCTAAGTGACTTTATAAAACCCAAAGCTACTTACTGTAAGTTGTTGAAAATTGTTCTGCGTTTTCCTTTGGAATTCTTTAGATTCAAGTTGTGCTCTTCTCTGTAGTTCCAAGATGTCAACATTTCTCTGTAAATCTAAAACATCTGCGTCATTTCTCTGGGTTTCAACACCATCCAGTTGTGCACCTCTATGTATATCTATAGAATGTGCTGCTTGCTGCTGCAGTAACATGTACAGTTCCTGCTGTCGCATAAGATGCTGTTGAGAGAAAAGTTGAAGCTGATGTGCATGCTGGATTGAAGAATGCGCCGATGAATACATAGAAGGCCAGAGGGGAGACGTCCGATCGAGTATTTCTGCTGAGAAGCAACAAAAACAGATTATAAATACACTTCAAATATAAAAAAAATAAAAGAATAACATACAAAACATTTATAATTTTCTTTCTATAGCATCTAAATGAAACTCACACTGTAGTTTTCAGATATCTGTATATGCAAATTATTATATATAACACCACTAAACAGTATTCAGAGTATAATCCAATAACCTATGTGGAAGTTCCCTAACTTCCAAATTTGAAGCTCCAATCTGTAATAGACCATAACATTCTCAAACAACTTCTTTATGAAAGTATTATTTATTCCGTGTGTAACTCCTTAAAAATACTTCATTAAATTCTCCCAACAAGGGTAGTTCCAAAAGGTAGTATACTCAAGTTTTGCAAGGTAGAGTCCTCTCATCGCATGGCTGTATTATCCAACGGAGATAGCGAGCAAAACGCTGGACATTCAGCAGAGAGATCCACACACTTGTGCGACATTTTGGGGGTAGCACCGCCCTCTTTTTCAGCCATGCAATGAGAGGACTCTATCTCGCAAAACTGGAGTATACTACCCTTTTTGAACTACCCTTGTTGGGAGAATTTAACGAAGTGCTTTAAGCAGTTGCACAATTGCACGGAATAAATAATACTTTCATAAAAGAAGTTGTTTGAGAATGTTATGAACTATTACAGATTTGAGTCTGTACATGTAAACACTGCTTAAAAGAAACCTACTGTGACATGTTTTAACTACCACAAAAAGTAAATTATTTTTAATAAATTTCTTCTTGCTCTTTCTTAGACAGCACCAAGGTCAAACCAGTGTGTTTAATGAATATTGTATCTGGATCAGATCTCACCTCCTTTCTCTCCTTCCCAAATGAGACAAGATCTTCTGCCTTTGCGAATTTTTATTACACTCAACTTCGTAATTTCTTTAACTCAGTTAAAAGAGATGTTGATTTTAAGAGGCCTTTAACTCCTTTTGGACAGTTATGCCTCCTATAATCTTCACCAGTACCCCGCATCTCTTTTCTGTATCTTTCACATTTCCTTTGTACTGTGAAGCATGGGAGGAAGAATTAAATACATTTTCCCCTTCCCAATGCTCTAGATGCTTCCTGCTCACGCATAAAGCTGTAATTGCCTTCAAGTCTCAGGAGATGAGTTGCAAAATGATGTCGTGCTAGTATAGAGTCCCTCTTGCTCTTCATAAATTGTATCCTTTAGTGTCAGATATTTGCTGGTGCTGTGGTAGGGCAGTGGGCATCATGACCTGTATCTGGTGGGATTGTAGATCTCTCAGAACTTTTTGGGATGCAGTTTAGAAAGAAGCGCAAGAACTCACAGGGGTTTCAATCCCTAAGACTTCAGAGCTGGCTGAACTGCCAATTTCAGCATACAAAAAATCTTTACTATGTCATCTCATACAAGCAGCAAAAACTGTAATTCCAAGACACTAGAAGTCCTCTGAGCCTCGCACCATTGAAGAATGGTTTAGCGAGATCTTACACATTTACCACATGGAAGAGCTTTTAGCTAATTCCACTGACCAGGTTCATTGTTTAAATAAAATTTGGTTGCACTGGTTGAATTGTCAATGTTTTCACACATAGAGAGAAAAATTCCATATAGAAACTGTGTACAGGCAATGAGAAGAAGAGGCGCATGCAACAGACGTCAACAAAATAATCATATTCATATAGCAAAACTATACAATATCATTATCATATAACATCAATCAGATCTGCAGAGCTAATAAAGGAAAAAGAGAAAGAAGAGAATAAAAAGAGAAGGGAAGAAGGTGCAGGGGACAGAAGAAACTCTAATACACACACTACTCACAAAAAGTAAGGGATATTTGGCGTTTGGCTGAAATTTCAGGATGAACATAAAATCTCTTGACATTTTTTTTAAAGGATCTAAATGAGACCAACTCTTTATTTAACACACGTCCAACTGTTTAATATTTCAGTACTTTGTACACGACTTGCTGACCACTAACAAGGATTGCTTTTTATATTAAAGATCTTGCAAAAACTAGTCACTTTGCAATGTGTGTCCATTAACAGAGTCCTACCTATTCCTAGATAAACCCTTTTGTATGGGCAGCATCGGCTCCTCAGGTCGTTATACCTACAGACCAGTTTGATCTATCCTAATAGGCAGTCATCGCAGCATTCACATCTGGAGTTAGAGGATTAGTTTGAATAGGAATTTATACAGTCCTCATCTTCATTCCGTTCACAATTTTGCATCATGAGAACAAGAAAACGCCTTACAATTGATAAACAGTACCTCCCCATTGCAAGGCTTCAAGTAGATGCTCTGACGGAAGTGGCCACTGAGCTTAGTATCAAAGAGTGTCATCAGCAGTTTGCAACAGAGATAGAGTTTATAAAAATCACATAGACTTCTGGTTCTGGCACCAACATGGGATGAGCTAGTGGACGGAGCTCCCGAGCAGGGGACCTCACCCGACAGCCTAAACCTTGTCACAGACACCCGCATCGCACGGGACCATTGCCAGACATCACCGCTCCTCAATGCGACCTCCGCGGGCAAAATCAAGCACGGGAAGCTGGACTTAGAGAGCCCGCCCGGCCTCCTGGCGCTGGCAATCAGAGAGACGTAGCGCATAGCTGGGCAGAGCTGATCACGCCGGACAACGCCCGCATCGTAGGAGGACTCCTGGAAGCACACGAGCGCCAGCACAAGCATCCCCCCGGAGGTGTGCTGCCGAAACGCGCACGAGAACTGCCGGCGCTGACTTCCCGTCGCATAACTGGGTGAGTCACGGAGGCTCAGGCGGGCGCCCGCACCCTACGCCCAGTGTCCCAGTGCCGACCCTGCTTTGCAGAAGCGCCGCAACATCCCGACACCCCTGACTTCCATCTGAAGACCGCGAGGAGAGCAGCGGTATCTGCCAGCGGTGCCGTGCTAGCTGGTACCATGGGGGCAGGGATCAGATAGAGCCCACTAAACATAACTAGGCGCCATAGCACTATACGAAGAGCCAGGGCCCAAATAGCAGGGAAGAGACCTGGAGCACCCGGACACTAACTAAAGTCGGCCGACCGCCTGCACCACGCAGCTTTTGGCGCGAACCCCGAGCGGGACAGACAGCCGCCATTTTCCTGCTGAAAGGCTGGACTCCCTAGCAACACCAACTGCGACCCATTGTCGGCTCGGCAGGCAAAAGGGGCAAAACCCTCCCTGCAGAGTCAACGTACTCAAGCTAAACGCCGCTGCTGATGCCTCATACAGTTCCCAAGAGAGACACTGCACAATAAACTGCTGATCTAAGATAATAGCAAATCAAAGCAAATCAGTGGCCACCTCCACTGCATCTGACCCACTTCTGCACGCTAGAAGTGACCTGGAAATCCATGATATTATAGTGTAAACCCGCTAGAAAGCAATACAGTACAGATCTAGAGACGCCTTCATCCCTCTATACAGAGACGTTGTCACTGCTACTTTCTGCTGAAATAAGAGTTTACATTGTCTGTATTCCTCCCCTCTAAGGACCTAATCAACAATACTTCACCACCCTAGACACGTGTCCACTAAGATAAGCTAGTACATGGAAAAATATATTAGCAAGATCGGTCACTCAAAAAATACCAAACAACCTCCAAAAAATGATAAACTACAGGGGTTAAACCCTCCTGAACCGTCGTTCCAAGATGATGTACAAGACAACTCAGTGGATACATTTCGGATATCTACCGCAGATTGGAGTGATACACCAGAGGCACTGGCAAACTCTGCGCCCTCAGCCCTCCCAGACTCTCACAAGATGCAAGAAGCTGTCCCATCTCGCACTGACCCGTCTACTCACAGCTTTGAAGATATTGTCGCTGAGGTGGCTAAACAAATCTCCGCAGACCTACAAAAATCATTAATGGCATCGGTGACTAGATTGGTGGCTCAGGTCAAGACCAAAGTAAAGGTTCAAGCAGAAAGACTAGACGAGCATGATAATCTCATGAGAGACCTCAAAGTTGACGCCGAACGAACCAAACTGCAACTCTATGACATACTTCAGGAAAATAAACGACTAAATGACAAGCTAGAAGATCTAGAAAATAGATCCCGACGCAACAACCTGAATCTAGCTATGCTATGCGAAAGGGAACTCCCTAAGGCTCTGGGGCTCCCGCACCCCTGCAAAGTTGAGCGAGCCCACCGTCTAAGCCCAGACTTGAGAGGCGGACCAAAGCCAAGCCAAGATGATAGTATTTCCCCGGCCTTGAGAGGAAGACCTCGCCAAATTATCGTGAAATATCTGGACTTCACTGACAAGGTCGCGATCCTGCGGGCCTTCAAGCGGCTAAAATATGACCTTATCTTTAAGGGGAGGAAGATCCTGATCTTTAAGGATTTTTCGGCGGAAGTGGTGAGAATAATAAGGGCCTTCTCCCCAATTTGTTCTGCATTGTTTAACAGACAGATCAAATTTGCTCTGTTGTACCCAGCAATTTTAAAGATATTTCACAGAAATGGAAACACGCCGACTTTTCACTCCCCTGACCAAGCTAGACAATACCTAGATGGACGTGTGTGAGGTAACTCTAGACCCCCTTCACCTTCAGCCTCGGACCGCTCTACCTCACCCAGTGGGTTTACACCCGCCTTAAGAAGTGGCCCTCGGCCCAGGAGAGAAAACTTCAGCCCTCCCCGGCATTCTCGTCCTCCAAGCCCGATGGAACAAAGAAAAGCGTCATCCCACACGGGAGGTTCCATGACTGCCCATATCACTTTCCGTGACAATTCTACACTTCCTACGGACACGGTAACTCATTTATTAATTGCTTCATGTCATTAATGCTGGTGAAAGGTACCCTCTGTTTCAAGATGAATACTGTTGTTTTCGACTGAAGACTTTCTCCAGTATCCTTTTGTAATTCTGTTTGTCTCGTAGCCCCGGTGGAGATGATGCCCTTGTTTATATTCCCATGGCTCCCCTGACTCCCCATAGGACCGCCCTTGTTACTGCCCAGATCGAGAACTGGGGTGGCCAGACAAAGCTAAAAAGTGCATATGGGAGACTTCCGGGGGCGGGGCGTCTGGAACGGCCGCTTTTTACCAGAGCTCCTCCGTGGCCTGCAGTATCCAGGGGACAGCTAAACCATCTGGCGACTCCAAATCATTGACACTCACCCTCAGTGGTGCGGTGATCATCGGCGACCAGGAGGACTCGAAATTGTTTCTCCCTGGAGGCACAAAGCAGCTGAGAGAGCTGCGCCACCAGACGCCACCTGCGAGATCGGGCCAGGCCGCACACCACCGAGCCGCGAGGACAACAGGACCCGCACGACGAGTCGGGCACCGCAGGAAGGCCAGTAGACAAAGCCAGAGGGACAGAGCCCGCATCGTGAGCCGGCAAGTAACAGGGAGAACAGCTCCTGTGGACACATGTACAAGAGAAGAAAGGTAGACCGCTTCACCCTTGTTCCATGTAGAGGCTTGTGAACTGCGATCAATCAATCCTGGGCGTTAGAAATTCTGAAGCGTGGTGAATGTGAGGAGCCCGGAGAAAACCCGTGGATCCCAACGGGCAATACAACTAGTAAATACACAAGGAAAAGTTCTCCCGCTCTCTCATCTTCATATTAATACATCTTCTTTATTAGGTAAAGATTAAAAATCCATAATGGCACAAGACATTCGCTTACGCGTTTCGGGTAATTATACCCTTAATCATAGCATGAGCTATTGTGCAAAAATGCAAACTATATATCCCTTATCCGGAAATGACGAATTGCCCACTACAACATAGTCACATGGTATACAAGACACATATTGAATAAAATAAAAACACATTAAAAGTACTATAATCATGAATGTCTAATAATAATACAAAAGATCATTTCTATAGTTTAGACCATATGGTACCCTGGTGTTTAATTTAAAAATCCAAAATGCTTCTCGATTGAGAAGTAATTGTTTTAGATTCCCTCCTCGGGGACCAAGTTTTACCCTCTCTATGCCAAAAAATTGGAAATGAGATAGATCACCTTCATGAACGGTTAAAAAATGCTTAGACGCTCCCGAGATGCTGACATGACCCGTATGCAATATATGGGAAATATGCTCGTAAATTCTACGTTTTAATTTTCTAATAGTGTGACCCACATACATTAGATCACAATCCCGACATCTAATCGCATAGACCACTGCTTCTGAGTTGCAGTTAATAAAACCATCTATTTGGTATGTATTATCTCCCTGACGAGCCGAAAAATGTGTGACATGTTCAGTGTATTTACACATGTTGCACCGCAATCCTCTACACTGGAAATTTCCTTTGACTGATAGCCATGAAGTGTCTTGCGTAACACTTTTAAAAAGGGACTGGGACAACTTTGTCCCAAAGTTCCCAGCCCAGGCACATATCTCACCCCTCCTTCTAAAACCTTTCGCTGTTAACTTTCCGGGCAAAAAATGGTAAGTTTTTTTTGTAGATTTAAAAATTTCGTTTTACTGATTGTGTAGACGTAAAAAATGTCAGAGGGGTCGACACTTCATTCTTTTTTCCTTCTACACGTGAGTACAAAAAAAATCCCCTCCTTTTTTTCGTTGCCCAAAATTTGAGCTCTTTCGATGTTCCAATTTGGGGGAAAACCTCTTTTATTAATCGGGACCGGATAATATTTTTTTGTATATTCAATTCCTATTCCAACACACCTCTGGCCTGACAAAATCCCCCACGGTATAGTTTTTTAAGGTATGATCTGATGATTGCTCCGGTGTAAAATGTTTTCCAGCAACACTTTTCCCCTATGTAATGAGGTACATACGTTTATTTTTGATATACAAATTGAACCCAAAAAAAGGGATACTGTATTTGCTTGTGATAGAAGTGAATTTTTAAATTAACTCATTAAATTAAAATACTTTAAAAAATCTATCACATCCAAAACATCACCTTCCCCACACCACCAGAACATAAACGATAAATCTTCCAAAAATATCGAATTTCCCAAAAAAAAAGGTTTTTTCACTGAAAAGATACACTTCTCCTCCCACCAGGCCATATACAAGTTGGCCCGAGAGGGGGAAACTTGGCTCCCATCGGAGCACCCGCACCTTAAAATAAATCCCCTTGAAAATAAAAAAATTTTTGTTAAGTAAATAGTCAAAAACCTGTAAAACAAATTTGATAGTTTTTCTGAATATGAATCATACTATATAGGGGGTGTGCCAAGGCAGTTTAAAGCCAAATCAGTGGGATGGGGGAAAACAGAGAGCAAACATCGCATGTCATCCACAAAAAAATTGTCTTTCAATCAAAATCACAAAATGTCCCCCAAAATTTTGTAATGTCCTTTATAAACTCGGGGTGCACACTACAAGGGTTGAGTAGCTGTCAACCCAAACAGATTCCTCATTAAGGGAACCAATACCCGCTATACGTGGGTTAAGCAAAGAGGGGACACCACATACCTCTTGATGATATGACAATATAAAGCTGGTGCAGCTTCTGCAGCAGAAATAACAGCGACAAGGGGACGAAACATGATATCCCCTGTTAAATGGGCTCAACATCGGAATCAACGTTTTTTTTGGACGTATTTGATGTGAATATGCCCCAAAAAACCTAGGATTTGACCTGCGGCACCCCATTTAGACAGCTGAAAAATTAGCCCTCAGGGGTTAAGATCTGGTGGGACTCGAAAAAATTGAGCATTTTCTAGACAAGAAATGGTACCCAGGGGGGTTTTCGAATAAACAAAAGACCCCAAATTTTTCGTACCCTGAGGAGTTCCAAAAGAAGTGGAATAATGTGCTTTCTAATTGCTCTCTGGAATTAATTAGGTTAATCGTACAATTTGAGGATGATAAACTCACCAAAATAAAGGAGGAAATAAAACAAATTGAGCGTGAACTTTTGAAATATGAAACCACCAATGTTTACAAAGAGGGTATGACCAAGATGGAGAATAATTTAAAACGGTTGGAAGAGAACATCACTAAAATAAAAAAATCCAAGTTCCAACGAGATCTGATGGACTATCAGATGGATAGAGTTTATTTGAAAAGAGAGCAGGATTTCTCTAGGCAAAACCCACGGAGATCCATACTAAAGAACAACTATGGTAAAAATCTAAAATGACAGGATAGCTTTGATTCCCTTGAAAGAACCATCATGGGACTATCAGATGGAGATTACAACACCGACACTCTGAAGATTCCAATGAGAGAGATGTTTTAGAACCGCCTGGAACCAACAGCACACGTTCAAAAAACTTACCAAAAAAGGTCCCAGGAGAACAAGGAGAGCCGGGAAAAAACACAAAAGAGTGGGCAGAGGGACGGCCCAGAAGAAACGGCGCGTTAGTTTGAATCTGTGTCGAATTGGAGTTCTGGACAATTTTCAGATAATGTATTGAATCTTTCATCTATTGATTTAACCTGTGATCAGCTTTCTGTACTTGGCTTGGGTCTAAATTTTGTTCCCTCTAGCAACTTCAATTTGTTCAACACTATTGTAGATATTAATAAATTCATACGTGCATTAACTGTACGAAAACATTTTCATCGTCAAAATACAGAAAATAGTACTCGTGATAGAGAAACAGATAGTGTGAGACAAAATGAATATATTGGGTTGCCATTTGAGGAACAAAGTGCCTTATTAGATTTAAGATCTTTGGAGGTCGATAGTAGATCTGCTAGAGAGTACACAATTGGGGAAGCATCTTTTTCTATTCCAAATCCTTCATTCTATCCCATTAGGACACGCACGGAAGCCTTTGACAATTTCCAGTTCCTAATGGAGAAGGAATTAAGAGATCTACATGCTAGGTGTCAAAATGATGAGTTTATGTCAAATTTATCCAAGAAACAGAGATCCGCTTTAAAACAGCTAATGAGGGAGAAAAACATTGTAATAAAAATGGCGGACAAGGGGGGCAAGGTGGTTGTTATGGATAGCGAGGCATACAAACAGGCCGCTTTGGAAATTTTGGAGGATGAATCAACATACATGAGGCTTAAAAATGATCCTACAAAAGAGTATAGCAATATTTTAGCTGATATACTTAAGGAAGGCTTATATCAGGGAGTCATAGATGATAAACAATATGCATACCTTATGGTGGAAAATCCAGTAACACCCATTTTCCATGGTCTTCCTAAGGTACATAAGTCCACCACTTTGCCCCCCTTGAGACCCATAATAGCGGGTATTGGTTCCCTTAATGAGAGAATCTGTGCTTGGGTTGACAGCATACTGCAACCCTTGGTAGTGTGCACCCCGAGTTATATAAAGGACAGTACACAAGTGTTGAGGACATTTAGTGATTTTGATTGGAAAGACAATTTTTTGTGGATGACATGCGATGTTTGCTCTCTGTATTCCTCCATCCCACATGATTTGGCATTAACTGCCTTGGCACACCACCTATATAGTGATGATTCATATTCAGAAGAACTCATCGAATTTGTTTTACAGGTTGTTGACTATTTACTTAAACATAATTATTTTATTTTCAATGGGATTTATTATTTACAGGTGCAGGGTGCTCCGATGGAAGCCAAGTTCTCCCCCTCTCTGGCCAACTTGTATATGGCCGGGTGGGAGGAGAAGTGTATCTTTTCAGTGAATAACCCTTTTTTTGGAAATATCAGATATTTTGGAAGAGTTATCGATGATGTTCTGGTGGTGTGGGAAGGTGATGTTTTGGATGCTGATAGATTTGTTATGTATTTGAATATTAATGAGTTAAATTTAAAATTCACTTCTATCACAAGCAAATACAGTATCCATTTTCTGGATATCAATTTGTATATCAAAAATAACATTGTATGTACCTCATTACATAGGAAAAGTGTTGCTGGCAATACAGTCTTACATGCCAGGAGCAATCATCCAGATCATACCTTAAAAGCTATACCGGTGGGGGAGTTCGTCAGAGCCAGACGGCTGTGTTCGGACACTAAGGAATTGAATATACAAAATAATATTATCCGGTCCCGATTGAATAAAAGAGGTTACCCCAAATGGAACATCGAAAGAGCTCAACATTTAGTGGCAACGAAAAAAAGGAGGGATTTATTTTGTACTCAGCAGTGTAGAAGGAAACAGAATGAAGTGTCGACCCCTCTGACATTTTCTACGTCATACAGCAATCAGTATAAACGAATTGTTAGACTCATACAAAAAAACTTACCTATTTTGTGCCAGGACAGTATAACAGCGAAGGTTTTAGAAGGAGGGGTGAGATATGTGCCTAGACGTGGGAAATCTTTGGCGACAATGTTGTCACCTAGTCTTTTCAATGATGTTACGCAAGACACTTCATGGCTATCAGTCCAAGGAAAGTTCCAGTGTAGAGGATTTCGGTGCAACATGTGTAAATACACTGAACATGTCACACATTTTTCGGCTCGTCAGGGAGATAATACATACCAAATAGATGGTTTTATTAACTGCAACTCGGAAGCAGTGGTCTATGCGATTAGATGTCGGGATTGTGATCTAATGTATGTGGGTCACACTATTAGAAAATTAAAACGTAGAATTTACGAGCATATTTCCCATATATTGCATTACGGGTCATGTCAGCATCTCGGGAGCGTCCAAGCATTTTTTAAACCGTTCATGAAGGTGATCTATCTCATTTCCAATTTTTTGGCATAGAGAGGGTAAAACTTGGTCCGCGATGAGGGAATCTAAAACAATTACTTCTCAATCGAGAAGCATTTTGGATTTTTAAATTAAACACCAGGGTACAAAATGGTCTAAACTATAGAAATGATCTTTTGTATTATTATTAGACATTCATGATTATAGTACTTTTAATGTGTTTTTATTTTATTCAATATGTGTCTTGTATACCATGTGACTATGTTGTAGTGGGCAATTCGTCATTTCCGGATAAGGGATATATAGTTTGCATTTTTGCACAATAGCTCATGCTATTTTTAAGGGTTAATTCCCCCGAAACGGTTAAGCGAATGTCTTTTTGCCATTATGGATTTTTAATTTTACCTAAAAAAGAAATGTATTAAATGAGAGGGAGAGAGGGGAGAATTTTCCCCCTTGGGACACAGTTCTTTTCCCGCGGAAAGTCCGGTCACCATCTTGGCCCACACCACGAGGGTACGTGGGGGGAAAAAATTTTCTGCGCACCTGAGTCCCCTTTTAAACCCAGAAACCCTGGGGGAGGGGGGTGACCCCCCCCCCTTGAAGGCGGGCCGGAATCCGAATCGTGCTGGGACCCGGTGATAGCGAAATCTGGGAACCGGGAAAACTTTCCGGGGGACACCCCCGAACGCCATCTTGGCACACATCGCGGGGCGAGAAGCGGGGACGAGGCGTCTGAGGCGCAGATCAACAACATCCCAGGGCCCCCTTTGAAGCCCCTAGAGAACCCCCCCCCCCCCCCCCCCCCGGAGGCCAGATAACCAGGGGGTCCCTACGCAATGGAGGGTTTCCAGGGTATCCCTGCCAGTGGGCGCACAAGCTATAACCTGGACTACACCGTCCAAGGGACCGGGGGGGAGTTTAACCCACGACTATCAATACCCGAACAACGGCTATGCAGCGCCTAAATATTCGTGGCCCCTGGCTTTTATCCCGGAGGGGGTTTTGGAAAACGGGGTCAGTTCCGGGGCCCACTCCCCGTTGTAACATCTGCGCCGGGGCCCCAGCCCCAAAGGGGTCATTGGACCGCCGCTAATATACCTGGTCCTCACCTCTCCCAGGTCTGCAAACCACTCTACCCGCTTACCACAGCAGAGTGCCTACATGCATTAAAGGGATTGTGTCGCAATTCTTATTTTTTTTGCAGTAATGTGTGTGTTTTCTAGCATCTTTTTATCCTTTTTTTGCTGAAATTTTGGAAATTGAGTCTGAAAAGAGAGCTATAGGTTTCCTGTGTGTGGGGCCCCTTTCCCCCCCCTTCAATAGTTCTCTGCTCTGTGATTTGCGGACATCGGTGGGCCCCATAAAGAAAGGAATGCAGATAAGAGACTCAAATGTTTCCCCAGTCTGGTTAACTTCAGGAGAGCCCCCCGCTGTGGCTCGGCTTGTCTATTGTCTGAGGGAGCAGAACCATGATTGTGGAGTCCAGAAAGCAGTACTAAATGTCCCCCCCTTGTGCCCCACAAGGCTGCAGGAAAGAGGGAAGGTGTGCGATGTCCTCGCCCTAAAAAAGTGATTTGCTTTTGCACACGTTTTTTTCACAATTAAAGATTTTTCTGCTAATTTATTTTCTCCCGCTTCTGACGTTAAAAATGCTTTTTTTAAAGGTTTGGCGCAAGTTTAGGTTTTTTTTAAAAGTTTTTTTTTTGCGCTAAAACCCCTTTTTTTTCGATTTTAAAACCCAAACTTTTCTCGCTTTGACAAAAAAATCCTTTTCTTTATGGATTTTGGTGCTAAAAAATTTCTCTCGCTTCTGAGAGAAAATTCGATTCTTTACAGATATGGCTAAAAACCCTTTTTTTCCCCGGGGGATTTTACCAAAAACTCCTTTTTGCCGCGTTTTGCCTAAACTCCTTTTCCCCCCCAATTTTTGACGCTTACCCGTTTACCCGCCGTTTTGACGCAAAACCCCTTTTCGGGGCCGATTTTGACCTAAATCCGTTTCGCGCGGATTTGCGCAAAACTCCGTTGCTGCAGATTTGACGTAAACTCCGTTGCTGCAGTTTTTGCGCAAATCCTTTCGTGAGTTTTTCCCGCAAAAAACCCGTTCGCTGGTTTTTGACCCTAAACCCCATTTTTGCAGATTTTGCCGCAAAATCCGTTCGCTGGGGTTTTTGACGCTAAACTCCTTTTTCCCCGCAAATTTTGACGCTAAATCCGTTTGCCCGATTTTTGCCCAAAACTCGTTTCGCCGCCGATTTTGACGCTAAACTCCGTTTCGCCCCCGATTTTGACGCTAAAACCCCGTTTCGCGCCGATTTTGCGCAAAATCCGTTCGCCGATTTTGCGCTAAATCCTTTTCGCGCATTTTGCCTAACCGGCCGCCGATTTTGGCGTTTAAATGTTTGCCGCGAGCGAAAACCGTTTCCCCGGGGTTTTGGAGCTAAACCCCGTTTCGCGCCGATTTTGACGCAAAAACCCCGTTTGCCGGTTTTTTGACGCTAAATCCTTTTCGCGAGTTTTTTGACGCTAAACTTTTTCGCCCCTTTTTGCCGCAAAAACCCGTTCGCGCGATTTTGCGCAAAATCCTTTCGCGCGTTTTTCCGCTAAACCCCGTTTCGCGGGTTTTTTGACGCAAAATCGTTTCCCCCCGAATTTTTGAGAAAAAAACTCCGTTTCAAACCCCTTTTTATTTTGCCTTTCCAACCCCTTTTTCAGGCCAAATTTTTGGGGGGATTAGCCTGTTAAAAATGTGGGGTGGGGATTAACCTCTATAAAGGGGGTTGGGGTGGGGGGGATTAGCCTCTATACCGGTGGTGGGGGGGTATTAGCCTTTATACCTGTGGTGGGGGGGGTTAGGTATAACTGGGGGGGGGGATTTAATGTGGGGGGGGACCATGTGGAACTGTGGAGGGGGAATCATGTGTAAAAGGAGGGGGGGGGGGCAATGGATTCTGAGAGACTAAAGGAGTCCATTTGTTCCCCGGTCTTATACATTGCTTTCCCCGTGATGTACTGTGGAACATGGTACGGGGGGAAAGATGTACTGAAGGAGGAATAAAGAGAACCGACATACAGGGGAACAAAGAGGAACAAAGTATGTCAGGGGAAAGATTAAGTAGGGGGAACTAAAGAGGAACGATGTATGTCAGGGGGAACACGTCGAAGGGGAAATAAGAAGAATGTGTGTATCAGGGGAACGCGGACATGATGGAGGAACTGTGCGTCAATAGATTTTATGTCCCCTACAGGTCAAACTACTAAAACACATCTTTGTGCCTTTTGCCCCCGACAAAATGGGAAAGGGTTGGACTAAATACCTCCCCTCCTTTTTAACCCCAAAGGGGGGGGTTGGGGGTGGGGTGAACACCCCAGAAAATATCCACATTTTTCGCGTTGGTTACATGGTTTTCCACAATTGTTACATGGCTTGTTCCCAGATTTTTAGGGTAGCTCCCCTGTGGTGAAATAGGAAGATGTCAATTTTGTAATTTAATTTTTAAAATTACCCCTAAAACCAAAAAAAAAAAAAAAAAAGCCAAAATTCTTAACATATTCCCGGGAAAAACCTTTTTAGCCCCCCCCCCCCCCAAAAAAAAAAAAATTACGACAGTTTTCCCCTTTTAAACATGGGGGGCTTTCTGGGTACGCTCAGGGCGCAGCATTCACTTCCTTATTTTTCCCATTCAAGTGTTTAACCTAAGTGCCTGCTTTTATTACGCCCACAGAAGAGAAGCTCTCTCGGGCTCATCTCTGTGCCCACTGCCCCTCGCAGTCAAATCAGCCAAAGCAATAAATATAACCCTGTGCACATCTCTTGGAGTTTATCCCTGGAACCTATTTATAGCCACTCTGCCATAAGGAGACTCAAGGGCACGATAGTCATATATCACAGGCTGAGAACACCTTCCCAGCTAAGTGTGGAAAAGTTAACCCCTGTCTACTTTGCTACAATACCCTGAAGCAGCTGCACTTGAATCAACTAGCCTCTCCAAGGGATACGACACACAAGTCCTCCTCCCCCCTCCCAAGGTGCTTATTCACTCTAATTTAAAAACAAAAGAGAGAACTGTGATTTTTCTACTATATTATTGTTCTTTGCGTACGCTTTGAAAGGGTTAAGACTGACATGTACATATTGTTTTTCAATTGTCGCCTTAGTTTATTATGGTTGGTAGAGTTTTTGTGAACACACAGTGTATTTGCACTAAACCATTCTAAGCATAATAGATAATATCTAAAAACACATCAGACCAGACTGAGACACTGAGGTTTTTTATCTAACACACCCCTGCTGTCATAGCAAGTTCAGTTAAGACAAAACACCGCATTTCACCACAAGACCAGCAGAGAGCAGTGTTACGCTGTTTATCTGACTGCTTATCCTCTCCTGGATATTCTGCCCCACACTATCAGAAAGATCCCTCTATGCAGGGCCGGGACGACGGGTAGGCCAAGGTAGGCGACCGCCTAGGGCGCCTATCTCAGCCTATCCCTAAGGGGCGCCGTCAGGGCCCCGACCCTCGCCGGGCTCCAGGCCGCTGCCGTGGGCCTGAAGCGCCGGCGGTCTCTGTGACCGCTTCTGCGGAGCAGAGAGCAAGCGCTCCCTGCCCCGCAGACAGTGTCGGGCCCGCTCACCGGAGGATCCAGCGATCCTCCGGGGAGCTGCAGGGCCGACACAGCGGGGCCGCCGGGTCCTCATAGCGCTGAGGACCCGCCGCGGCCCCGTGCGCCTCAGCCGGCAGCGTCGCAATGACGTGATGTCATCGCGACGCTGCCTCTCCTCGGGCGCACAGCGCGTCACAGGCCGTGCGCCCGCGGAGCTGCCGGCGGAGCGCGCGGCTGAAGACGCCAGACGAGGAGCGCGCGCGCCCGGGAATTGGGTAAGTATTAATGTTGTTGTTTATAAGTGCCTGCCTGTGGCCCCCTATATTCTGCCTGTGGCCCCCATACGCCTGCCTGTGGCCGCCTATATCCCGCCTGCCTGTGGCCCCCTATATCCCGCCTGCGGCCCCTATAATGCCTGCCTGCGGCCCCCTATATCCCGCCTGCGTCCCCTATATCCCGCCTGGGTCCCAGCTATATCCCGCCTGCGGCCCCTATAATGCCTGCCTGCGGCCCCCATAATGCCTGCCTGGGGCCCCCTATAATGCCTGCCTGTGGCCCCTATATTCCTGCCTGTGGCCCCCTATTTCCCGCCTGTGGCCCCTATAATGCCTGCCTGGGGCCCCTATAATGCCTGCCTGCGGCACCCTATAATACCTGCCTGTGGCCCCCATAATGCCTGCCTGGTGCCCCCATAAGCCTGCCTGAGCCCCCATACGCCTGCCTGAGCCCCCATACGGCTGCCTGTGGCCCCTATATGCCTGCCTGTGGCCCCCGTACGCCTGCCTGAGCCCCTGTACGGCTGCCTGTGGCCCCTATATGCCTGCCTGTGGCCCCCATACGCCTGCCTGAGCCCCCATACGCCTGCCTGTGGCCCCCATACGCCTGCCTAAGCCCCCATACGCCTGCCTGAGGTCCCATACGCCTGCCTGTGGCCCCATACGCCTGCCTGAGCCCCTGTATGGCTGCCTGTGGCCCCTATATACCTGCCAGTGGCCCCCATACGCCTGCATGGTGCCCCCAAACTCCTGCCTGTTGCCCCCATACGCCTGCCTGAGCCCCCATATACGCCTGCCTGTGGCCCCCATACGCTTGCTTGTGGCCCCCATACGCCTGCCTTTGCCCCCATATGCTTGCCTGTGGCCCCCATACGCCTGCCTAAGCCCCCATACGCCTGCCTGAGGCCCCCCCATACGCCTGCCTGTGGCCCCATACGCCTGCCTGTGGCCCCATATCTCCTGCCTGTGGCCCCATACGCCTGCCAGTGGCCCCATACGCCTGCCTGTTGCCCCATATGCCTGCCTGTAGCCCCATACGCCTGCCTGAACCCCTAGCTATATATTTGCCTGAGCCCCTAGCTATATACCTGCCTGAGTGCCCCTACATTTATATACCTACCTGTCTAAGGGGACAATATCTATATACCTGCCTGACTGAGAGGGCATATCTATATACCTGTCTGACTAAGGGGACTTATATACCTACAATTAAGGAGTTACCGGAAATGTGAGGATTCTAAGATATTTGTGTCCAAATCCTCAGGGACGAGTATTGGCCGGGAGCAATTGGCATGAAGGTGTGAACCGGATGGAGAAGAAGAAAAGGGAAAGTGAACGACACTGATCAGAAAAGACGTCTCCGGTGAGTCACTAAATGTAACTGCAGTGTAATCACTTATATTTCTGCAGAGCCTACATACAGCTAGTAACTACCACTATATGGTCACTATATGGCGGTGGTATATGTCTTCAGAGCCTGTGTACAGCTGATAGTCACATGTGGGAGTCGCGTTCGGTCAGGGTCTGGCCGAATTATTTGAGCCTTAAGTAATAATAGTTTGGGGTCTTGGTTTTGTAGGAGTGTTTTTAGTAACAATAATTCATCTGGTAGATTTGCTCCATGTATCGGTGGATTATTTGGTGACTGTTATTTAGGGGTATTGCACGGTCATACGGAGGGGAGCGATTTTGAAAATGCTAATTTGTCAGGGCTGATTTTCAGTGTGCAGTGACTGCTGAGGAGATGGACGGGACTATGTGGAATGTGCAGAAAATTAGTGATAGGACCTGGCGCAGGGGTGAGAGGAATCAGTGTGTGTGTGTGGGGTGGGGTATTTTTTTGAGAGCGAGGGGGTGGGGGGGCGCCATTGGGTGTAGTCGGCTAGGGCAGCAAGATGCCCTGTCCCGGCCCTGCCTCTATGAAAAAGACAATAATTTCCCTCTCATAGGACGGGGTCGCTATGTCATGATGTTATTATACTAGAATTTGCTATGATTCTTCTTTTCAATGTTGTTCTAATCTAATCGCTTGTGACCCCCCCCATGTGACCTATTGTATTTTGCTACTGTGACACCACACCTACGTTGCGGGCTTCTCCCAGACTCTCCTATACTCTAGAGTATGGAGAATTATATACAAAAAAAAACGCCAGATAGAGTGACCCGCTCAAAAGTCTTGTCCTCTACTCCACAAAAAAGCACCGTCTCCAAGTCTGCGAAACTGCAGGACAGTCAACGTACTACTACATCAAACAACCAGGCGTCCACCATGGCCCACACTTCCTCACCACCAAAAAAAGGGCCAAAACTAAACCCCCCTAGCTCTCCGACAATGCTCTCTACGGACACTACGGAAGCTATACCACCAGCAGCAACATTGGCACAAGAGTTATCTCGACTACTCCTGTCAGCACTGGACAGACGCTTTGATCTAATCCAGGCATCAATCAATGCTGCTTTGTCACAAATATCAACAAACTCCCAGAAAATAGCAGACTTTTAGAGACCCGGACTGCTGCAGTAGAAGAAGACCTTTCTAGATTGGACATTGCTGGTACCTCTCATCAGACCTCAATTGCTACCCTCTAAATCAATTGCTACCCTCTAAATTAGAGGACCTGGAGAACAGAGAGCGCCGAAATAACTTGCGCTTTACTGGAATACCGGAATCTATCGGTCCTGACACCCTGGCAAAGTATCTTACAACTGATCTAATGCCTGCTCTAGCCCTGGAGGATCCCTGTGACCTGCTCCAAATAGAGAGGGTCAACAGAATGGGGGGCAGAGCAGACCAAGGTGGCAGACCCTGCCCTGTAATAGCTCACTTCCATAACTGGACGGTAAAGGAAAAGGTCCTGAGGGCGTACCGGCAACAAAAAGAATTGAGAGTAGGCAATGATAGGATACAAATCTTTCAAGATTTTTCAAAACAGGTATCCCTAAAACGGAAGGCTTTTCACCCATTTTGCAGTTTCTTACATGAGACCCAGAGGAAATTCCAATTGCTTTACCCGGCCAAATTACGGGTCCTAGAGGAGGGCAGACAAGTCATATATGATACTCTGGAAGCAGCTGCTCAACGTTGATTGAGGGGGGGGGAGGAGGCGGACTGAGCTGTCTTCTCACTAAATGTGCCAATTTGCATTATTGGCGGATACGTCTGCCTACAAACAAGTCACACTTGAATAACTCCTTCTATACTCTCTCTAGTCAAAATGCTTACTGAATTACTGGTACTATTTCCCAGGTGACATGGGTTGTCCTTACATGGTTCTTTGTAATTGTTATGTTGACTCTAATGTTTTTTGGAAGGCAAGATGCCTGCTGTTCACGCTGTTATGTCAAGGGATTACAAACGACCTAGTTAGCTCCGCTGGGTCGACCGCCTCTCACCATCCTCCCCCGCACCTCTTTGATGGAGGGGGCGCTCGCTGGGACACCTTGGTCCATCATTTCATAGCATTCAGATCTTCTCGTGCTCCCCATAATATAGGGACACGGGATGAGTGCTGCAGAACCCCTAATAATGGAAGAGCTCGGTACCTCCTCAATTAACGCAATCTAATGGAACGTGGATGGCCTTAACACACCAGAGAAAAGAAGGAAAACTTTGTGACATCTGAAACGGATGAAGGCAGATATCATCTGTCTGCAAGAAACCCATTGGCGGGCTGGCAATTATAGTCCCCTGAGGGCGCACTGGCTGGATCCTCCTGTGGTGGCAAACTATAAATCCAAGGCTCGGGGGGTCGCCATTTATTTCCGACCGGGTCTGGTACAAGAAGTGCTAGATCAATATGTGGACGGGGAAGGGAGGTTTGTCTATCTACGAATCTCCATTGCCAACAAAACTTACACACTTTTGAACTTATACTCCCCTAATGTCCCAAATGGAGAATTTTTTTCTGACCTTCTGACTTTTTTGCTACAAAGAAAACACCCAAATTTAATTATATTGGGAGATTTTAACTTGGCCCCCAACCCTACGGTAGACAGGTCATATAACTCAAATACGGATATGACATCCCCAGCAGGACATGCCTTTCATCACCTTGTGGGAGAGCTTGGGATATACGACCACTGGAGAACGATGAACCCCACAGATAGATCCTACACTTACTACTCACCAGTACACAAAACATTTTCCAGGATTGACTTAATACTGACGTCTACTTCCCTATACTCAGATATCTTAGACATTAGAATTTCACCAATCATAATCTCTGACCACGCTCCCATTCAGCTTGCTCTAAAGAGCGCAATCCCCACTCATAAATTTAGAACATGGTCTTTCCCAAAATATCTTTTCCAATCGGACGATTTTATAAACTTTTTGTCCATACAATGGAAACAATTTATGAAAGACAATGCGGTGCACACTAATGACCCTGCCTTACTGTGGCTCACCGCGAAAGCAGTGCTACGCGGATATATTATTAGCTATGTTGGGATGCAGAGGAATAGGACAAATAAACGTTTCCCTGAACTCTACTCTAACCTTAACACCCTGCAGAACGAGTACACACGGACACCGTCAGACTCCACCAGGCAAAAATTTAGGGAAGCCCAAGACCTCCTCAATACTTTTCTTCAGGGTCATGCCAGATTGCAATCTAATGCAGCACAACACCACTTCTACAGATGGGGCAAGCGACAGGGCAAATTGCTCGCTAATCTGACAAGACCATGCAAGCCAAAACCCTCGATCGCGGCAATAAGATGCCCAGAATCTGGGGAGATCCTTAAAGACCCTGACAAAATCGAACAGGCCTTCATCTCATATTTTGAAGCACTGTACAGTGCGTCTCCGTACAATAAGGAAAAGGTAGACTCATTCTTGAAGGCGATGATGATCCCTGGCATCTCTGCAGAACAGCAGGCCTTTTTGGAGGGGGAAATTACTGAGGAGGAGGTGCGAGTGGCCACTGCCTCCACAGTAACTAGCAAAAGTCCGTGACCAGATGGCTTCTCGGACGAATTTTATAAAATTCTAACTTCAGAAATTTCCCCACACTTAGCAGAATTGTTTAATGAAATTTATCGGCGAGAAAAGTTGGTGGATTCGTTTTTCGATTCCAAGACAATTCTTTTACTAAAACCAGGAAAGGACCCACTTGCTATATCTTCCTACAGGCCCATTTCACTATTAAATAACGATTACAAGCTACTGGCAAAAATTATTGCCAACAGGCTCCAAAACATTCTTCCCTCCATTATTCATCCTTTCCAATCTGGTTTCGTGGCTGCAAGACACTCCACAAGGAATATCAGGGTGGCATCTGCGGCTATATTAGGGGCGCAAGAAGAGAATCAACCAGTGTCCATGCTACTCAGCCTCAACGCTGAAAAAGCTTTCGTCAAGGTTGCCTGGCCGTTCCTGGATGCCACCCTGATAAGCCGTGGGTTCGGGCAAATATTTCTAAATTTTTTAGGTCTTCTGCATTCCAACTCCACGACCTCCGTCTCTGTCAATGGACAAGTCCCCCACATAATAGACTTATTTAAAGGCACTAAGCAGGGCTGTCCCTTATCCCCTATTTTATTCAATCTGTCTCTAGACCCCCTGCTGTACTACATTTCACAGTCCCCTAAATTCCCGGGCATTTCTAAGGACGGACACGAAATTAAGTTATCGGCATATGCTGATGATTTATTACTCCTGATCTCAGACCCTGAACGACACTTGGAGGCCCTCCTTTGGGAAATCCGGGAAAAGGGAGATTTATCGGGATATACCATAAATATTGATAAAAGCGAAGCTATGTTATTAAAAGGCCCAGCTAAGCCAGCATGGACTTCTGCATACCAAATAAAATGGCAACCGACTAACATTAAATATTTGGGAGTCAGGCTTACCCGCCAGCCACTACAAACCTATTTAGTAAATATCAATAACTATATCTCCGCCTTACAAACCAAGTTAAAATCCTGGGAGCGTATCCCTTTGTCTTTTATTGGAAGGGCCAATCCTTTAAAAATAATTGAAATACCTAAATTACTTTATATATTCCAGATGTTGCCCATCTACCTCAAACGAAAAGAGGAAAACTTAATTAACGCCTTATTTAGAAAATTCATATGTGAAGGCAAAAGGGCTCGTATACCATTTCATATCCTACAACAAAGTAAGTTGAATGGGGGGTTGGGATTCCCTAACATAAGATGCTATAATTTGGCAGCGTTAGGTAGATATGTTACAGATTGGTTTTGACAGACGGATTCCTTCACGTGCCCTTCACTGGACGGGCTATTTCTCCCCAACCTCTCATTGACGAACTTCCTACACACTCCATACGGCAAGCTCCTGATGAATGTCCGTGACAACATGCTATTAATGCCAATATGGCGTGCCTGGCAAAAAATCAGATCTCTCCGCAACCTATCCCCAAACTTTTCGAGATATTTAACTTTTATTCAAAACCCGGACTTCCAGAACGGGACGCCCCATGGAGTGTTCAGGAGATGGCAGCGGATGGGCATAAGCTCCATCGAACATCTGCTGGACCCCAAAACTAGGAAGCCTTACCCTTTGGAAACCCTCTCATCTATGCATCCGGAAGTGCAGTTTCCCTTTTTTAATTATCTCCAAGCCCTCCGCTTATATACCACAGCTGTCGATCGTTTCCCGGAAGCAGAATGGAAACCGCATTTTTCCCGCATTCTAATTACCCCCCCCCAACAAGATGTGCGCATCTCTCTCTGATTTACAAGTTTCTTACAAACGAACTTGTATATGAAGGATCCCAAACACAATTAGCAAAATGGGAAAGCCATGACCGTGTCCTGACCCCAAAGCTCATCCTGAAGGCCATAGCGGACTCTAATAAATTTTTACCCTCAGCCCGCTACATGGAACTAACACTTAAAACCGTCCACTGGGAAAGGATAGCCAGATTCACACAAGAACATTTAACAAACTATGTCCCATTCAACCCCTCTTGGGCGATTTTTGGACATATCGATGGAAATGAGACGCCGTGCACGCCAGGTAGCAAGAAACTACTACATATAATATCACAAGCAGGATTAAAGGCCATCCTTCAGACATGGATAAACCCAAACCCCCCTCCCTTCAAACTATTTTTGGAAAAACTTTCATATACCATGAAAATGGACTGGGTGGAAGCATCATTAAAAAAAGAAACGCATACGGGCAGATTCTTTGAAATCTGGGAAAGCTTTATTGCCGTCCTGCCCGGGAGAGTCCAACAAGGGATTAGGGAATGCTTTGCATTAACGCCATGGTACTTGGAACGCGTTCTGGTGGGTGCTGTGAAGTCGGAGGAGGGAATCATGGCCGGGGTTCCCGGGGGTCTGGAGGGCCGCCTGTCTGCCAACTGTCCTGACTGCCTGTATGAGCGACAAATTGTTTGGTTATTATATGAATACTGTGTTATGATACCATATGTTTAAGCCTGGAGTGCTATGACCTTGTTATACAACATATATTAGGTAGATGTGAACAATTTCAGAGACTATGGGCAACATGTATGAAGCTTGCCGGGTCGGGGCACGCCTTTCCGCTAGTTTTCCGGCGAAATCAACGCCTGATTTATGCCGGGGTGCGCTCATACATTCCATGTAAAGTCCGCCGCGCCTGAGATTCGCCACCGGAGGTAGTGCGGTCATCCATGCGGGGAAAAGTCTGACGCTCCTCGCCAGTGTGTTAGGCGCAGGGCGGGGACTGAGGCGCAGTGCGGCGCTGCGCCGAAGATTCGCCTTTATAAAGGTGTTAAACATTCTCAGAAAAGAGCTCAAACCTCAAAAATAAAAAATACATAAAAAAAAAATCACTTTCCAAATATCCTAATTCAAGAATTAGGATATAGGAAATTAGCGGGAAATACAGGAATTCAAATTCTCATTGGTCGGCAGAAACCGGCCAATCAGAATAGGAGCGACAGTGAACCATTAAAACCTATGGAGAACTATTGACCGATCAGAATCAAAGGCGGGACAGTTCAAAATACAGTAAAAATGCAGAAAAGAGCTGATTGGCTGAGCTACCGGGTGCTTGGCTAGCTCGGCCAATCAGAATAGGAGCGACAGAGACCCATTAAAACCTATGGAGAACTATTGACCAATCAAATTCAAAGGCGGGACAGTTCAAAATACAGTAAAAATGCAGAATATCCAAGGATCAATAGTATGGGTGCAACAAAAATAAAGAAATAAACATGATTTGATTGATTTAATATTTTTTTTTCGTTACCCACATATTATTATTCATTTTATATACACATCTGGACAACTTCTGTAGTCTTTTCTTTTGATTTCTGCCATGTACAGTTTTATTTCAGATTGCATTAGAAAACCCATAGGAGCGTCGCTCGCTCTCCCATTGGTCCAAATAACCGCGCCTCTTTTAACTTAGCCAATCACAGAGCTCGCTCGGAATTTCTTTTCCCCATAGAACTCTATGAGAAAGTAGCTTGCGCTCTGATTGGCTAAGCTGGACGAGCCCCCGTTGCTTTAACCAATCAGCTCGTTTCTGCCTGTTTACTGTATTTTGAACTGTCCCGCCTTTGAATATGATTGGTCAATTTTTCTCCATAGGTTATAATGGGTCCCTGTCGCTCCTATTCTGATTGGTCAATTCTCCTCCATAGGATATAATGGGCCACTGTCGCTGCTATTCTGATTGGCTGGTTTATGCCGACCAATCAGAAGAGCTTAAACAATTTGAATTACTGTATTTCCCGTCGATTCTCTCTATTGCAATTCCCTATGTAGCGCCGGTCTCGGCGACAAACGCGTTGTTCGGGATTTAACTGATTTATTTTTTAGAGGTTTCAGCTCTTTGTCTGACAATGTTTTACACTTAATAAAAATGATTTTTTTATTAATACTTCATGCCGCACGGCGCTGAGCGCCGAGATTTCAGTGCGCCGATCTCTCCATAGACTACAATGGGAGAAGTAGCTCGCACTCTGATTGGCTGGGATAGCCAAGCCACCGCTAGCTCAGCCAATCAGCTCTTTTCTGTCTTTTTACTGTATTTTGAACTGTCCCGCCTTTGATTTTGATTGGTCTATATTTCTCCATAGGTTATAATGGGCCACTGTCGCTCCTATTCTGATTGGTCAATACTCCTTCATAGGTTTTAATGGGACACTGTCGCTCCTATTCTGATTGGTCAATACTTCTTCATAGGTTAGAATGGGCCACTGTCGCTCCTATTCTGATTGGCTGGTTTATGGCGACCAATCAGAATAGCTTAAACAATTTGAATTACTGTATTACCCGGCGATTCTCTTTATTGCAATTCCCTATGTAGCGCCGGTCTCGGCGACAAACGCGTTGTTAGGGATTTAAGTGCTTTATTTTTAAAGAAGGTTTCAACGCTTTATCTGATAATGTTTTACCCTTAATAAAAATGAGTTTTTTATTCATACTCCATGCCGCATGGCGCTGAGCGCCGAGATTGCATTGCGCCCATCTCTCCATAGACTACAATGGGAGAAGTAGCTAGCGCTCTGATTGGCTGGGATAGGCAAGCCACCGCTAGCTCAGCCAATCAGCTCTTTTCTGCATTTTTATAGTATTTTGAACTGTCCCGCCTTAGATTTTGATTGGTTCAAACTTCTCCATAGGCTATAATGGGTCCCTGTCGCTCCTATTTTGATTGGCCGAGTTAGCCAAGCCCCCGCTAGCTCAATCAATCAGCTATTTTATTCATTTTTAGTGTATTTTGAACTGTCCCGCGTTTGATTCTGATTGGTCAATCGTTCTCCATAGGCTTTAATGGTTCACTGTCGCTCCTATTCTGATTGTCCGGTTTCTGCCGACCAATGAGAATAGCTTTCAGAATTTGAATTACTGTATTTCCCGGCAATTTCCAATATCCTAATTCTTGATATTGCGCCATTCTAGATTTTTGGAAAGTGATTTTTTTTTAAATTATTTTTATTTTTTACGTTCAGCTCTTTTCTGACAATGTTTTCCGCCTTCATAAAGGCGATTTTTTCGGAATCATACTCCTGCTGCACGGAGTGGAGCGCCGAGATTTCTGCCGCGATCTATCTGCTTCCTCGCATGTTCCGTTCTTGCTTCACTTCGCCGCCACCGGAGCATTTAGACCAAAATAAACCAGGTCTGCCGGTCGGAGCTGCCGAGCGCTGCATTGTGCCGCACTTTGCCGACTCGCGATCGTACATGCCTCGGAGTATACGAGCGCGCCGCGTCCCGCCCAGGAACGCCTACCCCGCGCCTTCATGCAGGGCGCAGCTGAAAGTGGCGAACGCAGCGCCTAACACCGCATCCCTGCGTCCGACGGGGGGATTCGGGCCGGGAGGCGCAGTATACGCCAGAAAACGGGCGAAAAGCCCGATCATACATGTCGCCCTATGTGTCTAAGTTCAAAGCCTTTGACTGAAATGTAGTAACTTATGCAAATAGCTGACACATACTACACAAGCTAAGTATACGGCAAATTAAAAGGCCCGCAGTCCATGCAAACAACGTATAAGAAGCTTATTTATTGCTAATCATTTATAGCTTTCTTTGTTAAGACCAATACGAAATTTCATTATGTTGATGTCTAATAAAAATATTTTAAAAGTTGGCAGCCAAAAAAAAAAAAAACGTCCACAATGCGTATTTAACCCCAAGAAAGGGATATAAAATGGGATTATATGACTCGGATGCATGTTTTAAATGTGGCTCACCAAGCGCTGATATATATCATTGCATATGGTCATGTCCACAGGTCCAGGATTACTGGCTAAAGATAACGCATTACATCCAGTCGCATCTTATCCCAAATTTTGAATTATCCTCCCCATGGGCTATTTTTGGATATACCGAGAGAGAGGAACATAGACATACAAGGGCAGAGATAAAACTGCTGCACATGCTGTCGGCGGCAGCGCGTAAGGCTGTCATGCAGGTCTGGACCCAGCCGGTGTGCCCTCCCATGAACCTCTTCTTAGAAAAATGCTTCCATTTATTGAAAATGGATTGGATAGAAACCATGCAGAGGAAGGAAAAGAGAGTAGGAAAGTTTTTCACTCTGTTGGGGACAGTGATTGATACCTTGCCTCTGGCTACTAAGTTAAGGTTTTATTCCTGTTTCGGAGAGACACATTGGTACATGACCCAACAACTGGGTGGAAATGAGCCTATCAGACTACAAACTGATGGTAATACCCTTGCTAATCAGGACTGCATTGGCTCAGTGTTGGAAGAGTTTTCCGCAATAATAACCTAACAAGCAACATCCACATATCGTGTCCTATCTTCTTACTGTTGGCTGTCCAGGACTTATAGCTCACCCACACTCGTTCAAATGCAAACAACGATACTATCTAAGGATTCTGAGCTCTTGAGTGTATTTAGGGAACACCTCCAGCCGTAGACATCAGAAGGGAGATCACTGGGGGGGGGGGGGGGTGGAGGGTTGTATGGAAACAGGTGACGAGGTTTAGAGGTAAAAAGGAGCAAATGTTATTAATTAGTTCATGTTACCAGTTTGGGTTATGAGATGCGTTATTGAAAGGTGCTTAACTGTGGCGTCCCAGATCCTCGGATAGAATTATCACTACCAGTTTCTCTCAAATGCTTAACAATGTCCACAGGTTGGGGATTGACCATGCTTCACAAAAGTCATGAAATATACCTAAGGGAGTATTACTAAGTAATCTCACGGTTGCCAGTATACGGAAATCATAACTTGTTGAATTGCAGGCTATAAAACAGGATATCAGTTTCACCATGACACTCCCTTTAGTCATGAAACCCCATCTATTCAGTCAAGATAACTAAGGTCAACCTACTAGTTTCTTTCCGGCGATCTGTGATGTCTACAGGAATAGCTTTGACAAATGTACACAACAGTGTTGATATTTACGCAATGTATCGTCGCTATGTACGTTTTTATTGCTGTTGTTAGATGGATATCATACTCTGATAAATTGTATGTTTTGTTATGCTTACTGAAAATTGAAATAAAAACAGTTTAAAAAAAAGTGCATACGGGATCCTCCCCTTGTCTTTTTTTTCCTGTTGAGCGGTAATACGACCTCGGGTATCGTTGCAGGGTCCTGCTGACGGGCTCTCCCCTGGGCCATCCTTACCGTGGGGATGGCCCGCGGGGGGATCACCTTTTTCCCGCGAAAGGGGCCCCAAACTTTCCCACCCTTTTAAGGTGGAAAACCCCCACATGAAAAACACCCGGAAAAAAAATTTTTTATAATTTAGAATCCCGGTTTAAAACTGTTATAACATAAACGCCCACGGTTAAAAAGTTGCCCACTCTCCCGCTAGCCGGGGAACTCCCCAAAAAGGGGTCTGGTACTTTTTTTAAATATTTGTTTTTTTCCTAAAAAAGAAAAAAGAAGTCCAAAATTTTCAAAAATTTGTGTGAAGGAGGCATTTTTGTAACCCGGGCCCCACTCCAGAAATGCTAAAGGCCGTAGGGGCCGGGTTTTGATCAAAAAATTTTTGAAAATTTTAAAAACTAAAATTCCCCCAGAAAAAAATGCCTGTCTTTTTTCAAATTTCTTAGTTTTTTAAATGAAATAGTTTCTTGGGAAGTCAAGGGCCCTGCTTTTTCCCCAGCAAAAAAGCAAAAAAGATCCCCGAGACCCCTTAAGAACGACTTAAGACTGACATAAACAATTTCCTTTTTAAAAGACAAAACTTAACAGAGGCCCGCCAAACAAAAAATGAAGGGGCTCATTGGTGGGGGCAAAATTTTTGGGGTTTTCCCCCCGCGGGGAAACACAAGGGAGGGGGAAAACACCCTTTGTGGGGCAAAAAATTTTTTAAAGGGGCGGTAGACCGCCCCAAACATGGGGCACAGAAGGCCCAAAGGGGAAAAATAAGGATCCAAAAAACATGACGAAAAATTTTCCTTCCATAATATTTTACGGCCCCAAAGCGAAAGGCGGGCCCCTTTTTAAAAAAACAAATTAAACCCCAAAATTCTAAAAGAAAAGTTAGTTTAAAAAAAGCTAGTGGAGACTTTACTTTTGTGGGCTCAGATTTAGAAACAAGACCCCCAAAGGGGGGGGCCAATCCCGAAAACCTTTCCCCTAAAAAACTGCCTCCCCCTTTAACCGATTTTATTTTAAATTCCCCCTTTAAACCCACGATCCCTGGGGGTTGCTTAAAAAACCCGGGGGGTAGAGAAATACTCAATTTTTTCTCTCCCCCTTTCCCCATGGTAAAAGTGGTCCAGAAAAAACTACAATTTTCCCTTCCCCAAAATTTACCCGAGAGTTGAGGAGATCCGAATTTGGGGACTTTTATTTTTATCAGACCATCCCCCTGACCACAATGCAAGGTTTGGGGTCAAGAAATTCCATTACTTAAAATTTAAAACACCCCTGAGTCCCCCCAGCTATAATTTGGGGCACTGCAAAGGCGGCCCCGAAAGGCAAACTTTAAGGCCCCATACAAACCCCGGTTCAAAAAATTAGCTTTTGAGAAAAAATAGAAAAACTTGAGTGTGGAACTTCGCTCCCCCTTTTGAAAACTTTTTCCCGACTAACTCTATAAACGAGAAAAAACGAAATGGGGCGACGGCCAAGCGAACTCTTTTGGATGGCTGGAAAAGCAGAAAATTCAAAAGAAATTTTCAAAAAGGAGGCAAAACCCCGTTCAGGTACGGAAACAAGCCGGGGAAAACCCTTCGGCCCAAAATTGGCCCCAAAGGGGCCCCCCCCACCCCCCCCCAAAGCCCCCGTTCTAAAAAAAAAAAAAGGGGACTTTCAAAAGAAAAAGGGAAAAAAATTTATTGACATTCCCCCGGGCATTTTTTAAAAAAAACTATATACCGATGAAATTTAAAAACAAACCCAAATTTTCCAAAAAAAAGGTTTTAAAAAAAATTAAAACCTTTCCCGGCCCTTTTGGGCGAAGAGGGGCATCCTAGGTTCCCGATAACCGCGACGGAAATTTAAGCCGCGAAATTTCCCAAACTTTAAAAAAAAAAAAGACCCGGGGCCCCGATTGGGTATACAGGCGAGTTTTTTAAAAGGGCCCCGAAACCCAATTTTCCCCCGACCCCCGCTGACAGAAATTTTAATTCATATCTATCTGGGAAAAAAAATTTCCAAATGCCATGAACAAAACGTGCATCAAAAAAATCCCCCCAAAAAAGGGGAAAAGGGCCCCCCTTTTCTTTAACCTAACGTCCGAAACCTTTATCAAAAATGGATTTTCAAAATACTTTGGCCAGATTAAAGGCTAAAAAGTTTTTGGGGGCCCCTTTATTTCCCCAAAACTTATAAAGGGTTACTACCAGGTGGGCTTCGTCCAGGGCAGGGGCCCGGGGGTGGCAAAAAAATTAAAAAAATACTACTGATCAGGGCAAGGTCAAAAAAAACCGCACCGTCACCCCCCAAATTTTGGCAATGGTTTTACTGTCCCAAGGAAAAAGGCCTTTTCAGTGTCGCTTGGGGGTGGGTGGACCAAAGAAAAAGAAAAAAATAGGCCCTCACGGCCTATTTTTCCCACCTTCCAACCCGGGTTTGTCCTTTAAACCCCAAAGCTAGAGTGTGCGTTTTCCCGGGTTTTAAACCCCCGAAACCCTTTTTTAAAACCCCCAAGCGAGGAACACAAAAAGGGGCCCACTCTCCCCCTTTACCTCTTCAAAATTTTGCAAATTTAACCTTTGGGGCCCCTTTCTAATTGGGACTGATACTTTCAAGGGTATCAAATTTAAAACACCAAAAACTTTAAAACTAGCCCCTCTTTGGGTGACCCATGTCATCTTTTTATGAAAGAGCCCGAAGGGACCCCCCCGAAATTAAATTTCCCTGAGCCTTTTCAAAAAATTCCCCCCAAAAATTTCAGGGTTTTTAAAAAATTTAAAGAACTAAAAAGGGAAAAAATTTAAAGGGTCTCCTCAAAATGAAAAACCCCAAATTCTGTCCCCCAAATAAGTTGCCGACAACAAATTGCCAAACCTAAACCAAAAAAAACCCTAGGAAAACAGATTTTTGGGAAAATTTTTTCCCCCCCTCTCGATTTACAACCCCAAATTATTTCCCCCTCTGAATTGAAAAAAATTTGGGAAAATTTGATAAATGGTTTTAAAAATTGCCCCCTCACTTTTTCCCCCCAGGACATCGGGTCCGCAAAGAAAGAACTAAACCTAAAAAAAACTGTACCCCCCCCCAAACAATCCCCCTGCTGCTGAGACAAAATCTGATATTTAATATCATCCAAGCCAGTTTTTTACTAAAATTCCCTAAAGGTCACTCAAAAGGCCCCAGGATCTCAAACAGTAAAAGCAACCCCCCAAAAATGTGGAGGTATTAAAAAATACCGGGCATCCGAAAATAAATCCGGGCCGGGGGTCCTTAGGGCAAAATTTTATTTTACTGGATCAACCCGTAAACCCCGGGTTTTTTTCCAACACGAACCTAAAGGCCCTGAACCTCATCCTGGACTTTTCAACGCTGGTTGCAAACCAGGTTTTTGCGAACAAAAAAACCCCTGGATATTAGATTTCCGTCTACTCTTACGTGATACATAGCGACTTGGGAAAATTTGCCGTAAGTTTTTAAAATTTTCCAAACGTGTATACAAACAAATGGCCCTTTAAATTGGGCCCCCCCGAATTTCCCCCAGGTTTACAAAAATTGGGGAAAAGATTAAGGAGGGCACTATGGGATTCCCCTAAAAGGACACCTTGTCCCAACCCCGACAGGGGGGTTTTTTTAAAAACCCAACCCCCTAAACCATAGGTTCCCAAACGCCTATAACCCCCCGTCCCCCCCACACATTTTTTCCCTTTCATAAGGGCAGGTCCACCGGGTTCCTGGGGAAGGGAAAGGGGAATTTCAGCCAAACCGGAAAATTTCCCCACTAAAACCCCTTTTTAAGACAAACCCCCTTGACGGTAAAAATCCAACATCACTCCTTATCCCCGAATTTAAAGCAACCCCTCCCCGAGACCAGCTGTTCAAATGAAGAATTTTTCCCTTTTTTTCCCCCCCCGCGTTGGGAAAAAAGGCAATTTTTCCCGACCAAAAATATCCCTTTCTGTTTTTGGGGGGTGGAAAAAAATTAAAGGGAAAGCCTTATTAATGGGAAAAATGGAGAGAGAAACCCTTTTTAATTTTTTTCCATCCCCGCCCTTTTTAAACTTCCCAAAATCCCTCCACACCCAAACGCCCCTCAACGTAAACAGCCTGCCCTAAATGCCTGCGTCCAACCAGACCTTTTTTTCCAAAGGAAAAGTGGAATTGGGCCCCCAAAACCCCCTTTTATTCTGGGCCAGAAAAAAAACTATTCCCACCAAAAAAGGGGGTTTCCCCAAAGCCTCTTTCACCGAAATATTTCCCCGTTTTCCCCGATTTCCGGAAAAAAGACAAGTTCCACAAACTATTACACATTACCCTCCTAGCTGCAAAAAAATCCCCCCTTAATCACTGGTTTGGGAAAAAAAAAAAAAAAAAATTTTTTAAAAAAAACCAGATGTAGGAGAGGTGTGGGGAAATTAAAAAACATTACCTACATATGAGCGAATAGAGGTGGGGCCCTTTCCAAAAAGACTGGGACAAAAAAACTTTTTCCCCATGTTTTGGGCTCCTTTTTTAAAAAAACTTTCCTTTACCCAGAAAGAGAAAAAATTTTAATCCCCCTTTCCCCTCACAAAAAATGGTACCAGAGGGGGGAAATTTAAATTGGGACCCCCCATAATTTTTGGGGTAGAAACGGAATTAAATTAAGAATAAAGGGTTAAGTCACCACATCCTGGCCCCAAGAGCAAACTAACCCAAATGAAAAATGAAATTTACTAGTGTCTGGGGCTACAGAGGGTTTTAAAAATTTACCCCCCCGATTCCCCCGGGGGATTTGCTTTTATTTGAATTGATTTGGAAACCCGACTTTTTTTTTTTTTTTTTTAATTGTTTTTGTATTGGGTTTTTGATTTGTTATTTTTAAAATTCCCGCAATTTTCAGAAAAAAAACGTTTTTAAATTTCATTTTTACCCTGCCCGGGAGATACTGGGAATGAGGAGTGAGGAGGGGTCAGGACAGGGGGTAAAACCGGGGAATTGGGGCCCAAATATTTCCGGGCTACTGGGTTTACTTCCAAATGCAATCCGGTAGCTGGGAACCCCCAAATGGTGGAGTTATCTCCCCCCGGGGTATTTTTCTGGTCCCCGGTTTGAGTCTTAAACCCTTCCTTTAACAAGATTTCTCAAAGGGGGGGGGGGGGGGGGGTTTTGGGTTTTTAAAAATTTGTGGTTTTAAAAAGGGGTTAAAATTTTTTGAAATAAAACTACTTCCCCTTTGGATTTTTGTCTTCCCTTTTTATGAAACAACGCCCCCCCCCAAGAAAGCCTTTGTAAATCCCCAAAGAAGCAACGCTCAAAAACCAAAAGCCCTAAACAAGAAAAACCAAAAAGCCTTTAAATAACACCCCCAACCCCCCCAAACAAACCCCCCCTCCGTCCCATCCCCCCTTTTTCCCCCCAACCCACCCTTAAACCCCCTTTTTCCCCTTACCATATTTGTTCCATAAAAAAAGAATTTTACCCCCCTTTCCCCCCATCCCAATTTTGTGTGGCCTCTAAAAACCGGGCCCCCAATTTTTTTCCCATACCCCTCCAATCAAATCAAACTCCCCAAATTTTACCCCCCAACCCCCTTCCACCCCCGGTTTTAAAACCTTATTTTTTTTTCCCCCCACCCCTTGGTTTAAAAAAAATTTTAAATTTTAAAATTAAATAAAACCTTCTTGTATTTTAAAAACCCTCACCTTTATTTTGCCAAATACCAAAAAGTACTCCCTTTCTTCCCAAAAACCCCGTAACCCATTTAAAAAAATCCCAAAAAAGAAAAACCAGCAATGCACAAAAGGGTCCCCCCCCACAACCAAATTTCCCTTTCAACCCCTCTAAAAACCCAATTCCCTCCAAACACCCCCCAAATTAATTCAGCCCCTTTTCCGAGGAAAAGACTTTCAATTATGGCCCCATCCAGCCAATTTGATAGGGCCCCGGCCCCGCAAAAAGATGATGCCTGGTGGCAGGCAGGTCCTCTCGGGACAAACCCCGCTGATTTTAAATGGTTTTCGAGGGTCGACATGGAAAACCGGGTGCCTCCCCCCTCCCCCCTTAAAAAAAGCCCCGAGTCAAATTTGGGCCCAAATTTCCCCTGAGAGCATCCTTCTTTAAAACCTCACCCAAAGGGCAGGGGAAATGTTGATTAATTGGTAAGGTAAGTCTTGATCTTTTTGAACCCCCGTGGGGGAAACCCCCCTACAGTATGTCACAAGAGTTTAGTAAAAACCCCTCACAATTTTTGTAAATATTTATTAAAACTTTTTCCCCTTGGACCCAAAACGGAAATTAAATTTCCCTTTTTTTAACAATGTATCAGTCAAAACTTTAAACAAATGTAAATTTGGTTTTCCCCTCAAAAAAACTCAACACATAAACCTTTTGGGCCAATGTGAAAGGGGGGCGGGTGTGTTAAATTTGATATTGCTCTCATAAATGGGCACTGGAAGTTCCCAACCAAGTGGTTTTTTCCTTCCCCTTGGGAAAGAACTCTCTGAGGGTCTGAAAACAAAATTATTGCTCTAATTAAAATGTTTTTTGGGTTATAAGGAAAAAATTTACAACCCCCTTGAAAATGGGGCTACATCATGGTTTTGCCAAAACCATAAAGCATTTCAAAGACAGGTTTTCCCCCCAGAACAGGGCCCTTTCCCCCTGGCTGACCAAAAGAAGTTGAAGGGGGCACCATTCTCAAAATTTTCTTATTTTAAGATTTGTCTTTTCAAGAAAAGATATAATTTAGTGCTGCCAGCATTGCTGCATGAGTTACAGGGATGGGAGTCAGCATGTCAGTGCTCAGACCATACACTGCATTAAATTGGTCTGCAAGGCAGTCGTCCCAGAAGGAAGCCTCTTCTAAAGATAATGCACAAGAAAGCCCACAGTTTGCTGAAGAAAAGCAGACTAAGCACATGGATAACTGGAACCATGTCCTGTGGTCTGATGAGACCAAGATAAACGTATTTGGTTTAGATGGTGTCCAGCGTATGTAGTGGCAATCATACGTGGAGTACATAGACAAGTGGGTCTTGTCTACAGTCATGCATGGTGGTGGTAGTGTCATGGTTTGGGGTTGCATGAGTGCTGCCGGCTGTGGGGAGCTACAGCTCATTGAGGCAACCATGAATGTCAACATGTACTGTGACATACTGAAGCAGAGTATGATCTCATCCCTTCGAAAACTGGGCCCCAGGGCAGTATTCCAATATCATAATGACCCCAAAAACACCCCCAAGACAACCACTGAATTTCTGAAGAAAAGGATGAAGGTGCTGAACTGGCTAAGTATATCTCCAAGCCTGAACCCTACTGAACAACTGTGGAGCATCTTCATGTCATCATGGAAGAGGATTCCAGTACAACCTGTGAAACACAAGAGAACTCCATGCCAAGAGAGTTAAGGCAGCGCTGGAAAATAATGGTAGCCCCACAAAATATTGACACTTTGGGAACAATTTGTCCATTTTCACTTACTACCCCACTTTTGTTGCCAGCGGCTTAGAAATTTACAGTGTAATACAAGCTGTACATGGACTACTTTACATTGTATTAAAGTGATCCCATGAAACAGATACCTTACAGATACCTGTGTTACAGCCCTGAAACAGGATAAAAAATCACCATTGCCAGGCTACAAAATCTGCACAAGATCTGCCTCAGGCAGGAAATAGTAAAACCACGATCTTTGTATACCCTAATGCATTGTATTATAATGCATTAGGCTGTATAAACGATCACGCCCAATAGAGGGACTCTAAAACTAAAAAAGTTTAAAAGTGTAAAAAATAAATAAATAAATATTAAAAGTTCAAATCAACCCCCCTTTTGTCATTTTACAAACAAAAAAAATAAAATAATTAAGATGCACATATTTGGTATCACCGCAGCTGAAAAAGTCCGATTTATTAAAACGTAACATAATTTATTCCGTACACTGAACACCATAGAAGAAGAAAAATTCCAAACTCCAAGTCGCATGTATTCCAAATTGGTAGCAATAAAAAGTCCACTTCAGCCCACAAAAAATTTAACCTCTCTCAAGTCCATAGGTGTTTGGAAAATGTTTGGAATTTTTAAAGGGACCAAAACATAACGACAACCATACATGTTGGTATTGCTGGATTCATATCAGCCTATAGAATACAGATAACACAACATTTTTACCAAATATTGAACGCTGTAAAAGCAAAACACCCGCATGGCTCAAGTGCGCTTTTTTTCACTTTTTGCCCCACTTAGAATTTTTTTTGCGGTTTCCCAGTATATTCTATGGTACGGTGAATGACTCCATTAGAAAGAGCATTTTGTCCTGCAAAATAAAATCCCTCATATGTCTATATAGGTGAAAAAAAAAAGTTATGGCTCCGGGAAGGTGAGGAGGAGAAAACTAACATGAAAAAAATAGGCCTTGGTGTTAAGGGGTTCAACTCCCGGCTAACCCCTTTAAACGTATGCATTTTCTATTCTGGTATACAAAACTCCTACTGAAAGCATGCAGTACAACATAAAATTCATCAATATATAGTAATCCAATCTTTTCAGTAGTTTCTCATATACTACATTTCATCAATTACTAGCTTAAAATGTGATGTTTATAGCTTGTTGCTAAAGGATACGACCTATAGTTCAGTTCCAACTTTCCTTCAGGCATGCTCAGTTTCAACACTAAGAAGGTGGACTAAGAAGGGGAGCGTGTATGAAAACTGTCTAGGTCTAATACGTTCTTTATTGCCCTTAGCAACCAGGGCTCCCCTTTCATTTTTTCAGGTCACTATATGAAACGCAAGGGGAGCTTTAAGACTTGGGGTATGTTCACACAGCGTCTCGTGTCAGTATGAACATGTGCTTTTCTAATTAGCAGTGTGTTTAACACTGTCGGCAATGTGAAACACGCATCGGCGTTCACATGAGTGATCGCCGATGCATGTCTGTCGGGTCTGTCTTTCGGGTGCGCTCCAAGAAATGACATGTCACATCTGGCTGATGCATAGCGCTATCTTTGACTTCTCCAACATCATTGGCTACCATCATTTCTGCTTAAGGTGAATAAACTTTCATCACTGAACAGCACTGAGAACGTACACCATGCTGATGTAAATGGGTACGAATGGTCTGCCTCTCACCTCCCTTAAACGTGCCTGGAGTTGTGCGGTATTCATCATCCAGTTCTGCAGGGCATTGTTTACAATGAAGCGATCATCAGTGTCTGATGTAGCCAAAGTGTCTGATGTAGCCTCTCTGTATCTCTGTTGCAATCTACTGATGATACTTAGTGACCACTTCCGTCTGAGAGCATCCTGCTTGAAGCCTCGCAATGGCAAGGTACTGTTGATTAAATGTAAGGTGTAGTCTTGATTTCATGATGTCAAAATGTGAACAGCATGATGAAGAGGACTGTTTAAATCCCAGTTCAAGTTGATTGCCTAAATTTATTGGTTGATTCGGAGATCAAACACTTGATGTGAAGTTTGTCATTAAGCTCCTTGTAACAGATCAAGTTGTACAAAAAGTACTGAAACACTAAACAGTTGGACATGTGCATACTAAAGTTAAGAGAAGGCCTCATTTAGTTAATTTAAATAAAATTTCAACACATTTTATGTTCATCCTGACATTTCAACCAAAAACCAATTCCCCCTTTTAATTTTTTTGTGAGTGAGTTAATGCCCCCGGGACATCCTGTCTGTATGCCCCCTTGAACAACATTTCGAGGGGAAAAACTGCTGTGCAGATATGTGCACACTGCACATTTAAAGCGTATCTGGATTAAATGACAATGGCAACACGAGACCCACTCCCAACTTGGAAGGAGGGGTCCCCACTGGCAATCACTGCGTGTAGATGCGGGTAGGGGGGGGCAGCAGGAGATGCAGGGGATAGCACTAGCGGGGAAAAACTTTAGAAAAAGGGTAGAGGGAAAGTGTTAGGGGGCTAGCCCCTGTCTGGTACACCCCAACAATTTTGCGATGGCAGATGAGGGGTTTCGGCTCAAAAATGCATGACTGCAGCAAGAACTCCCCCTGTCTCCCCCCAAAATAAGATGGGGAATAGGATTGCGGGTAGGCTAATAGGTGTAGTATTGGGGGACTCCATTTTTAGGAGAACAGACAGGGCAACTGTCACAAAGCCGAGATAACAAAAACATTTGTTGTTTGCGGGGGCCGAGTTTGACATATACGGATTGGGTTTGAAGATGGGGGTGGGGGGGGTGAGATCCATTTGTAAAGGGTTCACATGGCCCCCAAAAGACAAGTTAGAGGTAGGGGAGTGCCTTAAAAACGATTGGGGGTTGGGCCCAAAAACTAAAGGCAAGGACCCCCGGGGAAATTTTTCAAAAATATTACCTGTTCCACGGGCCACACCAAGAGGCAGGGGAGATTAGAGAGGTGTTTAAGTGGTCAAAAATTGGGTGTAGGAAAGAGGGAGGGTTTTTTGGAGAACTGGGCGACTTCTTTTTTGGTTACAGATGGGCTGTTTTGGGGGGGAAAAAAGGCCAGGAATTTGGGGAGAAATATTTAAATTTAGGGACTGGGGGGGGGGAGGGCAACTACAAAGATAGCTGAAGATATTGAAGATAGAGAGTGAGAATTAGGGAAAAACAGGGGGTGGAGTGGAGGGAGGGGTGTGAAATATTAGAAAAAACAGAGAGAACGGAATAAAAACTGAAAAATCTCTAAATTGCTGCTGAAAATGCCGGGAGTCTGACCAACAAATAAATAACAGTTTTATTAATTGCTGAATTAAAATAGAATAGTGGGATAACGAATGGCTGGACAAAGAGCTACAATGGGTGGTAACTTACGGGGTTTCCAGTCTATTTAGAAGAGATGTAAAGCCCAAGGGGAAGGTTTATGTCTCTAGTAAACTCCTGTCTAAACCCAACACTGAGGGAAATTATATATTACGGGAAATGAAATGGGGATAATTTTTGGGTTTTAAAAATATAAGGGGGGTAAAACAATAATATAATTTTAAAACAGGGGTTCTATAGGCCCCCAAATAAAACAGAACCCATGGAAATTACTCCTCAGGCAAATGATGAGGGGTAATCAGAATGTGGTTGTTTTTTAGGGCACTTTAACTACCCAGACAAAAATTTGGGGAAAATTGAAACCTTAGCTCTCATAAAGGAAACAGGTTTTTGTCGTAACTTAAGATAATTACCTTTCCCCAAATGTGCAGGAACCGACTAAGGGAAACCCCTTCTAATTTACAAAATTGACCTCCCCCCAAGTAACAAAATTTAAAGGTTGAGGGGCACCTGGAAATAGTGCCATAATATAATAAATTTCCTTACCTTCAATCGATTTTTTTGTTGAGGAGCCAAAAAAACACTGAATTTTTAGGAAGGCAAATTTATTTGTTAGGGAGGCCTAAACCGTATTGCTGAGACAAGTTTTTTAAAATAGCGAACAAATAATAAATGAGATTTTAAAAAACAACCTTTGGGGCCCCCTGTGGGGGTATATTCCTTTTGGGATTAAAAAATTAGAAACCGGAAAAAAACCAAAGTGGATCAAAGAAATGTAAAAGGGGAAAAATAAATAACAAAAAGAAAGCTTTTAATCCTAAAACAACGGCAGTGAAGAGGCATGAAAAAATATAAGGGAAAAAAAAAAATATATAAAAAAATGATAAAAAGGAGCAAAAATGGAGACAGAAAAAAATACGCCTAGAAAGAAAATTTAACCCCCCCAAAATTTTTTAATTATATAAATAGAAATAAGATTAAAACAGAAAATGTTGGCCTTTTGAAAAGTATTGACGGAGAGACTATAGAGGGCGATAAAAAAAGCAAACCTATTAAACAATCTTTTCTCCACTGTATTTACAGCGCAGGATGACCTTTCTGTTGATGAGCAGAGGGATGAGGTAAACTCCAACTTAAATGTTTCTTGTCTAACGCAGGAAGAAGTGCAGCTCCGTCTAAAAGATTAAAATTGTCTTAAAGAAGCTTAAAATAGACAAATCCCCAGGTCCTGATGGCATATACCCACGTCTCCTAAGGGATTTAAGTAATGTCATAGATAGGTCAATATTCTTAATATTTATGGACTGTCTAATAACGGGGTATGTCCAAAAGGATTGGCGCATAGCAAGTGCGTGCCAATATTCAAAAAGGGGTCAAAAACTGATCCTGGAAACTATAGGCCGGTAAGTTTAACCTCTGTTGTGGGTAAAATGTTTGAAGGTTTTCTAAGAGATGCTATCCTGAACTATCTCACTGAAAATAAATGTAAAAACGCCATTCCAGCATGGTTTATGAAGGATCGGTCCTGTAAAACTAATCCCCATCAGTCTAAAAGGGAAGGGTTAGTTCTAGACTGGATCGGGGTTAAAGCATTGGATGTCATAATCTAGATTTTTCTAAAGCATTTAAAACTGTGCCACATAAAAGGTTGGTAAGTAAAATGAGAATGTTTGGACTGGGGGAAAATGTGTGCAAGTGGGTAAGTAACTGGCTCATTGATAGAAAACAAAGGGTGGTGATTAATGGGACATACACAGACTGGATTCCTGTTACTAGTGGTTACCACAGGGGTCAGTATTGAGACCTATTATCTTTAATATATTCATTAATAATTTTACACATGGATTGCACAGTAGAATATCAATCTTTGTAGATGATACTAAGCTCTGTAAAGTAATCAATACAATAGAGGATAATGTGTTATTACAAAGGGATCTGGATAAGTTGGACGATTGGGCAGAGAAATGGCAGATGAGGATTAACACAGATAAATGCAAGGTTATGCACATGGGGAGGAAAAATCCATTACATGACTACCCTGTTAAATGGAAAAAGGCTGGGTAAAAGTGACATGGAGAAGGACTTGGGAATCCTGGTGGACAGTAAACTTAATTGTAGCAGCCAGCGTCAGGCAGCAGCTGCCAAGGCAGAAAGGATTATGGGTGTGTTAAAAAGGGCATAGATCTACATGATGAGAACATTATTCTCCCATTATATAAGTCACTGATTAGACCACACATGGAATATTGTGTACAGTTTTGGGCACCTGTGCACAGGAAAGACATTGTAGAGCTTGAACAAGTATAAAGGCGAGCAACAAAAATAATAAAAGGACTAGGTGGACTGCAATACCCAGAAAGATTAGCAAGATTAGGGTTATTTAGTTTTACAGAAAAGACAGCTTCGGGGGACATATAATATTTTTTTAATTATTGAAAATCAATTAGAGAAAATCTCTTAAGATTTATTTATACCCAGGACTGTATTAAGAACAAGGGGGCATCCTCTATGTCTTGAGGAAAGAAAGTTTCTACTTAAACATAGAAAGGAATTCTTTAATGTTAGAGCAGTGAAACTGTGGAACTCTCTGCCAGAGGAAATTGTCAGATGAATTCAATAACAGAGTTCAAAAAGAGTTAGGATGCATTTCTGGAGCGTAATAATATAACAAGTTTTATAATGACTAGGATTCTGGAGTAGGGTCGTTGATCCAGGGATTATTCTGATTGCCAGATTGGATCGGGAAGGAATTTTTCCCAAAAATTAGGACAATTGGCTCCTGCCTCATTGGGGTTTCTTGCCTTCCTCTGGATCAACACTTTAGCACAACAGGTTGAACTGGATGGACGTCTTGTCTTTTGTCGGCCTTACAAACTATGTACTATGTAACTATGTGTATTTGAATTATACATGTGTTGGATGATGGATTAGCGTTTTACAGTGCCTTGCGAAAGTATTCTGCCCCCTTGAACTTTTTAACCTTTTGCCACATTTCAGGCTTCAAACAAAGATATAAAATTTTAAATTTTTAGTGAAGAATCAACAACGAGTGGGACACTATTGTGAAGTGGAACGAAGTTTATTGGATGTTTTAAACTTTTGTGGGGCGTGCAATATTATTCGTCCCCTTTACTTTCAGTGCAGCAAAGTCACTGAACTTCATATTGATCATATTGAAATGGAAGGTGCATCAGACCACTGCAACTCTACCAAGACCCAGCCGTCCCTCTAAACTTTCATCTCAAACAAGGAGAAGACTGATCAGAGATGCAGCCAAGAGGCCCATGATAACCTGGATGAACTGCAGAGATCTACAGCTGAGGTGGGGGAGTCTGTCCATAGGACAACAATCAGTCGTACACTGCACAAATCTGGCCTTTATGGAAGCATGGCAAGAAGAAAGCCATTTCTCAAAGATATCCATAAAAAAGTCTTGTTTAAAGTTTGCCACAAGCCACCTGAGAGACAACAAACATGTGGAAGAAGGTGCTCTGGTCAGATGAAACCAAAATTTAACTTTGTGGCCACAATGCAAAACGATATGTTTGGCGTAAAAGCAACATAGCTCATCACCCTGAACACACCATCCCCACTGTCAAACATTGTGGTGGCAGCATCATGGTTTGGGCCTGCTTTTCTTCAGCAGGGACAGGGAAGATGGTTAAAATTGATGGGAAGATGGATGGAGCCAAATACAAGATCATTCTGGAAGAAAACCTGTTGGAGTCTGCAAAAGACCTGAGACTGGGATGGAAATTTATCTTCCAACAAGACAATGATCCCAAACATAAAGAAAAATCTACAATGGAATGGTTCACAAATAAACATATCCAGGTGTTAGAATGGCCAAGTCAAAGTCCAGACCTGAATCCAATCGAGAATCTGTGGAAAGAGCTGAAAACTGCTGTTCACAAACGCTCTCCATCCAACCTCACTGAGCTCAAGCAGTTTTCCAAGGAAGAATGGGCAAGAATTTCAGTCTCACAATGTGCAAAACTGATAGAGACATACCCCAAGCGACTTGCAGCTGTAATCGCAGCAAAAGCGCTACAAAGTATTAACTTAAGGGGGCCGAATAATTTTGCACGCCCCACTTTTCAGTTTTTTTTATTTTTCTACAAAAGTTTAAAATATCCAATGAATTTCGTTCCACTTCACAATTGTGTCCCACTTGTTGTTGATTCTTCACAAAAAAATTTAAATTTTATTTCTTTATGTTTGAAGCCTGAAATGTGGCAAAAGGTTGAAAAGGCACTGTATACGGTTGCTGTTACTGGTGTGTAATGATCCTGCTGCCCCTTTAAAGTTTTTTGTCTGAACACCATAATATCCCTTAAACCATTCCCTGGGGTTCCTACCTTTCCCTCGTAAATGCTTATTAGCGGCTGCAGGAGTAATACCACTGCTATTTTGTTTTTTACCCATGCCCATATCTCTTATTATCTCTTATTATGTTTGTTTTTCTCTCATCTCAGATCATGGAGAATTCAGCAAAAATCCTTAGGGTATGTTCACACGGCGTGTTGGATCAATTTTTGGATCCGTTTTTCATTACATCAAAAACGCATTGAAAACTGCATCCAAAAAACATATCCAAAAATGCATCACCAAAATTGGATTGTTGTACTTACCGTAAAATCCTTTTCTCGTCCGATTCATTGGGGGACACAGCACCGTGGATATAGGCCCTTGCCCTAGGAGGAGGACACTAGGCGGACCAAATGTATTGGGCCCGCCCCGGTAGCCTATATCCCTCCTGCTGACGCCAGGCTGATCAGTTGGTACAAAAGCCGTGGCCGAGAGGAGGAACAAAAGAGAACTCTTATTCCATGGAGACAAAACGAGGGAGGGACCTGTGTCCCCCAATGAATAGGACAAGAAAAGGATTTTACGGTAAGTACGAAAATCCAATTTTCTTGCCAATATTATTTGGGGATACAGTACCTTGGGATGTCGAAGAGCAACTAAAGGGCAAATAAAAAAACTTCATCAGCAGTGATAAGCATCAGTACACTGCTGCTGAAGTACCTTACGGCCGAGACCTGCGGCAGCCAAGGTCAAGGCATGAATTTGGTAGAACTTAGAAAAAGCACGGACCGAAGCCCAGGTGGCAGCTTTGCAAACCTGCAAAGCTGACGCTTGACGTCGAACCACCCAGGCAGTCCCAACTGCTCGTGTGGAGTGAGCAGTGACCTGAAACGGACGGGGATCCCCCTTAGACCAATAGACTTCTGGAATTGCAGACCGGACCCCGCTGGCAATGGTGGCCTCTGAGACCGCCAGGCCCCTGTATGGACCCTCAGGAATGAGGGCTCCATGCCTAAAGGATCCGTAACAGAGAGGTAGATCCGAACAGCCCTGACCACATCTACCCAGTGTAATGATCGCCCTCGAGGATGAGAGGGCGATGGGAAAGAAGAGTTCAGAACTATGTCCTCAATTATTTGAAATGATGAAACCACCGTAAGGAGACATGAAGGAACAAGACACAGAACAACTTTGTCCTCATGCAGACCTCAGAACAGGGACTTTCATGATAGAGCCGCCAGTTCAGACACTTGGCGGATGGAAGTGATGGCCACCACTAAGGCCACCATCCATGAAAGTAAACGTAGGGAAATTCCCCGTAGCGGCCCAAAAGGTGAAGACTGCATGACCTTCAAAACAAGATTTGAATCCCACAGTTCGACAGACCTACGAACCGAAGTGACGGAAAGCGCGACCCCCTGCACAAAGGTCTCAACCTGTGAGCGGGGAGCCAGCTTGCGCTGAACAAAATCGAGAGAACCGAAACCTGACCTCTCATGGAGGACAGGCCGAGCTCCAGGCCTGACTAGAAAAGACAGCACCCTTTGAGTAGAACATACCAAGGGACGAAATTCAGCCCAGGCAAAAAAAAGGCCTTCCGGGTACGGCAATAGATCCGGGTGGATTGAGGCCTGCGTGGTCGAATCATGGTCTGGATAACGGAACCCGACAAACCCCAAGATTTTAAGATTGCAATTTCAACAGCCACGTCGTGAAAATGCAGCCAGCGGAACAGTGGGGTGGAGCAGAGGACCATGCGAAATAAGGGTGTAAAGGAGGAGGTCAAGGAGCATTCGCCAATAGGGCGACCCACGTAGCAAGACGTGTGGCCCAAATCCATGGTGACGCTAACGGCTGGCATCGGACTTGAGACACTTATGCCCTCGAGGAAGAAGAGGCCAGGGTGGAAAGAGGTAGATCAGAGCAAAACTGACCCCAAGGCAGGACTAGCGCGTCTACTGCTAGCGCCAGTGGATTCCTGGCCCTGGCCATATAACTCGGGAGCTGGAGATTGAGGTAATACGCAACCACTTCTGGCAAAAAAGGCGAAGAACCTACGGTAGAAGAGCCCACTCCCCGGAAGCGACTGTTGCCCAACTGAGATGATCGGCCAATCGGTTTTCCACCCCTGGAATGATAATTGCCGTCAAGAGCAGTACCGATGCTCTGCCCAGCGAAGAATCCTCGCAGCTTTCCGAAAAGCTGCTCGGTTTCTGGTATCACCCTGAAGACGAAGACAGGCCCCTTCCGTGGTGTTGTCGGACCAAATCTGATCTGGGTGCCCCCGGATGAGAGGGGACCAAATGAGAGTGCTGGGAAAATAGCTCAGAGTTCCAGAAGATTGATCTGACGACACACCGAGTCATCCGGGAGCCCCGCCCCGAAACTCTGGCATCTGTGGTGATGATCAGCCATTGCGGGGACAGACACGACCTCTCTTGACGTAATGCCGGGGAGGCTAGCCACCAGCCCAGGTCGAGTCAAACCTAGGGTGGCAGGCGAACCGTTGTGTCCAAGGATATTGCAGACATGTCTCACCGAGACAGGATTGCCCGCTGCAGAGGGCGAGAAAGGAACTGCGCAAAGGACACTGCCTCGAAGGCGGTCCTCAACCTGCCGAAAACCCGCATGCAATTGCAAAGAGTATACAGGGTGCGATTCAGAAGAAGAGAAATGTCTGAACCTGTGCTGGACCTTCCTGGGTGGAAGAAACACTCTGGAACCATCTTCCGAAATTCCATCTTTTATGATGGAATCAGACAGGGATTGCCAAAATTAACTATCTAGCTGAAGTGCACTGCGATATCTAGGGTGATCCTGATGCTGACCAGGCAGGCGCATCCAGATGGAGCCTTCACTAGAAGGTCAATCAGAAAAGGAACCACGCCCCTGATGCGAAGGAATACCATCAGGGGTGCCAGGACCTATGTGACGAGCCCTGGTGCAATTGTGAGGCCGAATGGAAGAGCTCTGAACTGAAAAATGCCGTGAGCCTACTGCGAAACGCAGGAAGTGCTGGTGGATCCGGGAAATAGGGACATGCAGATAAGCATTCCGATGTCGAGGGGGCGGAGCCTGACCGGTAAACTGAGCAGCAGCATCTAAGAGGAGCTCCAGCACCTGCTCCAGTTAATCCTGTGTTGGAGCAGGCATAGGACTTACAACCTCCGTGGACAACAAGCAGAGCTGTTTCTCATACTCAACGGAGTATTTATGTCACTTTCCAGACATGCAGTGCGATGACCTGCCGCAACAAGGAGCCGCCGAAAGTGGAGAGTGGGGCTGAACAAGAAGGAGCCCAGGGACCACGTGGCACTGCAAGAACAGCGGGGAAGAAAGAAGAGGTACCGCAAGGGACACTGGCTAAATTAGCCCAATATCATACTCTGGCATAGTCTTCCAGTAAGCAACAGCAGGGTGCTGGACTGATGCATACAGCAGCTGTGACAGACAGGCAAGGAGCAGGGGGAGAGATAAGTGCCAGCATGCATACAGGAGCCAGACCTAAAACAAATACACAGGTCACTCCTAGTTCACAAGCACAGGAGGATACAGAGGAACCTACACTAAGAGATGTGCTTCAAGCTGTCAACCAGTGCCATACTGCTTTATCCACCCTGACTACACAAGTTTGTGGTCTTAAAGAGGATATCAATATTATGCGGCATGATATGCAGGTTTAAAGATAGAGACACTATACTGCGTAAAGCGCGCCTTCAGCAAGACGTCATTGTGGATGGCTGTCAGATCTCCTTCTATCCGGATTTCTCTACAGAGGTTCAAAAAAGAAGAGGGCAGTTCCAGGATGTCAAGAGGCGGCTTCTGGTACAATATGCCATTCTTTTCCCAGCGAGACTCTGACTGGTGCCCTTAAACTCTACGCATTTCTTTGAAACTCCAAGAGGCTCTATGCAGTGTATCGTCCAGAATGAATCCTCCATCAAAATGCAGCTTCCAGAGGATTCCGGGAGTGATCATTTTCTTCAATTCCCCTCTCTGATTTCCTTGCTTTATTTTTTCGTCCTGTTCCAACTCGGTTCTATGTTTCATATTAAAATACATTTTTAGGAGCGGGATGTGGTTGGAGAAGAACTGTTAATCTTGTTCTATGCAGTTAACTGTTGCCTTCACTTCCGGTTGCACATTTTTAATTTCTTGTATTTTGTAATTTTTTACAATTGTGGGTTTACATGTTTACTTCTGAGGGAGGAGGGTTTATTTGTCTCCAGAATGTTCTTGCTTACTTTGTGAGGCAGGTCGGGCGGCTGCCATCCATCATATTGGCAGTTAAAGTTACTTGGTCACTTAATGGACACAGAAGGGTAGATGGCGGATAGGATAAAACTAATCTCCTGGAATGTCAGGGGACTGGGTGACCCAAAAAAAGGTATGCTATGTTTAATTTTCTTTCCCAGTATCAGACAGCTATACTGTTTATTCAAGAGACACATTTGGTGTCAGATACAGTACAATGGCTTAAAAGGGCATGGATGGGGACTTCCGGGTACAGCCGCATCTTATGGCTGCTCCTGCCTGACTTCGGCCAGCGAAGGAATATCTACACCATCCTGCCTTCCCCGGGAATTCCAGAGGCCCTGGAGCGGGGGAGAAATAAAAAGCCCGCGAAAACTCCCGCCATAGCGAGACGCCAGACGCCATCTTGAGGTGCTGGGCCGCACAGCCGACTCATGTAGCAGCGGACGACGCGGCTCCGACACATCAGGCCGTGGTGACCAGAGATGGAGAACGGAGGAGGATACATGGCAGCCAGAACCGGGCTAAGGGTAGTGTGACGCGAGCCAAGTGCAGAGGTCCCATCGGCAGACCAGAAGCTGGAGTGACGGTACCCGAACATCAGACCCTTCGCTCTTGGTGCGGTGAGTCACGCCAGGGGAAGACTGCTCCGGGAGACTGTCTTCTGTCCCGGACTCGGTGTCGGGCGCAAAAGGACTGGGGAGAGTTAATGCCTCTTAACTGCTGAGAATCAGTGACGCGGCCGTGGTGCTCCCCGCCTGTGTGTCACCCTGTATCAGCGTACTGAGTCTCAGGTTGCAGGGGCTACAGACCCTTGCTATCTTCGCCTCACAGGCTAATTACAGGACTGTCCACCCTGGAATCAAGGAGATCCCCTCCACATTCTGTGACCCTCAGTGCCGGTACACCTTATGCTACACAGGGCTTGAGACTACCTTGCCCCGGATGGTTTACTGGTACCAAGGCACACTATTGTAAGGCAGCGCCTGAGCCCTTTCACCCACCGTGGACACCTTACGTTTTGCTTGCAGCTGGCGATACAGGGGAGAATTAGGGCCGCTTTACCCTCTGCCCGTCCATAGAGACTCTTGTTTGCGGTGTTCCTCCTCTCTTTGACGGTCTGATGAGTACGTCCCAGAGCCGCTAAGGGGCTTTGCAAGGGTATCGCTCCGCCGGCGGTGGCTCCGCCCTCAGGCGCTGTTTAACCCATCAGGCACCGCGGCAAAGATGGTCGCGGCGTCTGAATGAACGCCAATAGGTGCCGCGCACCGATCGTTACGGTCATCGACATCAGCGCAGCTTTGCTGCGCCGATCCGACGACCGGACACGGTGATGGGGAGCCCTGTGAAGGCTCCCGTGACTTACACTGGCAGGTTGGCCCCACTTCCGTCCGCAGACAGGAAGTGGGGAAACCGCCATCTTTGTACACTCTAATGCATTGCCTATGCAATGCATTAGGTTGTATTAACAATCGTGCCCCCTAGTGGTCAAGCACCATAGGGGGACTAAATGTTACAGTAAAATAAATAAATAAAGTTTTAAAGTACAAAAAAAGTATTAAAAGTTCAAATCACCCCCCTTTCCCCATTTTAACAAATAAAATCATTAAAATAATAAAAAAGTTACACATATTTGGTATCGCCGCGTCCGAAAAAGTCCGATCTATAAAAATATAACATCATTTATCCCGTACGCTGAACACCGTAGAAGAAAAAAAAGTCCAAACGCCAAAATTGCGTTTTTTGGTCATTTTACGTCACTCAAAAAATGGGATAAAAATGATCAAAAAAGTCGCATGCATTCCAAACTGCTAGCGATAAAAAGTACACGTCAGCCCGCAAAAAATGCCCCCTCACTGACGTCCGTAGGTGTTAGTACAAAAAAGTTATTGGTCGCACAAAATAAACCTACAAAAAACCTACATGTTTGGTATTGCCGGATGCATATCAACCTGTAGAATACAGATAACACATTATATTTACCGAAGATTGAACGGCATAAAAAATTCACAATTTGTCCCACTTGGAATTTTTTTGCGGTTTCCCAGTATATTCTATAGTATAGTGAATAACACCGTTAGAAAGTACATCTTGTCCCGCAAAAAATAAAAACCCTCATGTGTCTATGTAGGTGGAAAAATAAAAAAGTTATATAGTTTTCAGAAGGCGAGGAGGGAAAAACGAACGGTGTCGCCAAAAAAAAAAAACGCCGGATCCTAAGGGGTTAATCCATTAGCCCATCCGGATTTAAACAGCTGGCTAGGTGTCTCTACACAGCGACAGGTTCCATAGCTCTCTAGGAGCTCAGGGTTCAATATTATATCTTGCCACTAGATAGCACTGTAGTATTACTTACAAATCTGTGTTAGGCTATGTCTACACTGCAGTGGACAAAAAACGACCTGAAAACGAATTACTAAAAACGTTCATGAAGCTGAGTTTTCTGTCCACTGCCTGTCAAAAGCAGCTGAAAAAACGTCCGTTTTTTGCCACGATTTGCGTTTTTTGGCACGTTTTTTGCTTGTCTTCAAGCCTGTTTTTTTATGTATGCATAAATTAAGCCATTGGACATAACTCCTCCGCCCTACAAAAGGGAATATAAAGCACATTATTGCATTTATATGTCATCTTGTAAGTCGTTTTACGGATTTTGCCGCTAATAAAGTTATCTCGTGTTTGTCGCCAAAAATATGCTTTTTTTAAGGATTTTGGCACTAATAAAGCTATCTTGCGTTTGTCGCCAAAAATACGTTTTATTATGGATTTTCGCCCTAAAGTCCATTTTTTACGGATTTTGGTGCTAAGACCTGCATTTTTACGGATTTTGTCTCTAATAAAGTTATTTTACGTTTGTCACCAAAAATACGTTTTTTACGGATTTGGGCACTAAAGTCCATTTTTTAACGGATTTTGGTGCTAAAATCGTCATTTTTTACGGATTTTGCGCTGATAAAGTTATCTCGCTCTGACGCTAAAAAAAGGTTCTTTTACGGATTTTGCGCAAGAATCCGTTTTTTACGGATTTTGCCGCTAAAATACTTTTCTTAACATATTTTGGCGTTAACAAAGTTAAGAAAAGGATTTTAGCGGCAAAATCCATAAATAAACGGATTCTGGCTCCAAAATCCTAAAAAATCGTATTTTGGGCGTCAGAAGCGAGATAACTTATAGCACCAAAAAACTGTAAAGAACAAAATTTTAGGGGAAAATCCGTAAAAAACGGGTTTTTGCGCCAAAATCCTAAAAAACATTTTTTTTGGCGTCGGATGAGAACTTTTTTAGCGCCAAAATCTGTAAAGAAATATTTTAGTGCCAAAATCCGTAAAAAAAACCTGGATTTTTTGCGCCAAAATCCGTAAAAAAAACATATTTTTGGCCGTCCAGAATGAGATAACTTTAATAGCGCCAAAATCTGTAAAGAAAAGTATTTAGTGCCAAAATCCGTAAAAAAAAACCTGATTTCAGGCGCCAAAATCCGTAAAAAAAAAACGATTTTGGGGTCAGAATGAGATAACTTTATTAGCGCCAAAATATTTTAAAAAAAGGATCTAACACCAAAATCCGTAAAAAAACATATTTTTGGCGTCAGAAGTGAGATCACTTTATTAGCGCAAAATCTGTAAAGAAAAGTATTTTAGTGCCAAAATCCGTAAAAAAAACCTGATTCTGGCGCCAAAATCCGTAAAAAAAACATATTTTTGCCGCCAGAAGCGAAATAACTTTATGAGCGCCAAAATCTGTAAAGAAAAGTATTTTAGTGCCAAAATCCGTAAAAAAAACCTGATTCTGGCGCCAAAATCCGTAAAAAAACGTATTTTTGGCGTCAGAAGTTGAGATAACTTTATTAGCGCCAAATATGTTAAGAAAAGATTTTAACACCAAAATCCGTAAAAAAAACTGATTCTGGCGCCAAAATTCGTAAAAAACGTATTTTTGGCGTCAGAAGCGAGATAACTTTATTAGTGCCAAAATCGGTAAAGAAAAGTATTTTAGTGCCAAAATCTGTAAAAAAAAAATGGATTCTGGCACCAGAATCCGTAAAAAAAACCCGTATTTTTGGCGTCAGAAGCTAAATAACTTTATTAGCGCCAAAGTATGTTAAGAAAAGGATTTTAACACCAAAATCCGTAAAAAAGTGGATTCTTGCGCCAAAATCCGTAAAAAACGTATTTATGGCGTCAGAAGCGATAACTTAGCGCCAAAATATGTTAAGAAAAGGATTTTAACACCAAAATCTGTAAAAAAAAAACGGATTCTGGCGCCAAAATCTGTAAAAAAACGTATGAAATATTAATTTCGCAAAAATAGTTAAAGACCAAAGCATGATTATTTTATACAAAAGGTACAGACAAGGACACATCAGACACTTGTATGTAGATTTGATAATGTATAACCTTTGTTACACCCACTATAAGGTGGGACTTGGATCTCCTGGGAGGGTTTTCATTGAAAAATCGCGGCAAAAAACGCAGCGAAAACGCGCCAAAAGACGTCCAGCGCTTTACATAGACTCCTGTAGTAAATTTTCTGCCCTGCTCTGGCGTTTTTTAGAGCAGGTTGCAAAATACAACCAGTAAAGAAAGGGCGAGCAGAAAAAAGAAGTTCGGTGTAGACAGCAGGAGGTTTTTACAATAGAAGTCTATGGGAGTTGATTTCAGTAGTTTTTCCAGCTTTTTTAGAAAACGAAAAACGCTGAAAAAACGGACTTTTTTCTGTGCAGTGTAGACAGAGCCTTTAAATACAAGTGTGAATTAGGAAGGAGAACAAGGAACCTATAGTGTCTTCCCACTAAGGGCATGTCCCCACGGCAAGGGTTTTCGGCCGGTTTTTCAGCCGGTTTGCGGTTTTTCAGACCGCCTGAAAAACCGGCCGAAAATGAGCACAATTGTGCTCTATGCAAAACCTGTGCAGCAGTCCCGACTGCACCGGTTTTGCCGTCGGACGGTTCTACAAAACATTGTAGAAGCACAATCTTCCGTCCGGTTTCCCGACGGAAGTTGTGCTTCTCAATGGGAGGGGGGAGGGCTGTTCTCCGCTCATCGCGGAGAAAAGCCGTCCCCCCCGCGGCCGGTATTTGTCCTGTGAAGTGGGAACGCGCCCTTACAGTATGTCTGCCACCTTGTTTGTAATGAAGAAGTAACTGGAGATTTAGAGATTCCACAATAGCCTGACCCGTCACTCTCCTCACTTAACCGATAAGTGAGCCCTCGCATAACAGCTCGAAGCTCTCTCTCTTACTGTAACAGCTTTTAGCTAATGCCCCACTTCAATTGTCTGCGCCCATAATATCATAGTCGCCTAATCAAGGTCACTCATACTCAGGAAACTGGCCTGGCGTTCACTCTCTCGGCAGTCTCGAGGGAGTATGGACAAGTTCTGACATAAAAACACTCCAAACAGAGTCATGCGATCCTCAGCACAAGTGCCATCCCCACACAACATATGAAAAAACTTTGAGATTCTTAGTCCGCATGTTCCTGGCCAAAAAATGCTCAAGCCACCCCTGGCTTACAACGGGATCTCAGGCGGGTGGTCCTACTCTATCTTATCTCTTACAAGGGTCAACTTCAGACCTCTCACTGTGCCAAACGGCCTCCAAAATGCAGAGAGAAAAATAAAAAAGCACCTACCTTACAAAGCATAGTGCATTGGTATAACAGTCTGTGGAGGTGGGCACACAAAACGGCTCGCCCCAAATTGGAGCGCAGCAGCCACAGCGAGCATGAAATTCCGCAGCCGGGAATCCGAAACAATCTAAGATGGCTGCGCCACAGCCAGGACGTCAAGCCGGTGGCCTGACTCAAGATGCAGGGGACACCCAGACACAAGCGCTTTGCTTGGCGCAGGAGGTTACTAGTTTAATTCTACCAGCCCTAATAAGGAGGTTTGATCTTATACAGGCCTCAATAAATGCGGCCCTTTCTCAGATTACGGCTAATTCACAAAAAATAGCAGACTTAGAGTCTAGAGCTGTGTCAATGGAGGAAGATATTACAAGGGTTGAAGGTACTGCCACCACTAACCAGACATCCATCGAAGCCCTACAGGCGAAATTGGATGATCTGGAGAACAGGGAAAGGCGCAACAATTTGAGGTTTGTCGGAGTGCCTGAACTAGTTCCCCCAGACCAGCTGGCCTTGTATTTAGTTAGGGTCCTGGCGACGGCTCTGGAGCAAGACCTTCCCCGAGATCCCCTTCTGGTTGAAACGGTCCATAGATTGGGGCAACGGAGGGAGAAGAGGGACAGACCCAGACCAATCATAGCACGCTTCCATAATTGGTCTATTAAAGAGCAATTCCTAAGGGCCTACAGGTAAAAGCCAGAAGTACAGGTCCAAGGAGAATGGATCCTGATTTTTCAGGACTTCTCCATGCAAGTGTCTATTAAACGGAAAGCTTTCCACGAGGCCTGTAAACATATACATGACCGTAATGTCTAATGTCCGCTTTCAATTGACCTACCCTGCGAAATTAAAGGTACATGAGCACGCGCAATTGGTGACATATGAGACGCCGGAGGAGGCGGCCAGACACTTCCTACCAGGTGTCGACTAAAGTGCAGTGACTTAATTGAGTTATTGTGAGATATGCTGGTACATTATGTACTTTACTTTAGTATAAGGATTTTATGTACTTGAGAGTGGAAAGTTTGAAAGGTACTCACTCAGCTTATATTGATTAGAGGTTATTTGGAGTTCCTGTGCTGCCACGATGGCAAACTTTATCGTTTTGCTGTTATTGGTTATGTATTTCAAATGGTTTTACTTTGGGTTTAGCGTACTGTCCGGATCCCCCCCCCCCTTCTGGGCTGTGAGTAGCCTTCCTCCCTGGCTGCTTATGGTAGTTCTGGGTGCTCGCAGGGACGCTTGGGTCTGCCACTTATCGGATTGTTTCTTATCTAATGTCCCCCCTTTGCGGGATACAGGATGAGTACTGTCGCTATGTCGGAAGAAGGCAGGAGCCCACATCCTGTCTTAAATGTAATTTAATAGAACATTGCAGGGCTTAATAAACCAGAGAAATGTAGGATGGTTCTCTCCCAGTTGAAGAAACTGAAGGCGGATGTGATCTGCCTCCAGGAGACTCACTGGAAGACAGACAGTTATATTCCAATACGAGCACCGTGATTAGATCCTCCGGTGGTAGCCACTTACAAATCCAAGTTGAGGGGTGTGGCGATATACTTCAGAAAGGGTCTTGTACAAGAAGTTATAGAGCAGCATGTTGATGAGGATGGTCGGCTTGTGTATCTTCGGGTACTGATAGCACATAAGGTATACACTATTTTCAATTTATACGCTCCGAACCAACCTAATGATCAATATTTTGCGGAGATTGTGGGGTTTCTGCTCCAGAGGGACCATACAAATTTACTAATCCTGGGGGATTTCAATCTTGCACCCAACCCCAGATGGGATAGATCAGGCCATTCCGCGGAGGGGGATGCAACCCACCGGTCTATGCTGTTTCTGATGGACACGCTGGAGGTTTACAACCACTGGAGGGCCACTAACCCTACAGATAGGTCTTACACATTTTACTTGGCGGTACGTGATACCTTTTCGCGAATTGATTTGGCACTGGTCTCGGCCTCCCTGTGTTTGGAAGTGGTTGACTCGGATATTCACCTGATAACTGTTTCAGACCACGGAACCAAAGCTCTAAGGCTTAACAGACCAGCCTTTACAAAATGTAACAAAACATGGAAATTCCCCAGTTATTTATATGAGTCTGAGGAATTCAGGGAATTCCTGCGTGTCCATTAGAGACAGTACTTAAGTGATAAAAGTGTCCATGAAAGTGATACCCCGCTATTGTGGCTGGCGGCCAAGGTAACAATCAGCTATGTCAGGGCTAAACGCAAAGCATTCAATGACAAATTTAAAATCTTGCATGAGCGACTAAAGGCCACCCAAGCGGAACACATGGCTTCCGCAACCCCACAAACGAAGGAGAGATTCAGAGAAGCTAAAGATTTGCTGGAGACCATTTTACAGGGTCAGGCGGTATGGCATGTTTGGGCAAAGCAGAACAAGTTCTATAGATGGGGGGGAAGACAGGGCGCAATTCTGGCTAGAATGACTCGAACATGGAAGCCTCAGTGTCCAATTACATCAATAAAATGTCCCCATACCGGCCGCTTGCTTAAAGATTCCACAGATATAGAAAATGCATTTATAGCATATTATGAGGTGTTATACAGGGCTAATCCCCATGATGCGAATAAGGTATCGGCATTTCTGGATGGCATTCAATTGCCTGGTATCAAGGGGGACCAACGAGCTGACTTGGAATGGGAGAGATCGGTGGAGGAGGTGCATAGTGTCATAGCAATAACTAATAACGGGAAGGCACCGGGACCGGATGGCTTCTCAGCTGAATTCTATAAAATTCTTAAGTTTGAAATTGCCCCACATCTGACCAATTTATTTAATGACATCTTTTTACGCTCCCGGGTGGTGGAATCCTTCTTTGACTCCAGGACCACACTAATCTTGAAGCCCAACAAGGATCCCACTCTACTAACGTCCTATAGGCCCATCTCTCTACTCAATCATGACTATAAATTATTAGCTAAAATTATTGCCAACCGCTTCCAGGTTTTCCTTTCAGACATCTCGCACCCCAATCAGACAGGATTTGTTTCAGGGAGACACTCGGTCCGGAATGTCAGGGTGCCGTCCGGGGCGGTCATAGCGGCCCAGGAGGCAGCACACCCAACATCCATGTTATTGAACCTAGACGCTAAAAAGGCGTTTGACAAGGTCTCTTGGCCGTTCCTGGACGCCGCCCTGGCACGGACGGGGTTTAGACCAGTTTTCCTGAACTTCCTGGATAATTTGCATGTAAACTGCTCCACATCATTGTTACTTAAAGACCTATTTAGAGGAGTTAGGCAGGGATGCCCCTTATCGCCTATATTGTTTGATCTTTCAATGGACCCACTATTGTACTATACTTCCCAAAATCAGTTATTCCAAGGAATTACTAAAGGGGACACAGAGATAAAATTAACTGCCTATGCAGATGATCTACTGTTGATGATTGCAAATCCGAGACAAACGCTGTCGCATGTCTTAGCAGAAATAGAAGACAAGGGTCGGCTCTCTGGCTATGAAATCAATGTAGAAAAAAGAGAAGGCCTGCTTTTAAAAGGGCCAGCTAGACCTCTATGGTCGTCGGCGTACGAAATACACTGGTGCACTTCCTCTATACGATATTTGGGTGTGTTACTCACTAGAAATCCGATACTCCTGCATCAAGTTAATTTGGATAGGTACGTGACATCGGCGATCCGTACATTAAAGTCATGGGTTGAATTACCCCTTAATTTCATGGGGAGAGCCAATTTAGTTAAAATGATAGAATTTCCTAGATTGCTGTATCTATTTCAAATGTTGCCAATATATTTGCGTCCTAAGGATGAAAAGCAAATAAACGCTGTATACCGCACTTTTATATGGAGTGGGAAGCGAGCACGGATCATGCTACATGTATTGTGCCAATCAAAACCCAATGGTGGTCTTGGGTTTCCCAATAGAAGAAATTAGAATTTGACGGCGTTGGGAAGATATATGGGAGACTGGAGACAGAGCACTGAAGTATTCACCAGCAGTGCCTTGGACCACTTGTTTCTCCCTAACATTTTTCACAGATTTCCTACATTTCCCATTTGAGCGGATTCCAGGAGAGCTCCGTAACAACATTTTACTGATGCCAATTTGGAAGGCCTGGGCTAAAATCAGGCGCCAAAAACATATGCAAAGAGATGAAAGTAGATTGGCACCAGTCGCAAGTAGGATAAAAATATTCCAATTTATTGAAGGCAATTAAAAGCACAAAAGGGGAATCAAAAAAAACAGCAAGCGTGTGCAAAATCTTTCTTCTTGTCAACTTTCTACAGCTCAAGTAGAAGTACTTTCCTTGGGCCTTAATTTTAGGTCAGAGGATAACTTTGACCTGTTTACAACCTTGAAGGATGTTAATAAATTTATTCGCATCCTCACACTACGACGCCAATTTTGGAACTGTTCTGATTCTCAGCCAGCCAATCTTGAGATCGTTTCTGATAACAAATACAGTGAACTTTCATTCAAAGAACAGATGTCGCTACTGTGCCTGGACGATCTTGCAGAAAATGGGGATAGGATAGGGGAATCATCTGTGATACAACCTAGATGTAATAATGGTAACTTTTATCCTATTCAGTCGAGAACAAATGTCATGGATCGTTTTCAACTTTTGGTTGAACGTGAGTTGAGGGCCATGTCCGACACCGTTCCTCCCAAGTCCAAACATCTAAATTTGAAGCCATTGCAGCAGAAAGCTATACGAGATTTACATAACTTAGATATTGTTATAAAAATGGCGGACAAGGGGGGAACGGTAGTGGTTACGAATTTGAAGGATTATAATTTTGCCATGTCTCAACTTTTACAGGATTCCTCTACGTATAGAAAGTTGACTAATGACCCTACTTGCATCTTTCAGCAGGAGTTGGGCAGATTGTTGGAGGAGGGGGTTTCATTGGGGATCCTGAGCCAGAGACAATCGGAATATTTATTTATAAATCATCCGGTTATGCCAATTTTGTATGGCTTACCAAAAATACATAAGAACAAAGATGTTCCTCCTATGCGTCCGATTGTCTCTGGCATAGGGTCCCTGTTAGAGCGTTTATGCCAGTGGCTGGATTCTTTTTTACGGCCATTGTTGCAACGAGCACCTGACTTTTTGAAGGATACAAAAGATGTTCTTATGTGTTTACAGAACAAAATGTGGTCAGCTGGTATGAGCTGGCTCAGTTGTGACATTGAGTCGCTCTATACAAGCATCCCTTACAATATTGCTCTTGCAGCTCTCCAATTTCACTTGGAGACTTACAGTGACTATTCTGGTGACCTTGTACTATTCATTCTTATGGTCACCGAATTTCTTATGAACCACAATTACTTTTCTTTTAGTGGCACTGTTTATCTCCAAGTGAAAGGGGTGTCTATGGGTGCCAAATACTCGCCATCATTGGCCAACCTGTGTCTTGGTGGGAGGCTCAATATATTTTTTCGGACATCAATCCTTTTGGGGAGAACATCGAGTGGTACGGCAGGTACATCAACGATCTCCTCTTGATTTGGAGGGGTGAGGTGCCTGCCGTACACTCGTTTATTGATTATTTGAATAACAACCCCTTCAACTTGAAATTCACTTTTCAAGTGAATCCGCTCTCTATAACATTTTTGGATTTGACACTTTTGGGTACACCCAATCATATCATCACCACCAAGAGTTTTCGGAAACCTACTAGTGGAAACACCATTCTGCATTACAATAGTTTTCATGTAAATTTCACTAAGACGACAATTCCAGTTGGAGAGCTCATTAGAGCCAAACGAAATTGCACTCTTGGTTCTGACTATAAAAAAGAAGAACTTGCTATTCAAAATAGATTGAAATTAAGAGGATATCCGAATTGGACCCTGGATATAGCTTCAATTTTAGCAAGTAAGCGGTCACGTGAGAGCCTTCTAACACGCAAACCCAAAACACATAGAGATAATTCTGCCAATGCAAATAAACCTGTTTTAGTTCTGGATCATAGTCACCAGTTTGGATTGATAAAAAATATAATTTCTAAATATCTACCTATGTTGCAAGAAGATGAAATTTTGGATAATATTCTACAAAATGGATGTCGTATCATTGCCAGAAAGCCCAAAACCATAGGTAGTATTCTTTCTCCTAGTGTAATTCCCTCTTCAAATCATAAATCTACATGGTTACGGCATAAAGGCTTTTTTAAATGTGGGTCATATCCCTGTAAAACCTGTAGCTATGTGAAGTCTACTAACAGTTTTTTCTAACTCTGACGGTTCTAAGATTTACAAAATACGGGTTTTCTGAATTGTAATTCGCATCATGTGGTTTATATCATTACATGCACAATATGCAACTTATTTTATATAGGCAGTACAATCCGAAAACTGAAGACCTGTTTTCTTGAGCACCTAAGCGATGTCTCCAATTCCACCAAAACTAATAAATCCAACATAGCAAAGCATTGTGTCTCTTGCCATGAATCTCATACAAATAGTCTTGAGGTTATGGCCATTGAAAAAATTGCCAAGCCAATAAGAGGGGGGGACTGGGAATACCGCTTACGTGACAAAGAGGCTTACTGGATTTTGTTATTAAATAGTATTATGCCCAATGGGTTAAATCTGCGTCGGGAAATTATGTTCCATCACTGAATGTTCCTGTAGTTTAGTCTCTATTTCTCCTTCTATGTGAGTGTAGTCTATACTTCATGCAGTAGGATTTTTATATAATAATTTAGGTATATATAGACTACTATTAAGAACTTGTTTAATAGTTATATGTGCTGACATTTACTATCTCTTTCGGCTAGGATGTACATATCAGTTGCTTTTACTAAGTATATGTTCAGCCCGCTTAACATCATATTTTTCTTATGTCATGTGCAGGTATATGTTGTGTCCTGTTCATTGCTGTATGGCTTTCCATCTTACTTGGTATGTTATTGCCACCTGAATGCGCTCCCGTTGAGTGTTTAAGTCCGTTGCTTTGGTTACGATACCTTCTCGTGCGTCCGACTTCCGGTTCTAGTTACTTCCGCCGAATGGAACGCAAGCTTTGTGCTGCATCCCGGTGTAACATACCTTCTTCTCTTCCGGTTTCCGGCCGCTGAGAGAGTCACGTGACCGCCATTCAGCTTGTTGCATGGCGCCATCACTCCTGGTAAGTGTGCTTCAGGTGTCAATCTGTATACTTTTAATTATCTTTTGTTCTTAATTCACTATAAGATGGTGTATATGTCATTGTAGTGCAGCTAAGACTAAGGGCTACTTCCGGCCCGAAACGCGTCAGCCTACTACCCACTAACCCCTCTGACCATGCTCTTTGCACACGCTTGCTCTTTTTTGATTCCCCTTTTGTGCTTTTAATTGCCTTCAATAAATTGGAATATTTTTATCCTACTTGCGACTGGTGCCAATCTACTTTCATCTCTTTGCCTTGGACTTATGGCGTTACATGGGACGCAGATTTGAGCACAGTCTTGGCTGCTACGCCACAGCTGAAATACAAGGAGGTGAGCTGGCTTTTTCTTCTGCCAAAAACATATGAACCCAAACCACTCTATGCATCTTTCACTGGCTTTCAATCCAGGATTTCAGGATGGCAAACCGAGTAAGGTATTTCACAGGCTCTATAGGGAGGGAATCAGATTTATAGATCACTGGATTAACCCGGCGACACGCCAACCATACTCATATAGTGAACTCCAGAGGCTTTACCCATCTTCACTTATCCCCTTCTTTAACGTTTTGCAAGCTAGTAGCTATTGTGCAGCCACAATACGACACCTGAAAGAGGCGGAATGGGATTCGAGCTTTGATCAAATCATTCGCTCACCCTCTACTAGACGCTCGCACTTGTCCCGCATATATAGCTATGTTTTAGGAACCCTGGATTATGAAACCTCCCCTACACAATTGGCAAGATGGGAACAAAAAAATCCGTCTTAGAAGTGGTTCGTCTCTCACATAAATACTTACCTTCCACTCGATATATTGAAATGGATCTGAAGGTCATTCACAACGCGTATCTGACGCCTGTAAAGGGGTTTAAAATGGGGAAATACTCATCCAGTGATTGCTTTTAGTGTGGTTCCTCTGGGGCAGACCTCTATCACTGCCTTTGGGACTGCCCAGAATTGCAGAGATATTGGGAAATTGTAGCAGGATGCATAAAGGAATGTTTTGTTGTGGATTTTAAAGGCTGATGCGGCATGGGCGATTTTTGGATGTGGGGATGCTGCAACCTCTGAATATACACTCAGGGAGACCCGATTGCTACACATATTGGCTGCTTCGGCCAGAAAAGCCATGCTTCAAGTGTGGCTTCGGCCTGCCGGCCCGTCGTTTAAACAATTCTTAGAGAAATGTTTGTTTTTGATGCGCATGGACTGGATTGAGGCGGTACAGCACAAGGAAAAGCGGCTGAGGAAATTTTTTCAATTATGGGGAGCATTCATAGCATATCTCCCACCGAATGTAAAACAAACTCTGCACACCTGTTTCGGGGTGACACGCTGGTACTTGGAACAGCAGCTGATGGGGAGAGACCGACTGACGGGTCGTGTTAGGAGAGGGGCCGAGGACACCTCATCGATGATTGACTTATTAACAGAACATCTAGAATCTATGGTAATTAACATGTAACTGACCCTGCACTCAGGTACTACTATTGCATAACGGAAATGGTAGGCACGCCAATGTAGAATAACTGCTGACCATGGAAGTACGCTCTGCTTGATAGGCTCCCTATTCTGACAGGTATAGATGGGGACATGGGAGGGGAGGATCCGGACAGGAGCGCTGAGGGGGCGGGGGGTTAGGATTGACTGACTGACTGCTTTGGCAGTCATAAGTTTACAGGGCCTCTTTTGGAACGTTGAATTGCCTATTGTTTTATAAAGGTTTTTTGTTTAGGCTAAGTTGGGTACAATGCGGGGGCAGTGGGAAATTCTAAAATGTCTGCTATGGGAATCATTACCTGTAAATGTAATATTATGTACTTTTCCTGACATGACTTGTACCTATTAATTCTCTTTGAGATGCAAAAATGGTTTGTAATCCGACATTTTCAAGATGTGTTATGGAATTGTTGTATTGTAAATTCCCATGTGCAGTTTGAATAAAAACAATTAAAAAAAAAAAAAAAAAAAAAAAGGGCATGGATGGGTTGGGCGAGTCATTCTCTACATACTAATTATTCTAGAGGGGTAAGTATTATGACCCATAAATCCATTCCTTTTGAATGTCTAGCTATTGAGAGAGATGGGGGATGGGAGATATATATGTATATACTGTAAAATATACACTTGTACATTTGTTTTGGTAAACATTTACATACCTCCACCTTATATTTGTAGTACCTTTAAAGCAGTGCTTAAATTTGTCGATGGTTATCCTGATGTCCCAGTTCTTATTATGGGGGATTTTAATACTTGTGTGGACCCACATTGGGATAAATTATCAGCAAATAATGTACTACTACCCTCAGCATTGACTCCATTTGGACACATGATTGGAGAGTTGGAACTTGTAGACATCTGGCGGGCTAGACACCCTAATGAGTTTCACTATTCATGTTATTCTAGTACGTATAACACATGTTCTAGAATAGATATGGCTTTGGGTAATCAGCGGCTGTGTCGAATGGTAACTAAAACTGAGTATCTTACACGGTCCATTTCTGATCATTTGCCAATGCTGATACAAATTAAAATTCCTGATTTATTAATAGGAAATATGAGGCGGTGGAGATTTAATGCTTTCTGGCTGCCCCTAATGGATACAGTTAAATTGGCGTCAGATTTGGAGGAATTCTTTCAGATGAATGTGGACTCAGCCCCGATCAGTATAGTGTGGGACACTATGAAGGCGTACCTCAGAGCGTGGCTGACACGGGAAATTAGCACCATGAAGATTAAAAGGGGGCAACAGACTTCCGGGTCCGGCACCGCGATGGAGTGAGTGGAGACACGGAGCTCCCGCATACCCACTCCGGAGACCTGTCCTCTACACCCGACAGCGGCATTCGCCACAACAGGAAGAGAGTGGAGGCAGCGGCGATCGTTCAGCGTAGCTGAAGAGTGCGGTCAAGGGCTCCATCTGAGCTGAAACGGCCAGGAGTTGAGCGGCACAGTTCCCAGGTGGCGCATCCCCAATACACAGGTGAGCAGTCATCCGGGTGACCCCTGCAATACCCCACAGCGGCAACTGAGGGAGAGCTAGGGGCTGAGAATACCCCAAAGGGCATAAGAGGCAGAAAGGGCGTCTACGGGTGGAGAGCGGGCATGGCGGGAACTTTGGCGCCATTACCTTTATCTCGGCGGCCGTCTTCTCTGAGTGCCTTTGAGTCTCATCCCTGCCTCAATATACAAGCCCATTGGTCCTGGGACAGCTGTAATTGTGAGAAAGCACTAAGGGGCCAGAAAAGTTATTACAGTCTTCCAGCCGTGTGAACTATAACACACAGTCCCACCTGTAACAGACTCCCTAAGCCTTTACTTCGTACCACGAGTTTGAGAAGCCTCACTACATATGTGGTGTAACAGCGCCATCTGCTGACCAATAATAAAACTGCGGGAGAAAGAAAAAAAAAAGAAAATTAAATAAATCTATGCACTGACATTGAACAAACGACCAAAACGGCCAAAATCAATCTGACGCTATATGTTCCAGGTTCCAGTGCCTTTAAAGCTGATCTTCAGTGACCATAGCGAACCTTACTCTCATGGATAAACATTTTCAGAAAATGGAAAAGTTAAACATGACAAAAAGACTTGACAAGAGGGGGAATGTGATTGATCCAGGCTCTTCTGCAGGTTCATGCCCACTTCCACGCTCGTCTTCACCCAGGCAGATAGACCGCTCACTGCAGGGCGACGACACACTTTAGTTGGGGGACTCTCAGGAAGATAGGTCTTTGGAGAGAAAATTGATGGCGGTGGAGGTGGCTAGGGAGCTCGCTCCGGATATTCAAGAAACCCTGACCACTCTAATCTCGTCAATGCTACAGCAACTTCTAGCTGAATTCCAACTGCACACAGTATGGCAATATAGCGGGGCGCCTGCTGGCCAGGTTAGCGAGGGGGAAAATCACTAGTTCTAACATTTTGGCATTGAGGGGTACAGATGGAGCCTTACACAATTCGGGTATGGAAATAACGGCTATACTTCGTACTTTTTATCAAACACTGTATACCGACGAAAACTTAAAGGGGTTTTGCCAGGACGTACCTTATCTGCTAAGAAGCAAATGTAAACAAGCCACAAAGCTGAGAGAGAGAGACACACAGCCAGAGCACAGAGCTGCATAAGGGATCGTGTGAAATGCTCACTCAAATAATCAAACTACAAATAGTGGATTCTGTATAGAAAAGACACCTTTTCTCCACAACAGCTTGAAAGCTTCTTCATGTTCTCTGTCATCAGATAAAGCAGGGATCTACTCAGATAATCACACTACAACTAGTGGATTCTGTATACAAAAAACAACATATTTCTACCCGGTGCCTTGAAAGCTTCTGCAGCTCAGACTCATCAGATAAGAAGCTTTCTCTGCGCAAGCCCGGCCAGCAGCTCTTGTCAGGTCGTATCTAATAGAAGCTTTGAAGTAACTAAGGGCAGGTAAGGCAGCCTGTAGCTCTCTCTGACTGCAATTTTTGTAATCACATATATTTAGAAAAGTGATTAAATACCCATTTTGGAGGATCCCACGTCAACATTACATCGTGGCAAAACCCCTTTAAATGATGATCAGTCACATTAGTGGTTGCGGGGTGTTCATCTCCCTACTCTTTCGGAAACAGATCGGAACGATCTGAGGGCTCCCATCTCTCAGGAAGAGATAGAAAGGGCAATCTCGGGACTTCGGCCCGGTAGGGCACCTGGACCGGACGGTTTCTCAGGGGAATATTTTAAAATTTTGAAAAGCCAGATCTCGCAGACCTTGACTGATTTATACAACAAATACTTGCAGGGAGATCCCATCCCTGAAACCTCCAACACTGCACATATTAAGGTGTTACCTAAACAAGACAGAGACCCCACACTATCGGCGTCGTACAGACCAATCTCAATCAATGTAGACCTAAAATTACTGGCCAAAATACTAGCAGACCAGTTAGCCCCGCTCTTATTGGCTCACAGCAGGTCAGATTCATTTAGGGCCAGTCTGCCGTGACCAATATTAGAAAGGTTTTGATGGTTTTGCAGGCAGCCCAATCGAAGAATGTTCGTCATCCTAGAGCGACCCTTTTGACGGTGGAAACAGAAAAAGCATCTGATTGCGTGGATTGGGGTGGCTTAATCTTGTCCTCAACAAAAAAGGTTTGCAGGGTCCTTTTAGAACCTTCCTGTCTTCATTGTACTCAAACCCCAAGGCGAGGGTGTGCATCCCAGGCTTTGTATCTCAACCGTTTAACTTTCACAGAGGTACTAGACAGGGATGTCCGCTGTCGCCGCTACTCTTTGATCTAGCGGTGGAGCCCTTTGCCCAATTTCTACTATCTAACCCTGTTTTCGAGGGCATCTCAGTGGGGGGACAGGAGCTGAAACTTCCTATGATTGCGGACGATGTCATTTTTTACATGGCAAACTCAGAAAGGGATTTGGGGGATCTTCTTCGGCATCTTCGTACCTTCTCAGAGTGTTCGGGATTTCGGATAAATGAGTCAAAGTCTGAGATCTTGTACATCTCGGAGAGCAGGGGGATGCTCAGGACGAACCCCCTAATAGAAAGAGTGACAGTAGCCAAGGACTTTATTAAATACCTGGGGATAAAGATAGGGCGTAGTACAGAGTCCATTTACTGCCTGAACTTCCCTCCTCAGATCCAGAGGATAACAAAAGATCTAGAAAGATGGTCCCGCCTGCCGTTGTCACTAATGGCAAGGTGTCATCTCGTGCGCATGATGGGTTTCCCAAAGCTGTTGTACCCGCTTCAAACGATTCTTCTTCTATTAAAACACTCGGACGTCAATAAATTGAACTCAGCCTTTTTGAAGTTCATCTGGTCCACTAAAAGAGCAAGAATTGCGCTACGCAAGCTCATGCTTCCCAAATCCATGGGGGGACTGAATTTTACAGATGTGCGTGCCTAAAGTCTGGCTTGCCTCATGAGACACTGTCTGGATTAGATACGAGATACTGAGTTCTACTCTAACACTGCTCTTGAGGCAAAGTATTCAGCCCCTTGGTCCCTGGCAGCATTGCTGCATACTAAATTTGCAAAGATTCCACAGCATATCAGGGGGAACATACTATTCAGAGACACAATTGCAGTGTGGAAATCCACCAGAAAGTTGCTGAAACTCCCTTGGGCGAAAAGCAAACATATGCCATTGAGGGGACATCCTGAATTTCCCCAGGGACTAGAGAATGATCCTTACAAAATCTGGGCGGAGAGAGGGGCCCTTAGAGCTTCGCACCTGCTGGACCCATCAACAGGGAAGCTCCTTTCTCTTCAAAAGTTCAGGTCCATATAAGATGTCCCGGCCACACACTTCTTGACATATGGTCAGGCTATAGGGTTTCTAAAATCTAGGGCACATCGCGGGGCGGGGGTGCTTTGTGAAGATTCCTTTGATGCATTCATTACTGATTCTGGGGGGAAACATCCGCTATCAGCATTAAATAAAATTATTCGAGAGCCCACGAACATAGCCACGGTAGAAACAGTATTTAAATTTTGGGGGGAAGAGTTCGGTATCACAGACATAAGAACAGTGGTTCTGGAAGGATGTAATAAAGTCAATAAATTGATAACCTGTAAAAAATGGAAGGAAACGCAATTCCGCTTTATACACAGAGCGATATATGGTTTTAATATACCCCCCAACCCCTCAGCTCCTGACCCATTGATAGCCTGCCCAAAGTGCTCGACTCACAGAACTGATATGATACACGGATTGTGGCATTGTCCAGTTACGCAGGACTTCTGGAGGCGCGTCCTGGTTTTGCTACGCAAAATAGACGGGATAGATCTGGACCTCAAGCCAGAGGCTTTATTGTTTCATTGCTTACCATCCTTGGGGGCAAAGTCTTCTCTTGTCCATGTGTTCTTGTTGGGGGCTAAAAGATGTATCCTGGAGAAGTGGCTGGATACTACCATGGCTTCCCTTGACATGGTGCTTAGTCATATCAAGAGGTATATGCTCTTGGAAAAAAAATAACAGAACGATTGAAAGACTCGCAGTCTGACAGATTTTTCGCCAAATGGCAATCGTTTATGACGGAGTTTCTGTCTGACTCGGAGGCTTCCCAAGTAATGGAACCCTTTGTATTATCCAGCTAGTACTTGAAAGCAGATCTTTCCGGCACATTAGAAAAAATTAAGGACAAACTTGGAACATCTTCCCGAACAGGGAATAGTTCCTGAAAAAATAGGGATAGAGATTGAGTTATAGGGAAAAAGGTTAGCCTCATAGACGTGAGGAAAAAAACAAAAAAAACTCAAAATTGTGTATTTTAAGACTTAAACTTTAATAAATTATTTAAAAAATAGGGAATTAGGAAAAACCAGTGTATAGCAACCAAAAACAACCACCAAAAATTAATAAAAACCTAGGGTTAGGGAAGGTTAAGGGACAAGGGCAAGAGAGGGGCAAAGTGCGGCTATATATCCCTACTTGTCCTAAGGAAGGCCCTAATAACCTATTACAGGGGTATCGTCCCGAAAGGGATGTTCCTGTCCGGAACCTTACCCTAATACACACTAACCCTAGTTAGACAGTGACTCCTGTTAGGGGGGTTATTGGGTATAAGCCAACTATCCTGTCCCAATGCAGACAGTGACTTCTGTTAGGGGGGTTATTGGGCATAAACATACTAACCAGTCCCAATGCACACCTGTCTATAGATAGACTATTCAAAAATTGTATTAATCCTGCCCCACTAGTATGTCGGGAAAATTGGATGTCCTATCTCATATGTCCTATCCCGACATGTTTCATTGTCCCAAGCAAATCTTCAGGGGATTAGTAAAGGATAAATAGCAACAGGGTAAACACCAAGGTATATTTAAGGTGTACCCCCCAAAAAATAGAAGTTTAAAAATAGAGAAAATATCAAAATAAAATCAGGGTATAAAACCCCCCGGGTATTTTTTTTAAAAAAACCCACATAACCCCCCCTTCCAATGGGGAACCGGGAGCTAGTTGCCAAATGGACCAAAACCCGGCCGGAAGGATTCCCTTTTAAACCCATAAGACAAGGAAAAAATAAAGCAAAAAGGAGGAACAGGTTTATAGACTTATTGCCAATTTTGACGGAGCCCCCTTTGGAAAAACAGATTATCACCAAAAATCGGGGAAAACTTAAAAATTGAGAGGACCAAAAAATGGGAACTATCCCCCCTAACCTAAGGGGGTAAAGTCTACAGGCCTTTTTTGGGATAGCCTTTGATACACTTTTTCCATCAGAAACATGGTCAAAACAACCATTGGTAGGAGCTACAAATTTTATGGGTGATACCTGTAATTTCCCTCCAACAGGCAAACCTTCCCTAGCAATGTTTCCGGATAGGACTTTGAAATTTTCCCCTTTTATTAATTGTAGGGGGAAAGGGGTTTTTTTAAAGGGGCAGTATCTGCGGGCAAAATAATTTTAAAGACTAAACCGCAAATTTTGCCGCAGGGTTGGGGGAAAACATAAATGACATCAGGGAAACCCGAGACCCCCATGGCAAAAAACATCTTAACACCCATGAGGGGACACAAAAGTGTGAAATTCGGGGGATTGAATTGAAAACCACCGATCCTGAGGAATTGGGATAAATCCCTTTTGCAAAAAGAAACAGAATGGATCTTTAGTCTCAAGACCACTTTCCCACAAGGCCTCAATGAAAGGCTAGACTTTAACTGCTTTATATAAAAAACATAAGTATTTAATATGGAGTGATTTGTACCTACCTCCTTACAAGAGATGTGGGCCCTTGGGAGTTCTTCTCAAGGAATCTTTAGAATCCCTTTGCTCTATTAGGATTTACACTTTGGGTTGTTTCTTCAAAATGTCATAACTGCCATTGTTAAACCTGTACTGCCTTTAACCATCCTGATTCACCTTGATTAGGCAGCGGAACGAGCGGCCTCTGCTGCCGGTGAGCGTCGCCATTGTCCTAGCGACGGTCGCCGGGCAACGGGAATTCCCCGCTCCGACGTCATTTCCTGTGATGTCGTAACCGGAAGCCTCGCGCGGCTTAAAGGAGTTGTCTCCCTACAGAGTTTCATAGGATGCATGAATGAAATACTCTGTCACTTCCTGGTTCAGACTGACTGAAATTTGCATAAGCTCCATGGTGAATCCAGCTCTGTGTTTTCAGTTGCTAATTAGATCAGATTAGCTCCAAAGCTTCTGAAACACTAACAGGCCCTTTTTATCTGATCCCCAAACAAAAGCCCTAATTACAGAGCTGTTTACTTGAGTTAAATAAAAGTTTTTTAAACTCCCCACAGCAAAGCCCCCTGGGGTGTTTCATCACTCATGCTACCCACATAGAACAAAAAAGGCAGGGGGAGAATTGTTTCCCAGGTAGTTACTGAGGAACTGAAACAGCCAGGGAGGTAAATAAAATTCACTTGAAACCCCTTTAAAGGGAAAAACAGATGAACAAAGCAATATTTTTTGGAAAAATTTTCTTTAAATTTTGGGGTTTCCCCCCTACAATTTGAAAGCTATTTTTTTGTAGAAGACAACCCCTTTAACCCCGCCGAGAAACATTTGGCAAGCCCCCGGCGCCCTACACCCGGGAGCAGACCTCCACATGGGGAAAATTTTCGGGTAAGTAAAAACCTGACCAAAGGGGCGCCCCCTCGGTAACCGCCACAAACCGATAAAGTCGTTACTGATGATTGATAGCGTCATTATAACTGTTTATGCTATATTTGATCTCTGATAAGCCTATAATTTTAAATATCTACTGTGCCCAAGCCTGTGGCTTTCTTATGTACTTATATATGTAGTGGCTACCTTACCTCTACCTATATCTGGGGAAGAAAAACCAAAGAATAAATAATAACCCCCCCGGGGGCCCCAGGTTAAAAAATTCCCCTCCATTTTTTGGCAACCTAGCTACCTTTTTTTTGCCTGATATGGAACGGGGGGCTTATGGGGCCCTTTAAAAATAAAACATACCGGGGGTTTGATACCACCTAGATTTTCATGTATAGATACTTTTCTCTATTGTACTAGTCTGTCCTATTTTTTGGGTGGTACACCTTAAATATACCTTGGTGTTTACCCTGTTGCTATTTATCCTTAACTAATCCCCTGAAGAATTGCTTGGGACAATGAAACATGTCGGGATAGGACAAATGAATAGGAAAACCCAAATTTTTTCCCCATCTAGTGGGGAAAGGAAATTAAATACAATTTTTGAATAGTCTATCATAACGGGTGTGAAAAGGGAACAGGTTATTGGTTTACCCCCAATTAACCCCCCTAACAGAAGTCACTGTCTGCATTGGGACAGGATATTGGCTTATAAAATAAAAACCCCCCTAACGGGAGTAAACTGTCAAACCCTAGGTTAGGGGTGAAAATTAGGGAAAGGGTTTTCCGGACGGGAACACCCCTTTTTGGGGACGATACCCCTGTAATAGGTTTAATTGGGGCCCCCCTTTCCCTTAGGACAAGTAGGGATATATACCCATTTTTGCCCCTCTCTTCCCCTTGTCCCCTTAAACCTTTCCCTAACCCTAGGTTTTTAATAATTTTTTGGTTTGTTTTTGGTTTGCTATACACTGGTTTTTCCAAAATTCCCAAAATTTTTTAAATAATTTTTAAATTTTAAGTCTTAAAATACACAATTTTGAAAAGGGGGGGGGTTTCGAATTTTTCTTGTGTATTGTTGGAGACAATAGGAGGAATATATTAGTCTTTTACTACTTGTGGTCATTATCATAGACGTGAGGCCAGGAGTGCCTCTGGAGGGCCGCCCCTCGCGCGCAATTTTTTTAAAAATCTCCTGGGGTAGCACCCCTTCGGTTTTCCCAAAAAAAAAATCTCCCTCCGCTAGATAAAAGGACACTAATGGCCATGCTTTCCCGGTCCCCCTCCCATGGTTTTATGTTTATGCCCGTATAATTTTTTTGTTTAAATTTTTTAAAAAAATTTGGGTTTAAAAATGTTGTCCTCCCCCCAAAATACCGGGAAACTGTGAAGTAAAAACCGGTGATTGTTGAGCTAAGGGACGGCGGCAAATTTAGAGAGGGGCTTGGATTTGGCATGGGAGGGGTGCCGGGGTCCCCCCCCCCCTTTTGTTTTTTCACTGATCCAATTTTTGGCCCAATACCCGCTGGTTTTTTTCAAACCCCTTTTCCCGGGGATAAGGATAGGCCCATCCCTTGGGGAAAGGAAAAGGGGTAGGGGGGGAATCTCAGATAGGGGGTGGTGCCGCAGTAGCCAAGGTGATTGGGGGCAAGAGCCGTAATTTAAACCACATTTCGGGGCCCCCATTTCACCGATGACAGCTCAAATGCATACTTTTTGATGTTAAAAAGATATTGCCACAAAAAAACAACATACTTGGGCCCAGAGGTCCCCTTTTCTCTTTGGGGATTCCCCGAGACCCCAGGTTCCCTGAAAAAAGGGGGCGGGGGAATAGAGTGAATTGGGGGAGGCATTCCCTTTGGCCCTGTTCACAAAGACGGATTTGGCCCCCGGGGTTTTGGCCGCGGGGTTCCGACGCGGTTTTTCCGGGGGCCATTTAAACCCCGGGGCCCAAACGGCCCAGATTTTTAAAATGGGTTTTCCCATGGGAAAACCCCGTTAAAATTCCCCAACCGGGCCCCGGGTTTTGGGCCCCGGGGTCCGGGGGCCCAGACAGACCCCGCGGGGTTAAGAAAATCTCCGTCATTTCTTGACAGGGGTGCTCTCCCCGGGTGTCGCGCCCGGGGTTTTCCGGGGCAGCACGCGGGTGTCGCCGCAGGGGGCCCCTTCCTTAAATTTTTCCAGGGCAAGCCCCCCGGCGCAAGGGCCGCGCCCCAAACCCCGCCCCCCCCCGCGGGGAGGGACTCCCACCGCCCCCAGCCGCAAACCCGGGGTCAGGAAACGCAGTTTTCGGCGGGGCCCGACGAAAGGGTCTGGTTTCGGGAACCCGGGGAGAGCTGCGGGAACCGCGGTGAGAGCCGCGGCGAAACCCGTGGCCAAATCCGTCGTGTGAACGGGGCATTAGGCATCTTCCATGTCAACAGACACTTTGGGCTAAAGAAGACTGCCATTGGGATGCTCCAAGTTATTGTATCTCGAGGTGACTTCCAGAAAAGGGCTAGGAGTGGCAATATACGTGGGGGACTGTTTTGTTACTGTTCAAACCTATGTTTTTGTTACATTATATAAGACGACTGTTTTCAGATCCCTTTCCTGTACTGAAATGTGAGTATGTGTAGCTGAGGTAAAGCGGCTATCAAGTAGCAAGCGTTGATATCACCATATTGATTAACTGTTTTTGTGATTTTATGCTTTTGGAAAATCAATAAAAAATGTGTTAAAAAAAAAGGGGGGAGGCAGCTAGAAAAAACTATCCGTGAGCAAATAAATGCTGCTGAGGATCGATTTGTTTTGCTCTGCACTCCACAAGCCGAGGAGGAACTGCATAAGACGCAGGGTACGCTGAATACATTTCTATAAGAGTCTGCTGAAAATAAACAATTTTTTAAAAAGCAACCTTATTTTGGTGAAGGGGAGCAGGTGGGCCGTTACTTAGCCGCTATCACTAATTCCCAGAGGGGCTCCAGTTTTATACCAGCTCTAGAACATGCCTCAGGCGCCTTAATGACAGAACCATTGGATGTTTTGGGAATATTGGGGGATTTTTATAAACACTTATACACATCAAGACTTGAGGTTTCCCCTTCTCAGATTCAACAATATTTACGGGGTATAGATCTTCCCATGTAAAGTGCAGAACAGTGAAAGGCATTGGATGCTCCCTTACATCTAGAGGAACTGCAGGTGGCAGTTAAGACTTTGGAAAATAATAAGTCACCAGGGTTGGATGGATTGCCTACAGAGATATATAAGCAGTTTGGGGAGGTGTTGTTACCTAATTTGTTGGAGGTTTTTCAGGATGCAAAGACAAGGGCAGGTTACCTGCTTCAATGCAAGAGGCGTAATAATAGTGTTATTAAAACCTGATAAAGATCCATTACTCCCTGAGTCATACAGGCCCATTTCTCTAATCCCAGTGGATACCAAAATACTTGCTAAAGCGTTTGCTAACAGACTAACTGCGGTGGTATCAGATCTCATGCATCCTGATCATGCGGGTTTTATACCACAGAGGGATACGTCCAATAATTTACGGAGACTGTACCTGAACCTGCAGCTTCCTGTTAATAATGCTGGGTCAAGGTAAATTTTTTCTTTAGATGCTGCTAAGGCCTTTGATGGAGTGGGAATTTTTATGGGCGGTTTTACATAAATTGGGTTTTGGCCAAAAATTTATATCCTGGGTTTAACTGTTTTATACTGATCCCAAGGCTGAGGTGCAATCCAATAATATACAATCAGGGACGTTTGATTTGTGAAGGGGAACGTGACAGGGATGCCCTTTGTCTCCATTGCTATTTGCCCTGGCAATTGAGCCGTTAGCAGCTCAGATTAGATCAAACTCCCGTATTGAAGGCTTTAGGAGAGGGAGACTGGAGGACAAAATAACCTGATGATATCCTCCTTTTTTGGCAAATACCGGTGGCTCATTGCCAGAGGCAATTAATAATATTAAAAGCTATGGTGCCTACTCTGGGTTGAAAATTTATTGGGAGAAGTCTGTCATTATGCCAGTGGATGCCGTGGATCAATTTACTGCCCCTGGAGATATACCACTTCTAGTGTCCCATTCTTTCCAATACCTGGGTATAAATATTTCTTTGAGTTTACATGAATTTGGGCACTTGCATTTGGATCCATTGCTTGCTAAATTAAAAAATAAATTGGATGCCCAGCGCAAATTACCATTATCGATAAAGGGAAGATCAAATCTTGTTAAAATTATTTGGATGCCCCAGTTGTTGTACCTCCTACATAACTGTTCAATCTGGCTCCCCCAGAGATTCTTTTTTAAAGTCAATACTATTTTTAGAGCCCTTATTTGGGGCAGGACACATGCCCGGATAAAGCTAGAAACTCTGCAATTGGCAAAGGATGACGGGGGGAGGGGGGAGAGAGTTTACTTCTTGGCAGCACAACTGCAATATATGAGAGATTGGGATGGGGAGGGGGATAAGGAATTAAACTTGAAACTATTACACCACTATTTTGATTATCCCAATCTTTATGGTAAATTGGAGGCAAAAACTTTTTTAGTGCACTCCAAAAAGTTTCCAACTTTATATTTGATGCATAAGCTGTGGTGGAAATTACGGGTGGATTTTGGGCTTCAGGGCTGCACATTCTATACCGAGATTTGGAATACCCCCTGGTTGTCCGAACTTTTTGTGCTCCAGGGATTCGAGTCATGGGCAACTAGGGGCCTTCAACATGTCTCTCAACTGCTTACAGATCAGAGGGTGCTTAAAAGTTTTCAGCAATTGCAAATGGAATTTGCTTTACCGCATACCCAACTATACAAATACTTACAGCTTAGGCACGCTTATAATGCAGACACAATTCAATATAATGCCAAGTTTATTCCAACAGATAAGGTCAAGTACATCAAAGGGACTAATATTCACTTCATATAAACTTTTATTGGCAAACCTTTTTTCTAGAAACCCAACAGATTTACGTAGTAGGTGGGAAGGAGATAATGGCCCTATAGAGCCTAATATTTGGGAGGAGATACTGAGGACCATACCATTGATTTCAATGAGTGAACAGCATCAAATCTCTCAATTATTATTCTTAGTACATCGAGTTTACAGAACTCCTCTATTCCTGCATAAAATTGGAATTAGGGACTCTCCTCTGTGTAATAGGTGTCATGTACACCCGGCCTCCTTGATGCATATGTTCTGGCATTGTCCTAAAGTAGAGCGAGATTGGATTTTTATTGTAAAATTGATCCAGTTAATTTTTCAAATTACCATGGAGATGAATTCGTTAGTTTGTATTTTGGGATACATAGAAGACTTAACTGTTTCAGAGGCTGAGAAAATAGCGATATCTAGGCTTTCATTTAAGGCAAGGAAGTTAATAGCGTCAAAATGGCTGGATGCAGAACCCGTGTCAACACAGGAGTTTGTTAATAAAGTGAACTGGCTGATTGCTTTGGAAAGAGGGGTGTATTTTAAGAGAGGAGCCAAACTTAAGTATAACAAAATATGGGCTAAATGGTTGGATACTTCTGGTCCTGCATCACCGAACTTAGTTATGCATAGGGTGTTGGGGTTCCTGTAGAGGTTCCTGGGATTGCATCTATGGCAGTTGTGTGGATGGAGGCCGTCCAACAGTCAAATACAATTTTTAATATGAAAGGAACTGACTTATTAATATTGCATTGTTATGTGATTGTAATGGATGTTTACTGTTCTGAATCTGGAGATGGATTTGGGAGGTGGGCTGGGTTGTTTTTGGGGATAAAAGTTGAAATTTGATCTTACAATGACATTTACTGTATTCTGTTTGTACTACTTTATATCTGACCAATAAAAAGTTTATGGTTAAAAAAAAAAAAAGCATTCCGATGTCTGTAGCAGACGGAAAACTCTCTGCTCCAGAGAGATTACCACTAACCGGAGCGACTCCATGTGGAAACCGGGACCTTACACATACCGGTTGACCTTCTTGAGGTCTGACATCGGCTCTACTGAACTGCCCTTCATGGGGATTATATAAAGGTTTGAATAAAAACCCTGAAAAACGCTCGGACTCGGAGACCGGCATAATCACTTCTTGAAGGTGGAGGGTGCGGATTGCCAGGAAAAACACTGACGCCCAAGCCAGAAACGCAGGCAAGGAGGAAAGCTGAAACTGTGCTGGGGGAGCTGAACGAAGTGAATCCTGTATCTTGAAGTGGCGACCTCGTGAACCCAGGCATCGTCGACCTGAACCTGCCAGATCTCCTGGAACTGGAGAAGACGGCACCCCCTCTCACCTCTGAGACAGATTTTCGGGTGGGGGCAAGCCCTCATAACCAAGTGTGGCTTGGGGGAAGGATGCTTGAGTGTTCTGCGAGACCGGCAGAATGATGCTGGTCTGGCTAAGAGGCACTTTGGCCCATGGAGCGGGGAATTTTCCCTGCGGCCTGTAAGAGAAACCCCTAAAAGGGTTGAAACTGAGCGTGCTTTGTGAGAGAATGATGCCGCACCAGCTGGCTCTGAGGCGGGAGAATACTACGACCACCTGTGGCCTGTGAAATAAACTTGACGACACGCTTCCCAAAAGCACTTAGCGCCCGAGAACAGAAGCGCAACCAATAACTCCTTGAAGGCTGCATTCACTGCCAAAATTGTAGCCACAGGGAACGGCCACTGCATTGGATGATGCTCTAGCCACTAAATGGGTTGACACAAGTGAAGTCTCACTGGAACTTCGAGGCCCCTGAAAGCTGGGAAGCGAGATTCCACAACTCCTTTGTGGAAGCTCCAGCTGACAGCTGTTGCTGTAGCTGCTTTGACCAGACCATACGAGCTTTGCTGACCTGCGAAGAAGCAAATGCAGGTCAAAGGGCTGCCCCAGCCGCCACCAAGGCAGACGTAAAAAAAAAACCATGAAGACGCTTGTCTGTGCTGTCACCAAGGACTGCTGCGTCTGAGACTGGGACGGCCGTAGGCTACGTGAACCGGGAGACTAGGGCGTCCCCTGATGGGACCACCGACAAATATAACCTTGATTCTTCAGCAAAAGGACAAAGAGTATAAAGCCCTCTGGTAGGAAACAAACGCCTGACAGGATGTTTCCACTCCCTGGCAACCCGTTCACAAACTCGTGGTGTGCAGGGAACACCAAACGCTGCCGACTGCCGCATTTAACGGAAACCTCCTCCTGGGAGGTTGAGACATCCTCATCCTTAACATGAAGGGAGTCTCTGACAGCCCGGATAATGGCTTGGACCCTGTCTGGCCCAAAACCAGAGACACGGGAGTCTCTAGAAGAGGCCGTATCCAGGCCTGGAGTATTCACATCCGTCCCTAATAGCCCGGCAAAGGGCTTGGACTGCTGCTGCCGTATCATCATCTCTGTCTGGCTCAGAGTCAGAATCAGGGGAGTCCCCACTTGAAGAAGCCGTATCCAGGCATGGAGCTTCTATCTCCGATCAATGTGTGATTGGAGAGAGCTCGGATGATAACGAGGAAAAGAAAACTCTAACACTCTTACGCAAACACTCCGTACAGGCTGCGCTGGGTGCTGGACCCTGGGAGGTGCGAGGCTGGGCAGTAAGCAGAAACGGCATGCGCTCTATGGCCGAAACCATAACCTGGGGCACCCTAGACAGGTTGCCCACTGCTAGTGAGAGAAAGACATGGCCCATTATGGGGCCACCGACTCCTGACTGGAGGAGTCGTGCCCCATGGTGGTTGGCTGAGGAGCAGCGCAAAGGGCACAAAGTGCACTGGGGCTGGCCAACAAGAATTTCCCGTGGCAACGGGCGCAGGCGAAGCAAGTCGCCACTGTTTTGGCTGCAGGCAGTTTTAACCCCTCATCCTTGAAAGGGACGTGGCTGCAAAGCATGCGGAGCAGGGATAGAGGGCCCACAGAAGGCCAATCTACAACCCCAAGGAGCTGCATCCTCCATGGAAGCCAAGAGATGCAGCAAGCAGCCAGGACGCCGAACGCCAGACAAAAAAAAAAACAAAAAACGATTAGGCTCCGCCCCAACTCAAGCCAGGGCCGCTGGAGGTCCTGCCCCATCCTGGGAGGGGTCCGGACCCGGAGCAGGACAGGCCCAGGAAAGGGCGAGACCTGGTTGTGGCCTAGGCACGGCCTAGAGCTCCAGAAGTCGGGGACTAAATTTGCACTCGCAGTTGGAATGGCCCCGGAACGCCGCCAAAGTGGGTAAGGGGAACCCACAGCCCCCGGAGGACCCATCCTAGCACAGGTAAGGGGAGCTTGCTTCTACCCCAAGGAAGCCCACCAAGACCGAGGAAAAAACCATCACCAGGGAAAACGGAATTCCTGCAGCCCTCCAAATCATAAAAAGAAACGGAAAAAAACCCGACCACCCCCAAACGGAGGAAGTCGGGGTACTCACTAATCCGACGTCTTCGGGCGTTGCGTCATCACCCATTCGGTACCATGCACCCGGAGGTGAGGCTACCGGAATCCATAAAAAAGCCCGCGGAGGCAGCAGGTGGGGATGGGTGAGCAGCGATAAGGAAGGCCAGCCGGCTAAAAAACTGACTGGTGTCCTGATGCCCTCAGGGGGGACAACGTCAAGGTACAACTACGCGCTGACGGCCCCCCTGATAGGCGAGAGCCAGAAGCTTGATCACCCTTCCACAAGGTGAGAGCCAGGCGCTCTATCACCTTCCACTAGGTGAGAGCCAGGTGCTCAATCACCTTCAAACAGGCGAGAGGCAGGTGCTCAATCACCTTCCAATAGGTGAGAGCCAGGTGTTCAATCACCTTCCTGCAAAGGAACACAAAATAACAAACACTGCAGAGCTGCGTCTGCCTCCTACAGACACTAGGCTGAAAAACTGATCGGCCTGGCGTCAGCAGGAGGGATATAGGCCACCGGGGAGTGCCCAATATGTTTAGTCCGCCTAGTGTCCGCCTCCTAGGGCAAGGGCCTATACCCAGGGTGCTGTGTCCCCCAATGATATTGGCGAGAAATGCGTTCTTGGATACGTTTTGCATGCGTTTTGGGATCTGTTTTCTTTCAAATCAACCTATAAAACTCTTTTATTATTAAATTTAACCTTTCAAACGACCAAATACCCCCCTTTGACCACGCGACAATCAAAAACTACACACCGGGGGCGTAGCCAGGCATGCTACTGAGCAGGCGTGCATAAACGGAGCTCTGCACAGGACCGATTCAAAAAAGGGTATATCTCTATCTGAAATGGGGCCCAGACGCGGAAAGAAGAAGAAGTCCCCCACTGCACCAGCGGACACTGCGGTGCCTATTTTTAACTATTTTACCCCGCTCGCGGACTCACAAGCGGCGTCACGAGACTCGTCCCTGGAGCCATTACCATCTTCCCGGCGGGGTCGAGCGGAGAACTGAGCTCCCATGTCAGTGACAGCAGCAGAACCGGAGCTACAGCACTCGGCATGGCGGACACCTCGGCAGCGTCGACTCCCAACAGCCAAGCCAGCACCCGCTCGGCCTGCACAGCCGTCTGCACCGTGATCCCCAGCGCACCATGTGGAGCCTCCATTACGGGGAGCAGGTCAGATACAGCAACTTCCTGGCGCTTCTCTCCCTCCTCTGTCCCTCCCAGTGGGCTCTGTCCAGGCTCAGCCACCATCGGTTACTCCCGGGAGAACCCCAGGGCCTTCTCAAAGGGCCAATAGCCTTGAAGTGCCTACCAGTAGTCCAGCCTGTATGTGTCCGGAATCTGCGCAGACATCTGCTGCGGGCTTATCAGTGCGCCACGCGGAGCCACCATCACGGGGTTCAGGGCAGACACAGCCACCATGTGGCTGTTCTCCTCATCTCTCGCCCTCGTCTGCGCAGAATACCTTGGGCTTGTCACGGTCAGATAACCCCACCCGATCCCTGAGACATTCTAATTAGGCTGATAGCCCTCCTAGTCTGGAAAGCCCGCCGCTCTCGGGCACCCCTCTGTATATTAGGGTTATCCCTGAGGCCCGGTCATTGAAATCGCCTGGGCTCCTGGGTCCTAACAGAATGAGCCACACTATGGAGGAGGTTGATCATGAGGGAAGCGGTGTGGTGGAAGATGCTGACCCCCCCTCTTGTCTCCGGCGGACTCATTTTTGGGCCCATCAGAGGACACTAGCTGGGTGCTGCAGCCCTATAGCCCTTCAGCCTCCCTTACTTCTGACCAGCTTGCACAATCTCTGCACAACATTTGGTCTCACAAATGTAACTCTGTTGGTCCCATGTATTCTAATAGAAACACAACACACGCGCCCTGCCAGTATGAGCCCCAAGGGGATGCGACTTCACTATCTACTATTTCGCCCGAGGATGCTATGGTAACTCTCAAAAGTCATCCGGAGTTACAAGCTCTTCTGTCTCTGCTGTCTGCGAAGAGTGACCTCTCAGCGCTAGCCCGAGATCTTAAAGCAGTGTGGCGACAGGATCTACATTTAGTGAAGGTAGATGTCTGGTCTCTCCAAAGTCGAGTACAATCCCTGGAATCATTCCAGAAACGGTCCAACACTCTATTGCCGACTTGCAGGCCTCGCTCTCCAACCAGAGAATCCAGCATCAGGCACTGGTGAAGCAAATGGACGATTTGAAGAATCGGAATCGGCGAAATTATGTTAGAATTAGGTGGTTGCCTGAATCCATCAAGCCACCGGATCTGCCCCAGGTCCTTACCAAACTCTTCAATTCCTTGCTAGGACGGAAGTAAGACTACCACATTGACATCGATCGGGCCCATAGGGCCCTACGACCCCAAAGTCAGGACACTTCCCGCCCACGGGATGTTATATGCAGGGTCCATTATTATGCTGTCAAAGAATGGATCATGAAGAAGGCAAGGCTCTCTCAAAATCTTTCCTATGAGGGGTCTAAACTCTCCTTCTTCCCAGACCTGTCAAGATGCACACTCAAACCTTGGTTTTTGTGTTTTTTACAACTTGTGTTGCTCTTCTCTATGATTAACCGGCTGGAGCGCTCATGGAAACGAGATAGTGCTGACCATGACCAGTGAGGATGACATCCCTAAAAATCTCTTCCTTCAATGTCAAAGGATTTACTATAACAAAAAGAAGGGCTCAGATTTTATATCACATGCACAAACTTAGGACCCAGATCCTCTGTATTCAGGAGACTCACCTCCTTCGAGGCCACCTGTCGACCTGGAAAAACAAATATTACCCCTTCCTGGTGCCAAAGTAGTAACAACGACGCTAAAACTAAAGGAGTGGCAATCCTGTTCCATAAGTCCCTTCCACTTCGTCTATTAGAGGTCAGGGAAGACGAAGACGCCAGGTTTGTCTTCGTCCGGTGTGAATTACAAGGGAGCCTATATACCATTGCAAACATTTAAGCCCCCAACTCAGGGACAGCTTTACTTTATGGGTAAAGTCCTAGACGAGTTGAATGAGTTTGTGCAGGGTGCCCTTATTGTGTGTGGGGGCTTAAATTTCACTCTCCAACCGGCCCTGGATACCTCCTCAGGAACTTCAGCAATTCCCCTAAGTAAGCTAAACAAACTCAAGAAACTGCTCCGAGACATGCAGCTGTGCGAAGCTTGGAGGCTTACTGACCCGATTACTCACGATTACTCTTATTACTCCCCCCCCCACATCAAAAATATAGCGGGATCAACTATATTTTTGTACAGCATTCGCTCCTTACTGATGCAGTATCCCTTTCCATTGACAGCATCCTTCTGTCGGATAACGCGCCAGTTTACTGCGTATTATCCCTGCCTAATGCGACCCGTAAGACATTTTCTTGGCGACTTAACGAGTCTCTGCTCAATGACTCCCTTTGTCTCTCCGATCTGAAACAGACCATCCAACACTTCATAATGGATCATAGCCCAGACTTTACCCTTGACCCTATTAAATGGGAATCCCTTAAATGTGTCATGTGCGGAGTATTGATCAAGCACGGTTCTAGATTGAAATGTGAAGCAGCGGCCAAACTGGAGTCTCTCTTATCTAGACTGAGCGTCCTTGAGGCTGCCCATAAAGATAAGCAGGAGGAGTCCGACTTGAGGCTGTTGACCCAGACACGTCATGAAATCCTCCAGATTTTGGACAGGAAGTCCAGGCGCTACCGGCAAATTTGCTCGAGTAGATATTATGAATGGAGCAGTAAACCCGGTCAGCTTCTAGCCAGAGACCTTAGAGATAAGAAACCCTCACTTTTCATCCCTTCAGTTAAAGGTAGCTCGGGCAAGCTAGCTCACACTACCTCCGAAATAATCAACAGCTTTAAGCAATATTACAATAATCTGTATAATCTCCCGCATAATCATAATTAGATATGGGCGAATTTCCCGAAATTCGTTTCGTTCACTTCGCCAAATTTCTCGGCAAAAAATAACTTCGTTCCGAATTACTTCGGGATGAATCACGTTAAAAACAGCTATTTCCAGGCTGCACAGAGCCTGCAGGGTGCTGTAGAACGTTGTGCCATGCTTAAATATGCAGAGGGAGCTTGGTTTGGTCTTCATACAATGTTGTGTTTTAGTATGACACGCACATGACTGCCGCCGCTCTTAGAATTGCTTCACTAATAAAATTCCCTGGGCACTTAAGAGGGCAAAACTGACCAAAAAACTGAAGCGGAAATGTAGCCTGATAAAGTCATGCCAGAGAAAGCTGGAAAAAAACAAGCTGAGAGCTCAGGTGGCAACATTAGTGAAAGAGTGTGGAGGTGACGGCGGCAGCCACAGCAGCATGAGGTCAGACAGTGGCACAATGACATTCTGGAGGTGGCAAAAACAGGAATAGGTCACAGAGTGGCACAATGACACAGTGTGGAGGTCAAGGCAGCAGCAGCATGAGGTCAGACAGTGGCACAATGACAGAGTGTGTAGGTCACGGCAGCAGCATGAGGTCAGACAGTGGCACAATGACACAGTGTGGAGGTCACGGCAGCAGCCACAGCAGCAGCATGAGGTCAGGCAGTGGCACACTGACAAAAAAAGGGGTCCCGGGGGGAAAAAAAGGTAAGGGGAGCACCCCACAGCAGAGCTGAGGTCGACGTGGCACAATGACACTGGGGGGAAAAAAAATGGGGGGGGGAAAAGGTTAAACCGGCGGCAACATGAGGTCAGACAGTGGACAATGACTTCGGAGGTGGAAAAAAAACAGGAATAGGCCACAAAGTGGCACAATGAAAAGAGGTGGAGGTGACGGCAGCAGGAGTAACAGCAGAGGTCAGGGAGGGGCACAGTGCCCAAGTGGAAGGTACGGAGCAGAAAACAGCAGCAGCAGAGGTCAGACAGGGGACAATGACAGAGTTGGGGGTGGGTGGCATACCATCCCTGGAAAAGAGGGTTGGTGGGTAGTGGAAAAAAAGTCAGAGATGTGTGGCATAGGGGGGGGTTGGGGCACAAAATAGTGGCTGGGGCAGGTGTTTGAACCCGTCTTTTCACGTTTGGGGGGCGTCATGGCTGTTTGTATCTGAGCCAAGGCATGGTGTATGGAAATCCCGGCCCATCCACGCCTGATTGATCTTGACAAAGGGCAGTCGTTCCATCATTTTCCCGTGGACAATGCGGGTTCTCCTTGGCTTGTTGATGGCACCCCGCCGCCTCTGATCACGCCGCTCTGTTTGGCCTACACTACTGGAACCCCGGGCAGGACATGCTTCGCACTGCAAACTCGGCACTGTTGCGCCCAACCCAATCCAGCGTTTTGGCTGCCCAGTAGTCCTGCGACTTTAACGGGGGTGGCCAGAGGGCTTTACAAGTAGGCCACACCCTGTTGGTTCAGGGTACTGCTCCACGGTCCTGCTTGCTGCCCTGCTGGCACTTGCCCTCTCACTAGGCGGGTTGAAGGAAGCAGCTATCATGTGACCTCCTGACGTAGGTTGTGGATGATGGAGCTAGGTACTGCCCGACCCCCCCACCTTCCCCCGGCAGCCGCGGCAGTAGTACGTGAGCGCTCGAAGAAACTCCCGGTCAGAACTGTCAGAGGGAGGGACGATGCCGCACATGGGCAGAGGCCTAACTGAATACGGAGGATTTCCCTTAGTTTTTGAGTTTTTCTCTCCATCTCAATAGGCTGGGGAAAAAAGGCTCCTCATGTGGGACGGTAGCGAGAGGGTCCATTGGGTGGAGAGCCAGAAGTCATCCCTCTGCCGGATGATGATCTAATCGGCTGTCACTAGCCAGGCAAATTAAGCATGCTGCAGCCATCTCTGCACAAGGGACACTCGAGGGGCTCCCGGCCTCCATCTCAACTGTATACTGCCACGCGTGCTTTGACGGCGTCATCTGAGTAGTCTTCACCTCTTCAATCACCATCTAGCTCCTCCAGCTGTCCTGCTCCTCCTCTCGTCACCCTGGGTTAGAAAATCCACTCAATTTCTACCTGTCAATGACTTCTGCTTCCAATGTCTCCTCCTCCTCCATTTTCAGTCCCCACGAGTCATGTGGCCGCCAGCGAGTGCAGTCGTAACGTCTCTCTGTCCTTGCCCAGACAGATTTTTCAGCATTCCTGTTCCAGGCATGAAGCAGTGGAATGACTTATTCATCTCGTTTGTCCTGGAGAATGAAAATAACGTCACGCCTCCCTCGAATGGCCTCAACAAACGGCAGAGTGTCACGCAGAGCTGCCACTGGCTGACATCAAAGTTACACAGGAGAGTACTCCTGTCTGCCTGGATAATCAAAATATCGGTTAATGGCCTGTCTCTGTTTTATCAGTCGGTCCCAAACATGTTCAGGCTGGATTCAACGGGTGGGAAACATCGATTATCAGAGTGTGTTTGGAGGAGGCGTTCTGCCGCTTGGCAACTCGGAGGAGGGGGTTCATGGCTGTTGTACGAATGGATAAAGTGCATGCACAGTCTATCTGGCCATTGTCAGAATGTTCTGAAGAATCGGTGGAAGACTTCAGGAACCTTTTCACAACTAACCAGATTGTACACGAAGACGCCATGCGGGCGCATGGACCATCTCCCTCCTCGGTGCAGCGCGGGACACCATGTTCCTCCCATTGTCCGTCACCATGGTTCCGATTTGCAGTTGGAGCGGGGAGAGATACACTCATAGATTTCTTGCTTTGCATGACGCGGAGCAGTTCTCCCCTGTGGTGACTTCATTCCCGGGGCAAGCCAGGTGTAGATAATGCGTGACAACCGCTGTGCCCTACACCAGGTGGTATGATGGAGCAGTACATTGTGACGGCTGAGATGGTAGTGGAGGAGGAGGAGAGCGACATGGCGCAGGATGGAGCCGCAGTTTGAAACGTGAGGAGGGGGAGGAAATGCGACGTCTCCTGTCAAGTTGTTGTTGTGCCTGGGCCAGAAAGTCATTCACCAGTGGGCCGTTAATGGAAATGTAATGGCCTGACCGTAGTTACAGCTAAGGACGTGATGTTACCTTGCTGCTCGTGCACCTTGGATACAAAACCGGATAAGCTCAAAGACTGGACCCAACCCAAATTCTTAGTTATACCCTATTTTTTTATGAAGTGCTGGTTCTGCCTTTGGAAAATAAATTATGGCCTTGGAATTCCATCTCGGCTCGGCACCAAGCATTAGTTCTTCTGAACACGGTGCAGAGTCACCATTTGGAAAGGGAGGCCGACTGCAGGTACAACAACTTGGACAGGAGCACAGGTAGCTGCTGCATCTTAGGATGGTTTGGACGCATACCTGTTGTCCTCTTTGCAATCGCCTCGCTAAACGGATGTGCTGGCGCCAATGGAGTAGCGAGGAGCAGGTGCATCTGGACCGGGGAGGATGATGATGTCAAAGAGAAACAAGCTCCCTTCTGCAGAGGTGGTGGAGCCTTGATGGCTGCAAATGGATGCGGGACCACTGGGCGCTGCTGCTGCTGCTGTTGCTGCGGTGCAGGATGGACCACAACATCTATGCCGGTTCTCCAGGCCACCAGGGATGATAACGCTGCATGTTGTTGACGCAGGGCCGTGGTGCCAAAGTTTTTTAAGCTCGCCTGGCCAACGCTTCACTTTTCTTACAGATTCTACATAAACCAATATTCGGCTCCTCGGTGCTTAGCAAAGAACTGCCACTACCACCGTGTATCGGATTTTACCGCCAACGCTCCCACACTGAGTGAGGTCTATCTGCCGCCGCTGCCTCTGCTGCAGCCCTGTGCCGGCTACTTTCTTGGACCTGCGAGCGGGTTTTTACCCCCGTGGCCGCTTTGCTCCCGACCTCACACTGCTGCTATCCTTGCTGACTCACGGGGACCACTCAGACTACAACTTGGCTGGCTGCGCCGCTGCCTGACGCGCAAGCTGACGCCCTCTTCTTCCTGAAATTGATGAAAGCCCTTGACCACACTCCCGGCTACCAAATGCAGTCCGGCTACATCATCATCTATTTGTGTTTAATCGTCATGCTGTCCTCAATCACCGTATTGGTATGCTGAGGTGACCCCTCCACAACATGACCTCTCCCATGCCACTCTCAAATCTATTACTTTGCCCGCCTACTGCAAGAAGCTGGGGGATATTGGCCCCATTTCTTCGCTGCCAAGTAGCTCCTGACTGCACTCTAAATTTTTCATCCACGCTATTATAGTGGTAGCTGAGCCCAGACCACATTGTAGTTCTCTGGCTGAGGGACCGGACTGGGACAGAGGGGGGGTTGAGGACAGGTGAGGGGCCCCGGCTGACCCGCTCCCGGGCCATGCCAACTAAGGGTTAGTGTCTGACGTTCCACCGACTCTTGGTGGGGTTGTCAGATGTCATCTGGGAGGAAAGTTGGATGAACCTAGTCATAAACACCAATCAAGAACCCATGGGGTTGTGAACTACACACAGGCGCTAGTATGACAGCGGCCAGTTGTGGGCTCACCGAGTGACCCCCTGCTGCGTCGTACCCTTCTGTGCTGCTGACCTGGGCATGGGAATGTTTGTGCCTGCCACCTCGCAGGTGGTGAAGAGCCTGCAACCTCTCTGTTTGATCTACTGTTGGTTCTAAAAATGTACAGACACTGTTTGATGAAGATATCTGTATAGGATTGATAAATAACACTCCCTGTATTTGCGCAAATGAACCCAGTAACAAGCTTGGTAACCTTGGATATAAATTGCGTACACAATATGGGCAGGTAAAAATTGACATGTTATGTGCCGTTTAAAAACTCTGTGTGATTTTACTGACTTATAAGCGCACAAACAGCTTTAACTTAACCTTTGGATATGAATAATGCTACTGATTTTCTTCTGTTGGCGGTGAAAAACAAAGTTTCTTTTACTGAGTACAAACTGCAGGAACAACGCTTTAATTAACCCTGGATGTAAAAATTGGCAAAAGAATTGAGCAACCACAAACTACTAGCTTTGTAGCATGTTACTTTGCGTGTTTTCTTCGCCACTAACAAGAGATAAAATTGTAATTAACCTTTGCTTGTGAAATTAGGCTACAGGAAAAAATGTATTTTTATTTTTTGCGTTGAAAATGACGGTTTTCTTGGAGTCACCACGCTGAAAAACAAAAGCTTAATTAACCCCTGGATGTAAATTGCGGCAAACCATTTGAGACTCACCACAAAACTAGTAGCTTTGTCAGGTTTGTTACCAATGGCGTGTTTTTTACGCTACACAAAAAAGAGGATAAAAATTGTAATTAACATTCGCTTGTGAATTATGTCTACACGGAAAAGATGTTATATTTGGCGTTTGAAAAAGACGGTTTCTCGCTTGGTAAGGATCACCACTGCTTTGAAAAACAACGCATTAAAATAACCCCCTGGATGTAAATTGCTCGCAAAAGAATGAGCAAACCACAAACTACTAGCTTTGTTGCGTATTACAATTGCGTGTTTTCTAACGCCACACAATCAGAGATTAAATTGTAATTAACCTTTGCTTGTGAATTAGGCTACAGGAAAATTGGATATATGTTTTGGCGTGATACCATGCGGTTTCGTGGAGTCACCACAGCTGAAAAACGTTTAATTAACCCCCCTGGATGTAAATTGGCCAAACAATTGAGCCACACAAAACTAGTAGCTTTGTTGCGTCTTACATGCAGTGTTTTTTACGCCACAATACATGAGTATTAAATTGTAATTAACCTTTGCTTGTGAATTATGCTACTAGGAAATAAATGTATATATTTTGGCGTTGGAAATGAAGGTTCTTGGATCACCACAGCTGAAAAACAACGCTTAATTAAACCCTGGAATGTAAATCTGCGCCAAGAATTGAACCACCCAAGAAAACTATGTAGCTTTGTAGCGTGCTTACTAATGGCGTCTTGTTTTTTTACGCTCACACCTCACAGAGATAAAAATTGTAAGTAACCTTCGCTTGTGAATTATGCTACAGGAAAAAATGTATATAATTGGCGTGAATATGACCGGTTTCTTGGTACTCACTCCACAGCTGAAAAACACATCTCTTAATTAACCCCTGATGTAAATTGCGCCAAACAATTGGAGCCCCACAAGATAGTAGCTTTGTAGCGTGTTACAATGGCGTGTTTTTTTACGCTACACATAACAAGAGATTATAATTGTATTTAACATTCGCTTGTGATTAGTGCTACAGGAAAATGTATATATTTTGGCGTTGAAAATGACGGATTATTGGGATCAACCACAGCTGAAAAAAACAACGCTTAAAAACACCTGGATGTAAATTGGCAAAAGATATTGGAGCAACCACAAACTCTAGCTTTGTAGGTATTTAACCCCCCAATTCGTGTTATTCTACGCCACACAACAAGAGATAAAAAAATTGTAATTTAACCTTTAGCTTGTGAATTAGGCTAACAGGAAAAATGTATTATATTTTGGCGGTGAAAATGGACGGTTTCTTGGAGGTCACCACGCTGGAAAAAACTCTTAATTAACCATGGATGTAAATTTGCGCCAAACAATTGTGCACACCACACATAAACTAAGTAGCTTTGTTAGCGTTCTTACAATGCAGTTTTTACGCCACACAACAAGAGAATAAAATTTGTAATTAACCTTTGCTTGTGAATTTGCTACAGGAAAAATGTATATATTTTGGCGTTGAAAATGCGGTTCTTGGGATCCACTAGCTGAAAAACAACGCTTAATTAACCCAACTGGATGTAATAAATTGACGCCAGAAAGAATTGAACACACCAAAAAAAATAGTAGCTTTGCTAGCGTGTTACTATGGCGTGTTTTTTACGCTACAAACAAGAGATAAAATTGTAATTAACCCTTCGCTTGTGAAAATTATGCTACAGGGAATAATGTATATTTTTGGCGTGAAAAATGACGGTTTCCTTGGTTGATATCACCACAGCGAAATACACACTTAATTAACCCCTGGATGTAAATTGCGCCAAACAATTGAGCACCACAAACTATTAGCTTTGTAGCGTGTTACAAATTGGGCTGTGTTTTTTACGCTACACAACAAGAGATAAAATTGTAATTAACCTTCGCTGTGAATTATGCTTCAGGAAAAATTTATATATTTTGGCGTTGAAAATGTCGGTTTTCTTGGGATACCCACAGTGAAAAACAACGTATTAATTAACCACTGGATGTAATTTGCGCCAAAACAAATTGAGCCACCACGAAACTAGTAGATTTGTAGCGTGTTACATATGGCGTGTTTTTTACGCTTTACTCAACAAAGAGATATAAAATTGTAATTAACCTTTGCCCTTGTTGATTATGCTACAGGAAATTTATATATATTTTGGCGTTGAAAAATGGCACGGGTTTCTTGGATGTCACTTACAGCTGAATAACAAGTTCATTAACCCCTGGATGTAAATTGCGCCAAAGAATTGTGCAGCCAAAATTTGAAGTGGTATTTGTATTGTTAATACGTTGTTTATTTAAATGAATACAACAGGAACGGGCTTAGATCCCCTTGATATATTTATGTGCTGTGAGCAGATAGGATTTAAATGATTATGCAGCTGATCTGCAGTGGAAGCACACTGGATTTCATGATCCAATACCCCAAAAAATCAGAAAATAGAACACGTTAAGAGAGCAGTCTCTGAGACATGCTGAGACCCCCCCACAAATAAAATCGCTGTATAAAAATCAGGTCTTCAGTAAATCAATCAGACCGCGGCAGCCCCTTCCATGCTCAGTACCTGGAGAGCGGTTTGAGCTCCCAGAGTTGCGCCAGGACTTAGATGTGCGGGTGACGTCACAGAATCCTGCCGGGTCTCTGATGGGCTCATCTGCTGCAATGTCATGCTTTGGCCCACATGTAGCGAGTGCAATGTGATCGCAAGCCAATTTTAGCAATCAAAAGCACACTACTTACGTTCACCCGATGTCCCCCCAAAGTTCGACTTCGGTTCAGAACCGATGTTTTCCTGAAATTTAAACGGAATGCACTTCGTTTGAATCAATTAGCACCATCTCTATCATTAATGCTTCCAAGGTCTGTAGGCGCGTTAAAAGATTTTCTTGCCGAAACTGCTCTCCCTAAAATCTCTGCGGATTGGCTGAAGGCACTGGAGGATGCCTTTACGGCAGAAGAATTAAAACAAGCAATAACAACCCTCCCTACTGGGAAAAGTCCGGGGCCGGACGTATACACGGCAAGGTTTTTTAAGGTTCTGGGAGCGGAACTGGAGTCCCCCATTCTTGACCTCTTTAATTCATTCTCAGATGAGTGCCCTTTCTCTCCTCCCTTTTTGCAGGCGTTCATAAAAGTCATTCATAAGGAGCTACAGCTACAGACCCATTTCTTTAATAAATACGGACGCAAAGATCTTCGCCAAGTTACTTGCCCTACGTCTTAATGCTATTTTGGGGATTTAGTACATCTTGATCAAGTGTAGTGTTGAGCGATTGCGTTGGCTATCGAGATTCGAGCGATAGTCGGCCGCCATCGATAAGGTTTTTTTCGATAGTGAGCATCGATTATGAGCGATGGGGAACTTTAAAGTATAAGGGAGAGCACAACACCTTCATGTACACCCAATACAAGGCTGGAGAAGCTGAAATTTAACATCCACATCAGTCAAATGATAGTGCTACATCTTAGCAACCTCACTTAGGTTATAAAAGTCACAGAAAAAAAGGTTACAGACCATTCACCTTATCCCTGGCTTGTACCACAGCCTGACCTTATCCTGCATACCACCACAAAATTAAAAGAAAGTGCCAGAGGGCAGTTTGATTTGAACCATCATGTTACTTTGAATGACATTGGTATATCCCTGTCCTGGACATTGAATAAACCTGCATGACCCCAGATTTAAATAGTGCCGCAAAAAAGGGTCTTTCAACCCCCTTTTAGTTGAAACTGGAAACTAAACGTATATCTGTCCTGTACTGCCAGATATGACCATTAAACCTGTTGACCCCAGTTTAAAAAAGTGCCAGAAAAAGGAGTTTTAACCACCTTTTTAGTTGAACTGGTATTATACTGTCACCTGTCTGGGAACAGTATGACCATTAAACCGTCTGAACCCCCACATTTACTATGTGCGGTAAAAAGGAGTCTTTAACCACCATTTTAGTTGAACTGGACATTGACTATACTGTTTATACGTAGATGCTGCGTCAATGAACTCACATGCTGGTGTGCGCAAAAGTCAAAAAAACACGAACTGTTTTGTTTTTGGTATAATAATCGATATTTTTTGCACTTTCACATTCACTCGTGGTGAATATAGAATTGCTGTTTTAAGTTTTACGTAGATGTGCGTCAATGAACAAGGCTGGGTGTGCAAAAAGATCAAAAAAACATGTAACATGTTATGTTTGGATATAATAACACGGTATTTTTTTGCACCTTTCAAATTAAACCTGGGGGGGTTTTATAAATTGCTGTTTTAAGATTTTTTTTAAAAAGGAAAAATGCGGGGCGTAAAAAATGGAAAAACTTTTTTCCCCTTTTGGGTTTTGGGGGGGCAAATAAAAAGGGGTCCAAAAAAAAACACGTAATTTGTTATGTTTTGGTATAAAAAACGGTTTTTTTTGCCCTTTCAATTCCCCCTTGTGGTGAATATAGAAATTGTTTGTTTTTAAAAGATTTACTGGATGCTGCTTTAAAATAAACCCAAGGGCGGGTCCCGGAAAAGTCAAAAAACCCCTGTGCGGGACACAAGTTTGGCTGTATTGTTTTTAAACTGAAGGTGGAAATAAAAAAAAACAGTCACAGGTGTAATGGGAAAAATTTTGAAAAGAAAAACTATTTTGAAATGTATACTGATAATAAAATTTGGAGTTTTTTGCAGCAAAACAAAGAGACCTGCATTTTATTTAGAAATGATGTGTATCCAATAAAAGGTTCCGGCTGCCCAATATCCAGGAAATATTTCAAAAGCAAATGTTAATAAAAAAAAATTTTCCCAAATTAAAAATGTTACATAAGACTTGGTGAATTTTTATCCATGTTCTTTTATAAAAAAGACCCTTGTCTGTGTTCCCCCCGGGGGCCCCCCCCCCCCCCCCCCCCCCACCCCCCCCCCCCCCCCCCGGTTTTAAATTTTTACAGCGGTAAAATTGCTGCTTTAAAATTCTTTTTGGGCTAACTACATAAAATTTTTCAAATCTCTAATCTAACTAAATTGGAAGGATCACAGCTAAAGTAGAGGTTTCTTTTTGGGGCAAAAAATAGATAATTTCGCTGGGGCTTTTTGGCCACGGCAGAGCGCAGGTCCTTTTCCAATGAGACGCGGAGAGCACTAAGGCTAAAAATAGAAACACTGTTTTTTTTGTAAAAGGGAGGTCTTTTGTAATTTTTCCACCCAATCGCAACCATACACATCCCAGTCAGGGACCGAAACCCCAAAACATCCACCCTGTTTAATTCTTTAAAATTTGGGTTTTTGCTGGCCCCCAAAATTACGGGAAGCGCCAAAAAAGGCGCGATCTTAATAGATGATGCTCAGTTTTTAAAATTTTAATTTATCGCATAAACTGAAAAATTTCGATCCCCAATAAAAAACCTTTTGGCCGTTTAAAAACTTTTTTCAAATAAAAATCGCTCAACACTAATCAAGTGGGCTTTGTCACGCGAAGCCTGGGATAATACTCTCAAGACATTTAACCTGTGTGACTAACGGGCCTTGTTGCTTCTTCTATCGTTTTTGGGTGAAAAGGCCTTTGGGCCGGGTGAAAATTGGGGCGTTCAGTCTGAGGTTTTTTAAGTCAGCTGGTTTTGGCCCCCTAATGTTTCAGAAAAAATGGCCCCCTATCATGAAAAACCCTTTGCGCAGCTGGGGTCAAGGGGATTCTCTCCTCTCCGATCCAAATGGAAACCCGACAGGTTGCCCATTGCACCCTTTTGTTAAAAATTAAATTGGCCCTGGAAACATTTGCTTCAAGCTATTAGAACCAATCAGGAGTGCAAGGGAAATTTCCCCAAAACCCCAAATTTACATGCGTTTCATTTTTGCAGAAGGGTTATTATTATTTTCTCACTCAACCCCCTTTCCCCCCCTTCCGTTTTTCCCCCTTTATGTCAGTGGGTGAACCAATTTGGGCCCGTTTTTTGTAACTTTAAAGCTAAATTTATCTAAGTGTTTTTTTGCTCTCAGTATTGGTCTTGACAATGATCTAGTTACTCTCTTAAAGCAGGATTTTCCCTTTACCTGGGCTACTGGCTCCATTAAATATTTGGGTGTCCATATTCCTGCTGACCCGAAGCACATGTTTGATCTCAACTTTACTCCCTTATTAGGTATCATCAATGCTGATCTCTCTCGTTGGGACAGGAAGGAAATTTTTTTTGGGTTTGGGGAATTAACATTTTGAAATTTAAAAGTTTTTCCCTGGGCCCCTTTTATCTTTTTTCAAACAATCCCGATTTTCCTCCCTTGCTCGTTCTTTCAATTATTTTCTAAGTGTTTAGGAAAATTCATTTGGTCTGGACATCGCACTAGAATAGCCAGAACAGTCTTGGTTAGGCCAAAGTTGGAAGGGGGATTTTCAAATTTCCCCGGGTCACAAAGGCCTTTCACTTAGCTGCTACTGCGACTACATTGGGCAAAATGGTTTTTTAGCTGGGGAGCAAAAAATGTGGATACAACTTGAGAATTGGGTTGCCCCACGCCCCTCTCGTCTTGCCCCGGGTTAGGTTTTTTTGGGGGGCCCAAGGGGAATTTGGGTCACAAATCTCCCCTTTTATTGCACGAAACCCCTTTTCACACCTGGCGCTCTGACGGCTTGGCGACCCAGTTATTTAGGTGGGGTGGACCATTGACCCCAGTTAGCGGTAACCCAGAGATAGCGCTTCCAAGCGAAAAGGATTGTGAAGATCCTAGGAGACCCCTAGTTTATAAAGATTTTCTCACAGGTACAAGTCTGCGATCGTTCTCAGAGGTTGCGCATCCCCCTGGGGTCCCCCGTCTTTTCATGGTTTTTAAAACATGAGGATCCCTCACTATTAAAGGGGGTTAAAAAAAAAAACCTTTCTTAATTTTTATAGGGGCGTTTTACCCCGTTTGAATCCTTATGCACTGCTCAAGCCCCTTCAGCACACATGATCTCTCAGATTTATGATCTGATTCTTCAGGAGACTGCTCAATCAACCCCTGGATATTGTGATGTAATGGGGAGCTTGTGAGATCAATGAGGAGGACTGGGCTCAGTCTTACACCTTATCTTATAAATCTATGATCTCATGTAAACTGCAGGAGCTTAACTTTAAAGTTATCTCACGCTGGTATCGGGTTCCCTCCCTTCTTCACAAAATGTACCCTACAGTCTCGAGTAGCTGTTGGAGATGTGGGTCGGCGGTTGCGACTATGCTCCATATTTGGTGGGAGTGTCCAGCTCTGCAACCATTTTGGATCAAGGTCATTGATCTTATTAAAATAATTACCGGGACCTCTTTGCGTAATGATCCAAAGGTCCTGTTACTGCTTGTGGTCCCCTTGCCGACTCGCACGGTCCACTATCATTGCTTTTGGCAGCACCTTCGGCACTGCCTCCTTCTACTTATATGTGGCTAATGATCCCTTGATGAACCCTGGTATACTAAACAGGGGTAAACGCGTCGGGACTGAAATAGGGCAATATGGAGGAGGACTGAAAAACTAGGGTCGTATATTAATATCTCAATACTTGTTTGATTTGAGATTATGCCATTATGTTTAATAAAGACTATTGGTAATAATTTCTCTTCTAGAAATCCCTTATATAGGAATTGGTCTTTTGCTATAGGGCCTGCCTACTTGAATGTTTACCTAATATAAGGGCACATATATTATCTATACTGTATCTATGAAATGCTCTAGGGCTGAAATAGGATATTAACAGGGAGAGCCGCCAGAGGTGGAGCCGACCCTGTTAGGACAATTACTCCATCTATTAGTAGGTTTAGTGTAGGGATTTCTTGAGGGATAGATCTCATATTCAATATGTCATGGAATGGATGATACAGCGGCACCAAAAGGATGTAAGAATGTATCCTTTATTGTAAATCCATAAAACAGAAAGTAACCCGTGATGGCCCCACAGACAAAAACCCTAGGAACGCCGACGCGTTTCAGGTGGCAACCCACCCTTAACCCCTTCACGCCCAAGACGTATGCATACGTCCTGAGGATCGCGCGAACTCTAAAGCAGAGTTCGCTCGATCGGCACGGGGTGTCAGCTGTATATTATAGCTAACATCCCGCAGCGTCGACCAAGAGAGAAGCAGGAGGAGATCGCTCCTCCTGCGTCTCTGTCGGCGACAGCAGTCACGATCGTGCTGCTGCTGTGTGCTGACAGACAGCACGGAAGGCATAGAATGCCTTCCGGGTTATCTGTAACGTCAGGATGCCCGGCCGTGCCCTGTGGGCATGGCCCGGCATCGTGACTGACAGTTACCATAGGAACCAGTGCACAGCAACAAGCTGTGCATTGATTCCTATTGAATGAGAGATCTAAAGATCTCTCATTCAAATCCCCTATGGGGAAAAGTAAAAAAAAAAATTTGAAAAAGTAAAAAAAAGTGAAAAAAAGTGAAAAACAAGTGAAACACAAACACGAAAAATAAAATAAAAAACACGTACACCGCCCTTTTCTCCTTTACAAACGCCAATCGCCCCAAAAAAGATCAAAAATAACTAAAGTACCTATATTTGGTATTGACGCATGTGTAACGACCTGCCCTATAAATCTGTCATATTAATTTACCCGTACGGTGAACGCCGTAAAAAAAACAACAAAAAAAACAATCACAGAATTAAGATTTTTGTTCATCCTGCAGCACATAAAATGGAATAAAAGTGATCAAAAACTCCTATAAACGCCAACATTGTACCAATTAAAGCAGTTCATCCCGCAAAAAAAAAGTTACACAGCTCTGTATCCGGAAAAATAAAAAAGTTATGGCTCTCAGAAGATAGCGATGCATAAATATTCTTTTACACACTAAAAACACCTTTTTTTTTTTTTTTTTTTAAAGTGCTTCAACATTAAAGAACTATATAAATTGGGTATCGCCGTAATCGTATCGACCCACAGAGTAAAGCTAACTTGTCACGGATACTGCACAGTGAGCGCTGTTAAAAATAAAAATAAAAAATACTACTAGGATTGCAGTATTTTCTTCACCCTGCCTTCCAAAAAATGGATTTAAAACTGATCAAAAAGTCTTTTCCCCCAAAAAATTATACCAATAAAAACGTCAACTCATCCCGCAAAAAACAAGCCTGTACACAGCTCCATACAAAGAAAAAATAAAAAAGTTATGGCTCTCAGACTATGGCGATGCAAAAATGTGTTTTCCTGTTTGAATAAAAGTGTTTTTATTGTATAAAAGCAGTAAAAAAATAAAATAAAATACAAATTGGGTATTGCTGTAATCGTATCGACCTGCTGAGTAAAGCTAGCATGTCATATCTAACGCAGATTGACCACTATAAAAAATAAAAATAAAAAACACTACCAGGATTGCTTTATTTTGTTCAAAACGCCTCACAAAAACCTTAATAAACAGTGAACAGTGTTGTATGCACCCCATAATGGTACAAATAAAAGCATCAATTCACCCCAAAAAAAAACAGGCCCGACACAGCTCTGCACACATCAAAATATAAAAGTTATGACTGTCAGAAGAGGACAACATAAAAACGCAATTTTTTATAGACCTATTTCTATTGTGTAAAAATAATAAAACATAAACAACTATATAAAATTTATACCATTGCAATTGTACTGACCCCTATAGTAAAGTTATCACATCATTTACACTGCATGGGGAACGCTGTAAAATTGAAGCCCAAAAAACAATGGTGGAACTGCGTTTTTCCCCCCCCTTTTTAATGGCCCAATGCTAAAAAAAAAAACGATGGAACACCTGTGTGCGCAAAATGCATAATACACCCCTAGATGAGATCCATGAGGGGTGTTGAAACTAAAATGGGGCGACTTCTGGAAGGTTTCACCTGTTCTGCTACTTTGGGGGCTTTGCAAATGCGACATAGCTCCACCAAAATCTGCGTTCCAAAAGCCAAATAGCGCTCCCTCCCTTGTACGCCCTGCCATGCGCCCAAACAGCAGTTTACACCCACATGTAGGGTATTGCCGAACTTGGAAGAAATTGCTTAACAAAGTTTTGGGGTTCTTTTTTCCAGGATTCCTTGTAAATATGAAACATTTTCAGCTAAAATTGCAGATTATTGGAAAAAAATGCTTTTAATTTTCACAGCCTAATGCTAAAAAAAAATTGTGAATCACCTGTGGGGTCGATATACTCACTACACACCTATATATATACCTTAAGAGGTGTAGTTTCCAATATGGGGTCTTTTTAGAGGTGTTTAATAAGTTTTAGCATCTTAGGGCCTCCTCAAACCTGAAATGGCGCCTAAATAAAATTGCATTGAAAATGAGACCCCAGAGTCCAGTAGGTGCTCCTCCTATTCTGGGGCTTATGGTTGAGCCAAATAATGCACTAGGGCCACATATGGGATATTTCTGAAAACGGCAGACCTGGGGGAAATGATATTACATTGCATTTACCTAGTCACATTTACCGTATTCCAGTTAATAATGGATAAATAGACTTCCGGGGGCGGGGCGTCAAGTGCGGCCGCGTTTTAGAAGAGCTCCTCCGTGCCAGTGGAGAATCGGGCTGCAAACTCTGCCATCCTCGGGAGAACTTTCCTCTAACTTTGGGGGAAGTGTTCCCTGTAGATCCCCGCACGCAGAGGACTGAAGATTTTATACCCGGAGGCACCAGGTAGCACGAATCGCTACCCCACACCACCGCCTGGCTTACCTCGGGTCGCAGCACCCCTGGATTGTGGCGTCCACAGTCAGACGTCCCGTGCCCTGACTGCCGCACAGCTGTCTCGTTGCCGTAGAGGAAGCGGACCTGGTGGGAGAGAGGATGGCGTGATACACACAGGGCCGTCTGTGTTTCCGGACGCATCGCCCCATCACGGATCCCGGTGCGGACACGTGAGTGCCGGTGGCGGTCGTGGGGCCCCTGGTGCGTGCCCGAGCCCGGCTGACCGAGCGGCTCCCTTCCCGCGAGCGGGAGCACGGCGCCATTTTGTAAAGCCGTTGAAGCCTGCAGCGGTGCAGACACGGGGGACGCTGTACCCACCATCAGATACAACTCCGCAGCATAGAGCCAGGCCAGAGGAGAATCCTGTGTCCAGACTGTGTTGGGCCGGCCTGTCTTCCTAGCACAGTCGGAAAGGGGTTAATCCCATACACCGCTGATACGCCGAACTGTGAGCAAACTCAAAGCCCCTACAGAGGCCGCCAAGTGAACACAGACCTGCAGATAGGGCGGGAGGCAGATCAGGCAACACAAACAGGTGCTGAGGCTAGAGGCATATCCCAGAGGCCCTTACCACCTAACAGCTCTTCACAGTCAGTGTTCCTGGGAAGATCTATCCTGCAATTCGTCAAATCCAGAACCAGGCTCTGCTAGCAGACTACCCCCTTTCTGCTCACTCACAACGTCTGGTAACCAGCTAGAACTATTGTCCTCAATACCTGGCTAAGTGCGACAGGAGACATTGTGAGACAGTGTGCACAAACAAGCACAATCACTGAAAGCTCAGATTCTGGTCGAGTCTTGCCACAATCCCCTATTATACATCCTAATTGAATCAAATCTCATCAAACTGCTGAAGTCCTCCTCTCCCCCAACACCTAACAGTGCTCAGGACAATTCTTCTTGAACAACCTCAGTACGACACATTCAAGTGACTGTTGGGGCTGAAAAGGCTGAAGTGGAAGTGTAATATAAAAGGGGGTTCAGGGTAGGAGAGATTGTCGGGTGATTATCTTCTGCTTTCTCACCCATCTTTGTCTTTGCCTTGATTCTCTCTCCTCCAAACTGCTTATCTAGGTAGTAGTACCACATAGCACCACAAGAGGGCTTCATTGTCCCACTGTTCCATAATAGCTGCATAGGTGCTGCACCTTACAAAGCTTTTAGAAACACAGGGAAGTAAGACCTCACAGGCAGTTATTTCTACCTATACACTTGCACTCAGTGTGATTTGACTGTGGGATAGTCTTTCACTCCCACATAGAACATACCTTCATAAACTTGGTTATCCCTCGGATTTTCCAAGTCTGGTTAAGTGTTCTCTCTTAGTCCACATCACTTAACACAGATCCGATCCCTGGGTAAGAGCCCATTAGCACTTCCAATTAGGATTATCTACATCTAATCTCAGAAATAGAAAAACCAATACTGGTCAGCCAGGACATAGAAATCGTATCATAGCACACCCCAAAACCAGAGATTGGAATATTACTTAGTCACTCAAAACACCACACACGCTGACCACCAATCAAAACACTTAATTTCTCTTTGACCTCAGAGACTATCACACACGAAAGTCTATCTGACCTTTCCTCTGATTCCAATCTTATTCTACTAATACACTGCCTTCTCAAATCTGTAATGGGTCTGTGCATAATCTAGGATGTACTCACAGAAAATATGATTCTATTTTAAATAAGAATACCCATGTGGTCTAGGTAGCACAATTAACGGAGACCCCCCTTCTCTTGTAGAGTGTGACCCTCTGCGTCCTCCCCTGACGGGACTCTAGATTATATTAGTTCTTGAGCTATTGATCGGAGTATGGACAAATTTCTTCACAAACTCCTGACACAAAGAGTTACTCGTTCGTCATTATCTAACAATAACCCGAGAGGAAAGGTACCCTCTCCCCCACCTACTCCAGCCGGCAAGCACAACGCCAAACAGTCAAAACACTTTCCTACGAATATGGCCCCTACTCAATCTCCGAGGAAAAACAAGGGCCAATCGGTGACCACTAGCTCCTCCCAAACTGAAGATCTACCTTCCACTTCACAGGCTTCTGACGCCGCGATATCCTTAGCGCAGGAAGTATCGAGGTTAATACTACCCGTTTTAGATAGACGTATTAACCTGATACAGGCCTCAGTCAATGCAGCCTTAGCACAAATCTCAACTAATGCTCAAAAAATAGCAGACCTGGAGACAAGAACAGTGTCAACAGAAGAAGAAATGACCCGACTCGACAACGTTACGGCCACGCACCAATCTTCAATAGCCGCCCTAGATGCAAAACTGGAGGATCTAGAAAATAGAGAACGGAGAAACAACTTAAGATTTAGTGGAGTCCCAGAGTCTGTCGCAGCCGACCAACTCGCAAATTTTATCATCAAAGAGGTGACCTCGGCACTAGACCTGTCTATCCCACAAGATCCCTTACAAATTGAGAGAGTCCACAGGATGGGCATTAGAAGAGAAAGAGACACCAGACCGAGGGCCGTGATAGCCCGCTTCCATAATTGGACAGTAAAGGAACAGGTACTAAAGGCATATAGGCAAAAGAGAAGCTTAATAATAAGAGGAGAGAAAATTCTGATATTCCAAGACTTTTCTAATCAAGTGTCATTGAAACGCAAAGCCTTTCATCCCATCTGCAGGTTCCTGCGTGAAAACAACTATAAATTCCAGTTATTGTACCCGGCCAAGTTACGCGTGCTTGAAAACGGCCAGCAAAACACCTATGACTCCCCGGAGTCGGCTTCCAGGCGCTTTCTAAGGGGAGAGGAGGTGAATTGATTGTAACAGCATCGGTCACAGGGAGAGAGACGCAGGGTCATTCTTTGGGACACAGTTAGCCACCTCTTAACTAATAAGGGGGTCTCCAACCTAGAAAATGCTTCAAAAAATTTTTTCAGATCACATGGGTTAGGCAATAGTTATGTTCCTAACCTCGTCTTTTATCAGGTTACTAGTTACTGTTACCTTGATTGTTATGTATTGCATTGTTGGTATCTTACGTATATCGCTCCGATACGGTTCGGTTAACTTCTCCAGACCGTGGGTTTTCCACTACTCTCTCCCGCCTCACTTAGAGGGTCAGGGCGCTCGCTGGGACGCTCATGGCACTCGTCTTGGTTATGTTATTCTACTACTCATCCCCCCACCCTTAGATCCAGTATGAGTACATCTCAGGTACCTTTAGAAAAAGAGGGTTTATTAACCAGATCCTTTCTAAAAAATCCTATCCTGGAATGTGGCAGGTCTCAACTCGCCTATTAAAAGAAAAAAGGTCCTACTTCACTTAAAACGTCTGAAGGCAGATGTAATATGTCTCCAAGAGACACATTGGAAACTTAACGCCTATGTCCCCATTCGGGCGCGCTGGCTGGACCCTCCAGTGGTAGCTAACTACACCTCCAAAACAAGAGGGGTGGCAGTTTACTTCCGCAGCGGACTAGTGCAGGAGGTGCAGGAGCAGTTTATAGACTAAGAAGGCAGGTTCATATATTTGAAAATCTCAATAGCCAACAAAATATACACTATACTGACTCTATACGCCCACAACTCCCCAAACGACACTTTCTATGCGAATCTGCTAACCTTCTTACTCCAACGGAATTCCCCAAATCTCATTATTGCGGGAGATTTCAATTTAGCCCCAATCCCATCCCTAGATAGATCAAACACGCAGCATCAGGATTACACACCCCACCCTTCATTCACTAATTTGGTAGACGCCCTAGAAGTCTATGATCACTGGAGATCAACTAATCCATCAGACAGATCATATACATTTTTCTCTCATGTTCACCACACTTTTTCCAGAATAGACTTTTTCCTCACTTCCACCGCCCTTTATTCGGACATAGCACCGGCAGATATTTTACCCATCGCAATCTCGGACCATGCCCCAATAACACTACAACTACAAAATGATAGGTTGAAGGGAGGATCATATTCATGGACCTTCCCTAAGTACCTGTACAACTCAGAAGACTTTAAAAACTACCTGAACGTCCAATGGAAACAATTCCTGTCGGATAATCACGCCCACCAGGAAGAGCCCGCACTGTTATGGATGACCTCCAAGGCAGTAATACGTGGCTCTATTATAAATTACACGAGCCGTCTGCGTAGAATACAATCCTCACGCTTCCAAAAACTACATGCCTCACTTAGAATAGCGCAGAGGGAATATTCTCTGATACAATCAGAAGTAAATAGACAGAACTTTTTGGAAGCACAAGAATTGCTCAACACCTTCCTCCAGGGCCACGCGAAGCGGCAGGTCAGAGAGGTACAACATAGATTTTACAGGTGGGGAAACCGACAGGGCAACTTACTTGCCAATATGACAAGGCCTTGGAAAGCCAGACCACCTATATCTGCGGTAAAATGCACGAACACAGGAAAGATTCTAAAAGACCCAGAGAGTATAATGGAGACATTCTTAGCCTACTACGAAGATCTCTACAGAGCAACGCCATAAAACACAGTGGAAGCAGCTGAGTTTCTGGAGGGAGTGACTGTCCCTGGCATCACAGATGAGCAAAGAGCCGCCCTAAACAGTATGATCACAGAGGATGAAGTGCATACAGCAATCTCGTCTTTGCCAACGGGGAAGACACCAGGCCCTGATGGATTTGCGGCAGAGTACTATAAATTGCTAGTCCCAGATATAGTAACCTGGCTGACAACTCCTCAATGAAATTTACATAAACTCGAAAATGGTAGACTCTTTCTTTGACTCGAAAACAATTCTCCTGTTAAAACCAGGTAAAGATCCCTTAAATGTATCTTCGTATAGACCAAGCTCCCTTTTAAATCAAGCTTACAAGTTACTGACAAAAATTATAGCCACTAGAATCCAACAATTTCTCCCCCGGATAATTCATCCATACCAGGCCGGCTTTGTTTCGAACAGACACTCTACCCGAAATATTAGGGTGGCGACAGCGGCTATACTGGCAGCGCAACAACCAAGTCACCCAGTAGCCATGTTACTCAGCCTTGTTGCCGAAAAGGCATTTGATAAAGTTGCATGGCCATTTCTGAACGCCACCCTGGTACGGAGGGGATTTGGAAGTCAATTTCTTAAATTCTTGAGTATTTTACACTTAAACTCGACAACCTCCCTGATACTAAACGGGCAACCGTCCCCACTTATAGACCTATTTAGAGGAACCAAGCAGGGATGCCCCTTGTCACCCATATTATTTAATTTGTCAATAGATCCCCTGTTATACCACATCTCCCAGTCTCTAAAGTTTCCGGGAATTTGTCAAGGTAACACAGAAATGAAGTTAACTGCATATGCGGATGATATTCTTCTAATGATATCAAATCCAAAAACTAATTTGCCCGGTTGTCTGGAAGAGATTAAGAGAGTGGGGCATATCTCGGGCTATACGATAAATATTGAAAAGAGCGAAGGTCTTCTATTGAATGGTCCCTCCAAACAGTTGTGGTCCTTGTCCTTCCCAGTGAAATGGCAATCGGTATCATTGAAATATTTGGGAGTCCTCCGTCCCCGTCAACTCTCCAGACTATATACACATAATCTGGAGACCTATATTTCAGCCCTCGTCCGCACTTTGAACTCATGGAAACAGGTTCCCCTATCTTTCTCGGGAAGAGCCAACCTCTTAAAAATGGTGGAAATACCACGTCTACTCTACCTTTTTCAAATGCTGCCGATCTACCTTAAATCCAAAGAAGAAATATTAATAAACAAGCTCTTCCGTGAGTTCATTTGGGGCGGAAAGAGAGCACGGATCCCCTTCCACATATTACAGCAACACAAATTAAATGGAGGCTTAGGCTTCCCAAACATTAAACTCTACAACCTAGCGGCACTAGGGAGATACATCCCCGACTGGTTCCAGTATACCAATGTCTTCACACTCCCTGCACTGGACGAAATAAAGCTGCCTAGTATTGCACTAGGGAACTTCTTGCATATGACATACGCGTCGCTCCCTTTGGAGATTCGGAGAAACACACTCATAATGCCGATATGGCGTGCCTGGCAAAAAATCAGAACACAACGAGGACTTTCTCCTTCCTACTCTCTACATCTCACCCTCATGAAAAACCCGGATTTCCAGCTGGGCAGCCCACACAGATTGTTCGCAAGTTGGCATGATGCGGGATTAAGACACATTAATCAATTTGTTGACAAAACTGCGAAAACCCCTCACGCACTTTCGACTTTGTTGGGTATCTTTCCGGGCATCCCCATCCCTTTCTTCAACTATCTACAAACTCATAGCTATGTATCTAGGGTGATCGAGCACGTCTCCAACAATGAATGGGGCACACATTTTGACAGAACACTGATACACTCACCAACACGTCGCGCTCTCCTCTCGAATATCTATCGATTTCTTATGGAAGACATAGACTACAACAAATCAAATACACAGTTAGCCAAGTGGGAAAAATCTGATCCCAGCCTAACACCCGAAGTCATTCTAAGTGCTACAAAAACTGCATACAAACTTCTCCCAGTAGCGAGGTATACTGAAATGACACTCAAAATTATGCACAACGCATATCTGACACCAATTAAGGGATATCAGATGGGAATCTATAGTTCAAGCAACTGCTTCAAATGCACAGCACCCGCAGCGGATATTTTACACTGCTTATGGGACTGCAAGATGGTGAGAACATTCTGGTCCAAAGTTTCCGATTTTATCAAACAAACAGTGCAACCTAATTTCATTATTTCAGCCTCATGGGCTATTTTTGGCTCAACAGATGTTGAAGAAACACACTCTACAGGAGGTAGCTCGGATGCGAGACTCCTCTACATTATAGCAGCTATTGCAAGGAAATCGATCTTGCACTTATGGGTCCAGCCGGCGTGCCCTACAATGGAATTATTGTTGGAGAAATGCATGTGCGTCATGAAAATGGATTGGGTGGACACAATGCAACGTAAAGAAAAAAAAGTAAAACGATTCTTTGACTTATGGGGTAAAATAATTGATAAACTGCCACTCAACACTAGACAGATCTTTAAAGACTGTTTCGGGTCCACAGAATGGTATCTTGAGAGTCAATTAATTGGTCAGGATCCTTTACGCTTATCAGAGACCACCCATCAGCTAGACGCACCTAGCCCTGCGTCAGCAATGCTGGGAACAATAATAGGTTCATGGTTTTAAGGCGCTGAGATGATCACTACCTAGAGTTGCAGTCACGGCATCCAGTGCTTAAGTAACCCTCTGGACTCAGGCCACAATACCAACCTTCTTTTCCTTTTCCTATTACCCAACCACTCCTGGCCAAAGGCGAGAAGTGGTGGGGAAAACATCAAATACGAGATGAGGTGACGGAGAAAGGAGACTATGGCGGATAATCGGAGCATAGTTGGACAAATGACCATTAAAGTAACTTTAATAGCACAAGTACTGCATACATGCACAATATACCTTAGAAATAGCTCTTGTAAGATGGTTATTGTCTGCAAACGAATCTTTGGGAAATGAACAACAATGTAATGTTTTTGTTTGTGTTTGTCTATGTGAATTTACTTGTTGAAAATCAATAAATACAAGTTGAAAAAAAAAAAATAATGGATAAATATTGAAAATGTGCAAAAATAGTGAAATTTTGAAATTTCACCTCCACTTTGCTTTCATTTCTGTGAAATACCTAAAGGGTTAACAAACTTCCTAAACACTGTTGTAAATACTTTAAGGGGTCTAGTTTCTTAGAAGGCATCATTTATGGGGGTATCTAACATACAGGCCCCTCAAAGCCACGTCAGAACTGGAATGGTCCCTAAAAAAATGTATATTGCAAATTTTCTTGAAAATGTGAGAAATTACTACTAAATTTCTAAGCCCTCTAATGTCATAAAAAAAGGACATTTAAAAAATTATGCCAACCTATAGTGGACATATGGTAGATGCTAGTTATAAACTATTTTGTGGTGAATAATTATCTGTCTTGCACGCAGAAATTTTTGAACTTTCAAAATCACAGATTTTTCTAATTTTTCATGAAATTTTTATATTTTTCACAAAAAAACAAGGATTGTATGGATAAAATTTTCTTACTAACTTAAAGCACAATGTGTCACGAGAAAACAATCTCTGAATCACATGGATAGGTAAAAGTGTCAAAAAGTTATTCTCACATAAAGTGACACATGCCAGATTTCAAAAATAGGGCTGTGTCAGGAAGGCCAAAACTGGCTGGGTCCTTAAGGGGTTAATCATGGCATACATTACACTGCCCAAAGGCCCTTTATATACCATTAAAGAAGCTGTGATCAATGTGCTCACCTGTTTGCTCTCGGTTCCCCCTCCAAAAACGGACACCCAGGCTTCCGGAACGCCACCGGAAGCACGTGGGTCTCCAGCCAGGCAACAAACCCGACAACCACGAAAGTATCCAGGAAGTGACTTAATCGCCGGGAGAGAGAAGTGACTGTTGTTACATGCGTGGATCATGACAGTGAATTGGGCCAGCACCACCTCCATGCTTTAGAAGTATGTGCTAACCAGGGGGCGTGGCTTGGCGCTTGCAGATGGTGGACGTGAGATAGAGGAGCTCTGCACCAGTGACCCTTTAAAGCGGCCCAAACAAACCTATAGCGAGTAATACCGGACCCTGCGACTGCCTCCTCGGAGGGTGAGACAGCTGGTGCCAACTGCTGAGAGTCTTACACCCGCCGGTGCGCTGTCTGCTGAGAGACAGTAGGACCAGAGACTCGTCTGCAGACGCGCTGCCACTCGTCCCGCTCCGTGCTCGGAGAAACATAGCAGTAGAGTGAAAAAAATACAAGCTAGATCCAAAACAGCATATCTCTCCTGCCCCTCTAAAGGTAAAATCTATGACCCTCAGAAAATTGCAGACTCTTTCGCAGATTACTATCGATCACTCTACAATCTAAAGCAAGACTCGTCTATTCCCCCAATCACCCAGGAAGATATAAGTATTTTTCTAAATAAGGCCCCCCTTCCCACTCTCTCTCCTGCACAATTAGAGGGTTTAAATGCCCCAATCACAGAACTGGAAATAAAACAGACAATCTCCCAGTCTAAATTGAACAAATCCCCAGGCCCAGATGGATTTATAAATTAATATTTTAAAATCTTTGCTGAAATTTTAACACCCCACTTAAAAAGTGCATTTGACTCCATTATCTCCTCGGGTACCCCTCTCCCGGAGTTTTTATCAGCAACTATTACAACAATACCTAAGCCAGGTAAACCCTTGGATATTGTTTCTAACTACAGGCCCCTCTCCCTTCTTAACAACGATATTAAATTATTTTCTAAAATACTAGCCAATAGGCTGAACGATATCCTCCCTCACCTAATCCACTCTGACCAAGCTGGATTTGTAAAAGGCAGGCAAACCAGAGACGGGACTAGAAGAATCATTGATATTCTCCACAAGATTTCTAAACAACAAACCCCCACAGTACTGCTTTCTCTCGATGGAGAAAAAGCTTTCGATAGGATTAATTGGTCGTATTTGAAAGCAGTTCTATTAAAATTTGGGTTTGAAGGCACTTTCCTGAAAGCTGTTCTATCTCTCTACACAGCCCCTACAGCCAAAGTCTACACCGCCGGTTCCCTCTCCAAACCCTTTCCAATCACTAATGGTACTCGGCAGGGATGCCCTCTTTCGCCATTAATATTTGATCTCTGTGTAGAACCTCTGGCAGTACAGATTCGCAACTCCCCCTTGATAAAAGGAGTCTCATTTAACTCAACCATCCATAAAATCAGTTTATATGCAGATGACATATTGATTATATGTCAAGATCCAAAGTCTTCCATTCCAGCCCTTTTAGACACCATAAATCAGTACTCACTTGTCTCATACTACAAACTCAACAGGTCAAAATCCATAGCATTACCTATTCACTGCCCACCATCCTTGGTCTCCTCATTGTCCCAATATCATTTCACTTGGTCCCCATCCTCGGTACCGTATCTGGGCATACAAATTTTCCCTAACCTCAGCAAAACAATGGAAGTTAATTTAACCAACATCAGTGAAGAGATTTCGGAGGAAATAAAGCGTCTCCGTCACTTACCCCTTTCATGGATGGCACGAATCCAGGTAACCAAACTGCTACTTCTCCCGAAATACTTGTACCTGATCAGGACAATTCCCCTATTACTCCCCCCAACAGCATTATCCAAACTCCAACAACTTCTTCTTGACTTTATTTGGGCTCAAAAGAAGCCAAGGATTAGTAAACAGCACCTGCACCTCCCTTTAGCGAAAGGAGGCTTATCTGTCCCTAATCTCTTCTTATATAATGTTGCAGCCATTCTAGAACCAGTTAACATTCTTTGGAACGGGCCAGAGTCACAACGCTGGGCTACTGTAGAGAACTGTTCAGTTCCCCATGGCTCGCTTAAGAATCTTTTGATTGCCTCACTCTGGGGAACTAGACTGCCCATGTTTGAATTCCCCACCCTCAATCATCTAGCTAGAGTGTGGAACAGATTCGTGGTGACTCAAAATTGGCTGCATATTAAGAGGAACACTTCGCCCCTTTTTGTTCTACTTGCGGAATCCCCCCACCTACCCCTGTCGCAGTGGGCCCACAAGGGAATCCTTACAATCGGCGATCTTTATTCTGATGGCGTACTTAAATCCTTTGAGGACCTGAAAACCCAATTTCGACTACCCAACAACCAGTTTTATGTCTATCTCCAGGTCAGACATTCCTTACAACAATGGAATGTGCCAACGGTTCCTCACACTTCCTCCCAATCCAAAACTTTCTCTTTATGAAAAGGGGATTTGAACGAGGCCTATCGATAATATATTCCTCCCTGTTGCTCTTAGGTGTGACCGACAAACCGATATTTGCAGTTAAATGGGAAGCGGAATTGGGTGAGAGTTTCTCTTGGGAAGAATGGGAATCTGCAGCCAATAGATCTAGGAAACTCTCAAGATGTATTAATCATGTAGAAATCATGCGGAAAATACATTTGCGCTGGTATCTTACCCCTTGTAGATTAACTCATATGTTCCCTAGTCATTCAGACTGTTGCTGGAGATTATGCGGTTCTCGAGGTACCTTATTACATATGTGGTGGAGCTGCCCCTCTGTGTCTAGGCTCTGGGGTGACGCAGAACTTTTGCTATCTGATCTATTTCAAGCCCCCATTTCCCTTCTGCCCGCAACAGCAGTTCTAGATCTCTCATTTAGTACCTTTCCATCATCTTACCACACAATACTTTTCCATATCTTGATAGCTACTAGAACTGTAATAGCCTTAAACTGGAAGAACTTCACACCCCTTCATATTTCAGAGGTTATCGCTAGAGTCAACACTCAATTCCATGCGGAGAACTGTCTGGTAATACCTCCCCACCTGATCCCTAAATCACAGCTCAGATGGTCTCTCTGGTCCTCCTCTAGGTATCTACAATAATGCGATGATTTTTAAGTTTTGTCACATTTGTCCCCCCCGCCCTGGCGTTAAGGTAACCTTACAAACGCTCAGACGCATTTGAATTGTACGACTACTTACTGTAAGCATATTCTGTTTGTTTATTTATGCTCACATAATCTGTATGTGCCAATACCAGCCTACTTTGTTCTTGATGACTTGGCCAGTTATGTTACCCTTCTTCCCCCTCATCCCTTGTTTCTATGTTTTGCCTTGTACTTGAAATGTATTTATCTGATAATGTTCACACTTTAACTCTGTTATGGAAACATTTCAATAAAAATTCCTATGCTAAAAAAAAAGAAGTATGTGCTAACCAGCACGTACTTCTAAAACACCTGGCGTATTGTGGCGCATACGGTATGCGGCACAATATGCCATGTGAACATATTCTTATAAGTTGTATGTTTAGAAATATATGCTGGCCAGTGTGTATTTCTAAAACGCTGTTGGGCTGATTCCCATTGACTTTCCCCAGCATGCTAGGAAGAAGTGACATGTCAATTCTTTTTCCTGGCGTGCAAGATGTTTTGGAGAAAACAGAGGATCACATTTCTCTATGACGGCTATGATTACCATAGTTGCAGGCCATATTAAAGCGCAAGTAAGCCCTGAAATATGGCCAGAAAGAAACTGTGTGAAAATAATCTTCAATTTAACATTTTTTAATTTTTTTTTTTCTGTATGAGTTTATAAAAAGTCGTCAAAGGCAGCGGAGACGATACTGTGTCCACCCCATAAATGTTTTAAGAAATAGTCGTGGCCACATTGGAAATTTATATTGCGAGCTAAGAAGATATGTCAAATTTAAAAAGTAAATGGAGCCTTGAAATAATATTTTATATAATTAATTTTTAGTTTTTTCTACAGCTACCCAGAGACGTTCTTTGGAGGCTTTGAGGACATCCATCACTCCGACGGAACGACTGCTGAATTTTTTTAAATATTTTATTCTAATTGTTTGACATCAATCAGTTATCTGATTCTAGCCAAACAAAGAAACTAAGAATGTTATAACCCTAGGCAGTCTCCTTACTTGCGATACTCTGGATCGCAAGTAAACTGTCTAGGTAAAGAACATTCTTAGTTGTCCATAGCAACCAAACAGAGCTGCATTTACATTGCACATAGTGCTGCCAAACAATGAAAGTGCAGGTCTGTGTGGTTGCTACGGGCAACTAAGAATGCTCTTCAATCAAACAGTTTCCTTATCTGTGATTCAAAGCATCTCAAATTGGAAACTGTGTAGGTGAAGAATATTCTTAGTTGCCCATAGCAACAAAACAGAGGTACACTTCCATTGCACATATTGCTGCCAAAAAATGGAAGTGTAGCTCTGTTTGATTGCTATGAGCAACTAAGAATGTTCTTCACTCACTTTCCTTACCTGTGATTCAAAACATCTCAAGTTGGAAACTGCCTAGGTGAAGAACATGCTTAGTTGCTCATAGCAACCAAACAGAGCTGCACATTCATTTTTGCAGCACTATGTGCAATGAAAGTGCAGCTCTGTTTGGTTGCTATGGGCAACTAAGAATGTTCTTCACTCAAACAGTTTCCTACTTGAGATGCTTTGGAAAAAACTAACTTTTAAATGATCACTAATATTTTTTTTTCCCTGCAGATTTCTGGCAACAGGGGAGAGCTATGCATCGCTGCACCTCCAATTCCAGGTTGGAAAATCTACCATCTCCGGAATTGTGAGGTGCACATGCCACCTGATCTGGCAGCACTTGCAGCCCATCTCAATGCCAAGTCCAATCCAGGAGATTTGGTTGCAGGTAGCAGCAGGCCAATTTTCCCAATTGCATTGGCGCCGTCGACGCTAAGCACATACGTGTGCAGCAGCCAGCGCGATCAGGATCTATGTTCTTTATTTAAAAAAGTTTTCATTCGGTGGTCCTAAAGGCGGTAGCTGATGCATACTATAAATTTGTTGCAATCGACGTCAGCACCTATGTAAGTACTGGGGACACCCAGGCGCTGCTGAACTCTGAGGTTGGGAGGCAAGTGCTGCTAGAACAGGTGATTCTACCCCCCCAAAACTGCTTCCGGGTACCACGCACCCAGTCCTCTTCATCCTGGCAGGGGATGAGGCCTTTCTGTTACTTATCAACCTGCTGCGACCATACCCATGGAGAGGACTGGGTGCTCGGAGGATGGTTTTCAATACGAGGCTGAGCCGGGCACGACGCTTCGTGGAATGTGCCTTCGGGATCATGAGTAGTAAGTGGAGGGTCTTCCATTCTGCAATGATGTTGGATGAGCAAACGGTGGATGAAGTCATCAAAGCAGCCTGTGTTCTCCACAACTATGTTCGAGATTTTGAAAGTCCCGACATGAAAGTGGAGACACAGGTGAGTTTCGGTGATGCTCCATTCACCATGGGTCCCGGCCGGCCATCCAACACTACTGCAGGGGTGCGAGAAACCTTCAAGACTACTTCATGTCCCCCGAAGATGCTGTGCCTTGGCAATTTACGCAGCCTCAGTGAGCAGCAGTCCTTCCGGCGAGAGTGATGGATCTCCTCCGGTCAAAGGCCTTCAGGGACCAAGATTATCAAGATTTTGAATTTCCAAGAAGTCAATCAAATAACTTATTTCATTAAATTGTTAAAAAAAACTGTTAAAAATAATTCCATTTAAAAGTGGTGTTGTGTCTTTTCTTTAAATTTATTTGCTTTTCATGTTTAAAAAAAAATAATAAAATCTAATTATTTTTTCAAACATGGTTGTTGTTAGGGGTTGGAGACACTTACTTGCTCGTAGCAACCAAATTGAGCTGCACTTTTATTGCACATAGTGCTGCTAAAAATGGAAGTGCAGCTCTGTTTGGTTGTTGCAAGCAACTAGAAATGTTCTTCACTTAGACAGTTTCCTTACTTGCAGTCAAAAGCATCTCATGTAAGGAAACTAAGTGAAGAACATTCCTAGTTGCTTGTAACAACAAACAGAGCTGCACTTTTATTTCTTAGCAGCACTATGTGTAATGCAAATGCAGCTCAATTTGGTTGCTAATGGCAACTAGGAATGTCCTTCAATTGGACAGTTTCCTTGCTTGCGGACCAAAGCATCGCAAATAAATTGTCTAATAAAAGAACATTCCTAGTTGCCCATAGCAACCAATTGGAGCTGCACGTTCTTTTTTTCTGAAGCAATGAAAGTGCAGCTCGATTTGGTTGCTAAGGGCAACTAGGAATGTTCTTTAATTAGACAGTTTACTTTGGACTGCAAGTAAGGAAACTGTCCAAGTGAAGAAAATTCTTAGCTGCCTGTAGCAACTGGACAGAACTGCACTTTAATTTTTTTTCTAGCACTGTGTTCAATCAAAGTGCAATTCTGTTTGGTTGCATGTTTCTTACTTGAGGTGCATTGAACTGCAAGTAATGAAAACGTATCTGTGAGAATGATCCTCACAGAGACATTTGCATTACTTGCAGTTTAATGCAAGCCTGACAAAAAATTAAATAGGAGCTCTGTTTTTTTACTTAGGGCAACAGTTTTTAAAAAAATTACATATTCAAATAATAAAAATTTTTAAATAACAAAAGAAACACGAGACAGATTAAATTTTAAAACAAAATATAATTTTTATTATTCCACTGATTAACAATGATAAAAAGATTTCCCACCCTCCCACCAACTCCAATCACCCCACCCTAATTACATTAAAGCCAGCAATAAAAATGACTATCTACAATTTTTGTTTGGCTTTGCCATAAAAAGGCACTGTCCACCACATTTCGTACTGCACACAACATAAATATTTAAAAAAAAAAAAAAAATATGGAAAAAAAATTTGGACAGTGGCTATTCTTGAGAGGGGTCAGTGAACAGGGAGGGAGAAGATTCTAAAAAGCCAGGTAACCAGTGGGGTAGGTGGAAGGAGCAGGAGGTGGGTTGATGTGTGAGTGGCATGGGCAGGTGGTGAGTAGGTGTGGGTGGTTGGTGGTGGCAGGTAAGCAGGGTAGTGTAGTGTGGCAGTACGAAATGCGGTGGGGGGATTTCTAACATGAGTGAAGGGAGGAGGGTTGTCTACGAGCCCAGCGTACTACTGGTGACACTGGATTTGATCTCTGATCTTGGGCAGGGGAACGCCTTGGCCATAGACAGCCACCACGGTGTGAATCAAGAAACATAAGTTTTCCTGGTCTTGGGTTTGCAGATGGCGGCAAAATAGTTGTCCAACGAATCATGTGCTCCAACCCTCTGTACAAGGGTAATAAGGTTAGCCTGAAAGTCCGACGTTACTTCCCTTGCAACGAAGGATCTAAGGCCCCGGCCACAAAGCCGTACTATGGTGGAAGTTGGGCAGGAGCTGAGGTAGAGGTGGGCTTCAGGTGGGGGGCAGCAGCTGCCCCCTGGGATCCTTCATCAGAATATGGAGGGCCCACCCCCGTAGCTCCGGCCAGATGTTCAGCGTCTCCCTTGACTTCATCTGCGCTGGGTCTCTCCTCCTCCGGCTGTCAAAAGGACTCTGCCCGCTGGGTGGGGTGTCCAGATGTGCTGTTGAGGAAAAAAAAAATATATATACATTATCTAAATAAATTTAAAAAAAATAAATAAACTTTGAAGGCACATTGCCGGTATGTGCCTTTAAAGTATTTTTTTTTTTAATTTTTTTTTACATAGTATAAAAAAAAAAAAAGTAAGCTACTTACGGCCAGAGTCCTCTCTGGGACAGGAGGAACACCAGCTCCTCTGAGTGCCTTTTGTTCTTTATTGTGCAAACAGATGAAGGCGTTCCGCACCGCTCTCCACCGGATGTCGTGCTCTAGTAAGATATAAACAAAAAAAAGACGTTTAGTATATGCTAATATTTTAACAGGAGTAAAACTTTGCATTTGGAGATTCTCAGTCACTTACCAATCTCCTCCTGCCACTGGGTACTGTACCCGCCCCAGTCAGGGTACAGCAACCGGCATGCTTATTCCCACTGTCGATGTCTGAGGAGTCGGTTACTGTACCCAGCAGATGACTTGTCCCAAAGACTGGGACGGTCATGAACCTGAAAAAGAAAAGGAAAGAAAAATGGAAAAAGAAAAAATATTGTTAGAATTCTTAAAAATTATTTAAAAGTATAACTAAATTTAGTAAATTATTTAAATAAAGGTTAAATAAGTTATAGACAACACTAAACAATAGCATTCTGCACATGGTTGGCAGTAGCAACCAGAGAGCAGGTTGCACCCTGTGCTGCTAGTACATTCACCAGTGCACAGCTGCAACCGACTGCCTACATGCAGTCGGCGAACCTGTGCACAAGGTTTTTTTGTTTGCACCACATGGAGCACCTGGTTTGAAAAAAAAAAAAACAACAACCACCAATCAAGGCAGCTAAACTATTTTACACCTGCACCAACTACATTAAACATTCACTATATACTTTCTAACATAGACAACACTACATATGATCATTCTACGCCAAAAAACACAATATTATATATATATATATATATATATATATCTGTGACTTTCTATCTTCATATATATATATATATATATATATATATATATATATATATATATATTAATTATTAACTACACATTATAAAATATAAGAAAATACATTTTACATACCTCAGAGACCCAACATCCATCTCCATCTGGCGGTACGCTGGGGGCTGAGGATTTGACAAATTGCCTCCTCTCCTTCACTCATGTAGAATGATGCACTTGGGGTGGTTGTTACATCAGACAAATTAAGCCCTCCCAATCAATTGATACAAAATATAACCAGAACACAGACATTCAAATTTTAATCCAATGCATTTTTCGGATGCGAAAAGCGCATCCAAAACGTACCAAACACGTCCCCAAAATTGTGTTGCGTTTTTCAGGCTCCAAAAACGAACTTCATTGTTTCCTATGGGGATTTTACTTGCATAAAACGCAAATAGAATTGGCATGACAATTCTTTGAACGCATCCGAAAAACGCATCGAAAAGACGCAAGTCAACGTGCATCGGTGATCACTCGGCTGAACGGCGATGCGTTTTCACATTGAAACTAATGTAAAACACACTGCACATTGTTAGATGCGTTTTTTGGGTCCGTTTTGGGTATGAAAAATGGATCCAAAAACGGATCTGAAAAACGCCATGTGAACAAGCCCTTAAAAGGACCTATCACTTCCAGGGAAACCTAATTAAGTGACAGAAGACTAAAATATAAACACTTTCTATAATATCTTTAATTAGGAAAATGAAAACATTTCACCCATAATTCCAGGTGGGGGTCATAAAAGGTAAAACTTGCACTGATCACACTTTGATGGCATATCCTATTGATTTGCCATTAAAGTGCATGGCAGGAACACCCCTGAGAAGCAAACTCAGATTCTCCACCTTTACCATTGATGCAAGGTACTGATAATCCGCCTTCATAAATCTCATTTGAAGTCCTGTCATGCCCCGACCATCAACCACTACACTCCGGGCCATTTCTCTAATTATACTCACTCCAGGACTTGGAAGGGAGAAGGGATGCCCTTCATTAATCTCCAAAAATCCTTAGTCCATCAATTAACAATACCACAAAAAAAGACGTATGCTACATCATAGACTCTCTTCACCGATATTAATTCATATGCCATGAATTAGGGACTTAACTTATATTTCCTCAAACTAATTGATACCTCTCCCCCCCCTAGTTCAGGGGACTGAGCTGCTATTAGACAATTGTATTTTGTTATTTACACGACCCCTAATAATTCAACAGGCAAATCAATTTTACCCCATTCAGTAATCGAAGTCAAAAGAGCATTCTTCCAATTACTGCTCTGTAATACCTGTAGGCTAATTAGTACTACAATTCTGTTATAATAAAAAGTTTTAACTAAATCATCAAGTGGGCATTACTTTTCCAACTGTCAATTTGACTGTGTCAGCACTGACTAGACAATGTCAGATTGTATAGGAATATACCCCCAACTGATAACACCTAAGGTAGTTCACAATTTAGCAACACAACACTTTAGTGCTAAGTACAGAACTAACACACGTGTGAGGAGAGACCACTGGTCCCTTTAATCAAAATAAAGAAAAAAAAAAAACAGCAGAGTAAGACCAAGACTACCATGTTAAAACCTGTTGAAAATGTCTAAAGATTCTTGTATCTTTTTGAAAAAATATCATCAATAATTTATATATCATTATTTTAAAAAATTAAAATTTTTTTGATTTACACACCAAAATGTGATATATGTTCTGCTGGGATGACGACAATTTGGCCACTGCGAGGTTCTCTTGCGAAATTGTAAGTGGATGGAAATGATGCTCCTGGTGGGATTGATGGGTTTATTCCCTGGTGAAGAGTAGAATGAGCTAATCCTGGAAATTAAACACAAAACAAAGCAAATTGAAACATACGGTTTACCTGCACAGGACATAACAGTACACACGGCTGCACACACAAATTGCCTGTAATTGAAACACAGTCATTTGCTGTTCGCTTTTAGCCCCTTACTGCCACAGCCGAAACCTTCCTGACAGAGCCCAATTTTTGATATGTGACACTTTATGTGAGAATAACTTTTTGACACTCTTACTTATCCATGTGATTCAGAGACTGTTTTCTCGTGACACATTATGCTTTAAAATAGTAATAAATTTTGGTCCATACAATCCTTTTTTAATTGTGAATAATATCAAAATATTATGAAAATGTAGAAAAATTTGTCATTTTCAAACTTCAAAGATTTCTGGATTTAAGATAGTTTTTCCACTCAAAATCGTTTATAACTAGCATGTCTTTTTTTTTTTCCTTAACAACGACATTAAGGGACTTAGACACTTAATAATAATTTTTCCAATTTTCAAGAAAATTAGCAGCATAGATTTTTTTAGGCAGCGGTCCAGTTCTGATGTGGCTTCAAGGGGCCTGTATGTTATATACCCTGATAAATAACTCCATCTGGAAACCTTCCTGTTCCAGCATGTAGAAATGAGTGCTCCGTCTCACCGAGCCTCTTTGCCCTGTATCCAGCCAGTTTATCCTGCCAACACCACTTGATTTCTAGAGGGCCAGCCTCTACGGAGAGCCACTTTCCATCTCTGTGGTGATCTGACGCAGAACGGAGCCGCACTTCGCCTCCGAGCACGAATTGCGGCCACCCTGTCAGGTCTACTAGTGCCGCCATCATTGTGAGCTGCACACAAAGGGAAGCCCTGTGTTACCGGCACCCAGGTCAGAACTATGCTCACTAGCCACCTAATTCTGCCTCTAACCCACTTCCCCGGCTGACCTGTAAGCTCCCACGCATGGTAGTTTCACCACGGCTGACATCGCGGCCGCAACTGCGGACCCACGTATACGAGCAGAGAGCCCTGTGAAGCCTGCTGCCCAGTCGTCTATGCGACAGATAGTCCTGCACCATCGCCCAACTTTCTCCACTGCCTGGTCTATCTGTTCCCTTGACAAACTACCTGCTGTGTAACAGCCGCCATACCTGCTTACCTCAGCTGCGGGGACACAATCTCCCCAGTGTCTCTGGGGTGTTGCTCTGTCTTTCTTGTAACCAGTGGCCAACCTTCCCTGAGGCTTTTACCACAAGGAACTGCCACCTGCTTTTCTGAGCTCTGCTTCTCCATACTCAGCTCTACAAAACATTTAAACATATTAGGCTGGGTCTCTTTATTACTTTTGGTGCCATTTTATTCAACAGATAATGGGGGAGACGCCATTTTGGATCTCCTTGCTTTCAGCAGTTGCACACGTTTTATACTACACTGAAAACTAATAAGCCCAATGATCAGAGGTGGTAGGGGTCGTACCTGGTACTACTACACTAATTTTTTAAATTAGGTGCCATCTGCCATACCTATCTCTGAGATATTTTGCATATATATTTCTACACCCTGTGGATGGACCATTTCATCCTCAACATGGGCAAGTCTAAAACCAACAAACCACCAAAAACCCCTAAGGCAGATCAAGCCCTATCTGAAACCTCACAGTCCTCCTCCCTGAAAAGCAGAATTCAAAATACAAAGTGGACAGCAGCTCCACCTCCTAACTCCCCAACTTCAGCCCAAGGGTCGCCGAAAGATACACTCCATTATGTGTTAGACCTCATGGAATGTAAAGGGTCTCAGGTCTCCCGTTAAGAGATGATTCTTCGCCACTTAAAGTTAAAAACCGATATAGTGGACTTCCGTCAGGCACGGCCGCATTTTACAGAAGCTCCTGCCGTGCTGTACTAAATCTAGCTGCTAACAGAGCCATCCTGCGGATTTCGTAGAAGCGGACCACATAACATCGTCGGCTGAGCAACGAAGCACACGGCGACAGGAGAATTTTATGCCCGGAGTCCCTGAGCGGCACGCTTAACCGCATCTCCAAGTGCCCGCGTGGTGCCGGTGGGTCAAGACCTGTGGGCTCGAGGATCGATCCAGCCGGGACCCAACAGAGGAACAGCCGCGGTGGAGAAACGGGTGACTGCGGCAGAATCAACCCGCTCCTTACCTTAAACTCCCAGCCCGGGGTGAGTACCGAGCGGACTCACCTATACCCTGCGACAGTTTCCCGCCCGCGGGAACAGTCAGGCGCCATCTTGGGAGAGCGGAGGCACCCGAGGAGACGGGACGTGGTTCCAGGCTCAGGGCAACTGCATCGCACTGTACGGAGTGAGGGCCCCGCAGACCGCACAAGTGGTTGCTGTGACACAGCGGACGGTGCCGAGGGAGGCCACGAGTGCCGGCGGGGTCTTGCCACCATTTGCTTGCCGCAGCTCCGGGGACGAAGTGGGGAACGACGGTTCTGGCCCGTGTTGCTGATACTGTAAGCAGCAGCTCTGCTCCCCCACCGAGTGTGTGTGGCTCCAGACTCTGGGTGATAACATCGCCCCGTGGGGGGTGAGGGCCGCACGGATCGCACCTCTGATCCCTGTCACGCAGCTGGTCGCACCGAAAAACACCACGGGTGCCAGTGGATCCTGCCCCTGCCTGCTTGCCGCAGATATAGGGACACTGCGAGGGACGCCAGCTCTCGCCCACGTTTTCCCGACACCGAGACTGATTCGGCTTACCAAGTGGCCCCGGGAGACATCGCTGACGGTAAAGGCCCTAGCACTGCTCCCTCATCGAGAGTCCAGCACAGCATAGCACAGCACAACCCTGGCGGAAAAGAAATCAGCCGTATTGACGGGAAGGTGAGGCACTTCTCTACATCGCTGACAGAGGTAAACTGCGAGCCCTGGGCCACCTCTCCCTAGATAGTGCGGGACTTTTTTGTAAAAGCCTGGGTGGTGAAAACCGAGGGGGTCCCAACTGCTGCCATACTCAGGAGGGGAGAGCGGGCACCTATTACCCTATCCTTGAGTATTTGACAAACTCAGCAGCACCCACTGCGCAGCACTGAGGGACATACCAGAACGTCACTGCAGCACTGAGAAAGAGGAAAACCCATAAACATACCGCACTAATATGAGATTATAATTACAACTCCCTTTATTCCTTCGGTCTGGATAACATTCCAATCGTTTCTGTAACCGATTCTCATAACCAGGAACAGCTTCCTCTCCCTTTCTGGAACGTTCTATGATTGTGGCATAACCCGCACCAGGGCATCCCTATTTGCCTTTGTACTCACATCACCTTAAACAGCTCCATAGGGAAACTCTTTGCCCTTAACTATAAACGGGAACATTTGTGGGGTAAAGAGCCCACGACGTGCATTGAGGACCCTTATTTCATGGAAACGGGATAACAAACACCTCAGGTGACCCGCACGGCCGAACTTATCCCAGCCCCATACCGTGAATCCTGTCCTAAACTGCTGAGTGTGTCTACCTACTAACTCACTGACTCCTTTAGCATAACATATCTTGTTTTCTGCATAGTATTATTGTGTTTTGTAAGAGTATTACTTCGGATCTGAGATTGTGGATTGGAAGTGGGCACTTGCAAAGTCCATATTGGTTTAAAAATAGCTTTTCCTATATGGTTTTCTTTACCCTGTTTAACCGCATCTAAATTTGCAAAACTTATTGGTTACACTACATCTCCCTTGTTCTCTTAATCTTCCTAAACTTGTCATACATATACAATACGTATTACAACCAATAGAGGTAGCAAAGGACCACTTCTCTCTGAGGAGACACACAGAGGAGTAACAAGTTGACTTACCTGTGATCCCTCTGCACACCGCTGGGGGGCAGTACTACCCCTCCTCTTGGCTGCAGTGTAGAATAACTTTCCTAGCAGCCAGTTCTGCACACTTCTAATATCCCATAGATAGCATTTTCCCTATTAAGAGTGTCCACTATCTGAAAGGTTGAAGTTAGAACCAAATAAGGGCTTGACTGTTGACGCGAGACATCCTCTACCCTACTTCTTTACGATTACAACACCTATCTTTAATATCAACAAACTTACATTTACCTATAAATTACTCCAGTGATACATACTCACCCCAACATCTCTTTTCCTTTATAAACATATTCTTTTTGAACAATGTACTTTGCATAATAAGTAATATGTAACTGTAAATGAGGTGGCTCCTAATGCAACCTGATCAGGAAATCTAGAAACCCAGAGGTAATAGGTCTGACCCATAGTGTTCTTGGGAGAGCTCAACTTGAAACCCTCCACACATCCCCACAAATACGTGTCTGGGGAAAGCCTGTTCCTTATTGGTTCAATTGGAGTATGGACAGATTTGTTCAGAAACATGCAGTGAAAAGGGTTACTCGGTCCTCCTCCTCTACAACACCTTCGCTGACCCCTAAACAATTACAGTCGCCGCATACCAAGAAAAACAAGCAGTTAGCAAAGGCCCGCCTTGTAACCCAAACAAACATGGCAAATAAATCGCCAACCCCTACCAAAAACGCCACGGGAACTGCCACAAACTCTCCAGGCGCAGAGACCACAAAGGCCGCCGACGTTCCACTACTGGCTGTTTCTCTAGCACAAGAGGTATCTAGACTGCTTCTTCCAGCCTTAGACCGCCGCTTCGACATAATTCAAGCATCCATCAACGCACCGCTATCCCAGATTACAACAAACTCGCAGAAGATAGAGGAACTGGAAACGAGCACGACCACAATAGAAGAAGATGTAGTTCGACTTGGGGGAACTTCCACCTCCCACCAAGCCACCATCGAAGCACTTCATGAAAAGCTGGAAGACCTGGAGAATCGCGAACGGAGGAACAACCTCCGATTTATCGGTATACCAGAAAGTGTTACTCAGGACATTTTATCAACATACCTTACAACCGACCTGGCAGGTGCCCTGGGGCTGGAACTACCTAGGGACCCACTGTTAGTGGAGCGTGTTCACAGGATGGGCATTCGTAGGAAGCAAGGGGGCAGGCCCAGGCCTGTAATTGCACGTTTCCACAATTGGACGATCAAGGAGCAGGTTCTACGGGCCTACAAACAAAAACGAAGTCAGACAATACAAGGCGAAATAATTTTGATATTTCAGGACTTCTCCACACAAGTATCTTTAAAGCGCAAAGCCTACCACCCCGTGTGTAAATACCTGCACAAACAAAATATTCGCTTCCAATTGCTCTACCCAGCGAAGCTGAGAGTGCATGACAACGGTCAGTTGGTGACTGATGACTCGGCAGAAGAAGCTACTAGGAGGTTCCTGATTGAAAGCCCTGATTACTATGGTTTACACTGTGTACACCATGATCAAAAGGCCTAATACTGGGCCCACTTGTGCTATGGGTCTCCTTTCTCGCATGATTTGAATATCCGTTCTGCCTAAAAGGGTTACGACAAAGAGTTACTTATTATCCAATGTAATCTCAGATTGCATGGGATGCCTTTTTACTTGTTTTTTTTCGTTGAATCGTTAGTTAATGGAGTTAAATTTGTTAACACTGAATGTACTATTGATTAATGTGATGTTGACATTTATATTTTCGTTTATCCCAGATAGCTCCACTGGGGTCACTGCGGCACGTCATCCTCTCCCATCCTCTCTGGATGATATGAGCGCTCGCTGGGACGCTCTTAGTCATCCTTTCCATGGGTTAGATTCATCATGAGTTCCGCCGTACCGAGACTCGGGATGAGTACCACTAATGTCACTTTACAGGACTACCCACGCACGTCTGAGCTAAATATCTCCTGGAACATAGCTGGGCTTAATATCCCTGAAAAAAGGAGGAAAGTCCTTCTACACTTAAAAAGATTGAAACCAGACATCATATGTCTGCAAGAAACTTATTGGAAAACAGGAAACTATATACCCCTAAGGGCGCATTGGTGGGATCCACCGATCGTGGCAAACTACAAAACGAAGGCAAGGGGGGTTGCCATTTACTTCCGAGTGGGGGTGTCAGGTGTGGGAATTGATTGAAAAACATTAGAACTCTGTTTGTGCTTTTCATATCCATTGATTATATCTAGAAACTGTCTATATACTATGTGCATGAATTATTCTCTATACCTATTTTCCCTTGACCAGTTTAAATCAGATATTATAGGCTTGAAATGCACTGCTTCTGCAAGGAAAACTACCTTCAAGATATACCTGTCTTGGATGATACTGAAGACATTTAAAATGGATTCACTATAGACTAACAAGAAGATAGCTTAAGCGAAACAGACTAATGACACAGAAATTATTTGGACATTTGTTGCGACACCCAGCATCCGGGACAGTAAATGGACTCGGACAGTTTCAAACGGCCAGGGCAGTTTAACATTATGCAAACATGCAGAAAAAGTATATACCATATAAAAACTATGTGACTTATTAACTCGTCCAATGAAAGTTTATTAACCAATGATCGCTATACATGTTATGACAAATGCTTACGTATAAAGTAAATAAAAATGACCTGTTTTTCCCCTGTATTAAAAAGAGTTTTTTTATCCATCACCCAGACTGGATAACTATTACTTGGGCCCCCTGCTTGCAGCAACATATATATAAAATAAAATATTAATTTAAGGAGGTAGCAACTTGGCTGGATTGATTACACACTTCACATTTGGTGCCGTTTGACTCTCAGACGAAACCAAGGAAAACGCAGAGGAGGCCTGTCGTCTGGTCTGGGGCGTTGCCCCACGGCTGTTTCAATTTGGGCAGCCAGATGTGACTGATCATCACCAATACGGTTAAGTTCATTGGCTTTCTTTTTGAAATCAGTGACCCTTTTTCCGTTTCTGACTGCCTATTTTGTTCGACCGTGGGTTTTCCCCCATTCTTTGGCGTCACCTGATAACGGTCCCCGGTGTGACTTCTCTGTTAAAATTTGGGCCCTAGCCTTGCTACTTACCTCTGGTTCTTTGATAAATTGCTTTGGGGAATTTTTGGTCTAAAGTTATCTGCTTTTACATCTGCTGCGTGCTGCGCTCCTAGAATTTCACTGTTAAGGGTTACAACAACAACTTCCTCTTTCTACGCAACACTGAGAAAGACTGTCATTTACTCATAGCAAGGAGGAACTACTTAAACTGCATTAATACTAATGACATGTTTTGTCTGTGGTTATTGTGATTTAGATATTTTTTCATTCTTTATCCTTACTGGGTCGATGGAAGCTGACTGTTAGGATTCTTTGGTAATTGTGATTTAAATGTAAATCACTGTTGTGAGACTATGTGTGCCTAAGTGAGCCTCAATGAAGTAACAGACTTGCGCTAGGAGTTTTTTTTTCTCAGAGCAGTCCAAAGTAGATTAGCAGATTCCTGTCATAATCGCTAGGAGTTTTTTCTCAGGGCAGACAGAAGGGTCGACATGAAACGCTAGGAGTTTTTCTCAGGGCATAAAGAAGTCGACATGAAAAATTAGATAGGGTCAGAATAACAGCCAGGATTTTTTTCTCAGAGCAGATAGGGACAGACAGGATCAATTAAACACCGGTGACTAGCTAGCACTGTAGTTGCCAGCTTCCTACATTACCGTGAGGGTAGTGGATTAGATCAGTAGTGGCTGATACAACTGCGTGTCTGCTATCTGTTTCCTATTTTTATCTGCTCTCAGGGCAGACGCACATTGAAGTCTGAGAATACTTCCTGTTTTTAGGAAAAGAAAGCAATTATTTTTTATTAAGACTGTTTGTAGAGACACAGAGCGTTAAAATATCGTGTCTGCAACTGTGCGAGCGTAGATATTTTGTTGTTTCAGCCGCGAGCACCACCTCTTCGGTGCTGCACTTTAACCACAGTGCATTTCATAATTTCACTATGTTGTCCTCATCACCTGCTAATCATGATTTTACTTCGTGCTTCTCACCGGCTGCTCTTGTTCTGCGCAGACAAGGTAGCAGGTTTATTGAGCATTATCCTACTCTTATGCATATTTGCAACATTCACAAGGATGGACGTCCTAATGTAGCTTCTTGGGAACATGCGTTGATTGACTGTTCACAATCTCTTTTAGACAATAATTTGTATCAGAATGCTTCGGCATGGCACAGAACTTCTATTGATATTGCACGTGAAAATTTTATGGAAATTGCAGTCAGGGACCCAAATGGGGATTTACTATATTATCTTTATGAACCTCCATGGGTTTGTCAGGATTGTGGGTGGAAAAATTCTGTTTCCAATGGCCTGTGTATTCGGTGTCAGAGCACAGGACCTAACCCTTCATGTCCTACTGGTCCTGTGCAGATGGTTGATCTGCCAGTCTCTTCCTGTTTTGCAGGGACTGACTCTCCTGACCCGCCCTCCTTATCCTCCTCCCATAGCGGCCATCTTAAAGGAGTCAGTTCCCCACTTCCTATTGTCAGCCATCTCGATACACCCAAACATGACACATTTCCTCAACTTAACGACAACAGTTCCGGGTCACTAGCTCCGGTCGGCCATATTGATACACCCATTCCTTCGCCCACTTTGCTACGAGATAAAGATGAGGACTCTGTTGTCAATACCCCCTGCCCATCTAGAACATTAACACCTGCTGTGCTCATTACTCCTGATGATCTTCCATTTTCTCATGATTTTTGTTCTTCACCAGACATGCACTCCCAAGCCTCGGATTCTCAATCACCCCTGCCCGGACCCATCACATCTATGCAGGAAACTCCTCCTGATTCTTTAGCTGGTGACAACTCTCTCCCCGAATTGCTTCCCACAGGGGATCCAGACGTTTCCTTGCTAGCTTGTCCAGGATCCACTGACGCCTGTTCTACCATGGATGCTTCGCTGGTTCCTGAACCATTGCCTATTAAAAAACAGCGTAAACCCCGCATTTTCCAACATCGGACCCCTGAGGAGGATGCTCAACTAACAGAACTTGCGACTCAAGCTGATGGACCACGAAACTGGACCTATATTGCCGAACAACGACCCGGTGGAAAAACCCGTAAACGGTGTCATCACCGATGGCATCAATTTCTCCGACCTGATTTGAACAAAGGTGAATGGACACCAGAAGAGGATGCAGTTCTCTATGACCTACACAGGATTATGGGAAACAAGTGGGCAGATATTTCGAAATTCATGCCTGGAAGATCTGCTAATGCTATTAAAAATCGCTGGAACTATAGTTGGTACTCCAATCCCTCCCGTAGAAACGAATTTCACGACTCTCCTACCCACGCTAATCCCTCGTCTCCATCCAGCTCTTCTCCTCAATCTTCTATCCAGGGTCCTCAAACCAGGGTTGATGTTTTCGATTGCTCAAAGGCTACAGATGAAACAGTAGAGATGTTCTACAATCGATTATCCTCTGCATTTCATGATTATGGACTAGACTTGAATTCTAAATCTGCTCAACGTATGCTGGGTTCTACCTTTGCCCAAGGACTACTCTCACCGCAAGGTGGCGAATCTTCTGTTTCTGTTTGGGACCCAGTTCCTGAAGACTGTTCCTCTTGCAGAAGACCTGATTACCTGCCCAGCAACTACCGCTTGATAGCTCGAGAACACTACAGCCATCTTGTTGCTCCTGAACAGCATATTCTTCACCATTCTAATCACCTCTCATCTCAGTTACAGGTCCATAGACCCCATCCCACCAGGTCATATGATCCGACACAACGCAGTTCGATGTCACCTGATGATGGAGCCCATTGGATACGACCTTCTTCACATTTATCTCTGCCTACTAGACATCTTTCCAACGCATATACCAGCCTTATTTCTGACTTTCCCATCCCGGTCAATGTTACCCAATTGCAACACTTTTTGGCCCTAATCTCCAATGCTCGTGAATGGATTCCCAACGCATCTACTTATCTTGCTGCACTGCATGATGCCTCTACTAATCTCTCAGACTACTGAACTCTCCTCTACAGCTCTCACCTGTTTTTTCCGTGTCAAGAATATCATATCGCAAGCTCCTATCCTATATCCTCCTGAATACTCTAAACCTTTTAATGTTTTTCTTTCTGAACATAATGGTCATGCCTCTGGTGTTTTAGCTCAAGACCATGAAGATCGTATGAGACCCCTGGGATATCACTCAGCCCTACTGGATCACCTTGCACAAGCTGCTCCTTCTTGTCTCAAAGCTGTTGCTGCTGCTCAATTCCTTCTCGACAGGACTCATGATATTTTCCTGAACAATTCTGTTACTGTTTTTTGCCTCACATGACCTTCCTCGAATCCTGGCGATGCCTGTTCCTAATCACCTTCGACTGAAGCAATTGTTCCTGCGGTTTCACGATTCTTTGCTGATGTCTGGATCTGTTACATATAACATTTGCCTTTCTCTTGATCCGGCCAATCTGCTTCCTCTCTCAAGGGGGGATGTTGGAGATTATAACGCCATAGACTCTCCTATCCATGACTGTCTTCATCAATTGGAAGCTGAAATATCACATCTTCCCTCTGTCTCTACATCCAGGCTGGAGGATCCAAATTATGTCTTCTTCACAGATGGATCCAGGCTTGAAGACGACCAAGGACGATTCCATACAGGATTTGCTGTGGTTACCTTGCAGGAAACGGTGAAGGCTGGTTCTTTACCTTCTGGAATCTCTGTTGCAGCAGTCAATTATGCAAGAGGATGTGAAATATGTGTTGCTTGCAATCAAGAAGAATTAATTCAGACACAGAGGAAACCACAGGTAGAAGAACCCTTATACCCTTTCCAGCAGATTCAAATCAGCCACACTGAGATGACCAGGAGGGGAGAATACAAATATGTCCTAGTGATAACAGATATGTTTTCGGGCTGGCAGGAGCCCTACCCAGTCCAAAAAATGACTGCAAAAATCATTGAGGAAAAACTCCAGGCCGAACTAGTGTGCCGATTTGGACTCCCAACAGTTATTGAATCCGACCAAGGGCCCAGATTTATTGCCGAAGTAAACAGGGACATTTGGAAACAAGTTGGTGCCGAACCCGAACCACACACCCCATATTATCCACAGAGCCAGGAACAGATCGAAGCCGTCAATGCCACACTCAGAGAAAAAATCCTTAAAGCTAGCAAGGAAACGTCTCTCCCATGGCCCAAAGTTTTGCCCATTGCTTTGTATTCTGAAAGGAACACCCCTAGACAAGCCACTGGTTTCACGCCCTATGAGGCATTGTTCTTAGGCCCGCCCAAAGGGGGGCAATATCATCCACAACAGTTGTGTGCCGGGAATGATAGCCTTGTAAAGTGTGTTATGAATCTGTGTAATGAAATGACAGTAACCCATGCCACAGTGTCTTTCTCTATTCCAGATTCTGATTCAGATCAGAACACCCACAGATTACAACCTGGTGATTTTGTGTGGGTGAAGAAATACGGCAAGGATCCTCTCGAACCCAGATTTGAAGGACCATACCAGGTACTCCTGATTTCCCCAACCTCAGTGAAACTGGAAGGAAGACCTACCTGGGTGAATTGCTCGTACTGCAAGAGAACAGCTGGAGTCAATCAGTCTCTATGAACCCATCCTTTATCCTTTATTACCTCTCTGTTGTTTGTATATGTGTAAATGCACAGGAGGTGGTGATCACACAGGAGGGAGGGGTGACCACCTTCTTGTATAATTCTTCCGATACACAGGTGGCAACCTTTAAATTTGAACTTTGTGATGTAGTAAAATGCCCACTGCACATACCCCTAGAAGACCAAGGTCCACTCGGATTGGTTTGGGGAAGTGAAGAATCCTCTGACTTAATATGTCAATTAGGGACCCAATATATATGTGTAACTGATGACACCTGGGGCTCAGATTGTGGTTCCTGGGGGGCAGCGGGGTGGAACACTGGAAATAGCTGGGGATACAAACCCCAATCTGCGTTAAACAGGAAAGACAGAAATGGTAAAACCTTGCTTACTAGAATGACTCTGTTTAAACCCCCATGTGTCGATGGTAGAGGAACCCAACTAATCTTAACCATAGAAAACCCCGATCCTCAGGATGTAGGTACTTATGTCCTAGGATCCCATGGCTATGGAGGTTACCTCACCCAGTTTAGAATCAGTGATATGACAGACAACCCAGAATGGAAAGAACGTGAAGCCCAAATAAATCAAATCACCAAAATAGTAAAGGTTCAGTCGGAAAATCATAAAGAAATGATAGCTATCTCAAATCCACCCATAGAAGAAACATATGTCATGGAAACTGGGTTCAATGATATAAACTTTGGTGGGAATGGATGAAGTATTCTGCAGCCCAACAGAATAAGTCCAACTGTTATGTATGTTCAACTGCCCGTCCACACCTTGGGTCAGTCCCACTGCACCTAGACCCAGCATCTGAACGATGCTTCCTTAGTTTGTTTGCTAACAAATCCACCTCAGACCCCACTTGTGAGGCTTGGAAAGTTAAGTACCCTTTGATAACTCAAACACCAACCCCAGACACGGGAATTACCATATATCCTGGGAATTATACCTGTTTCTCTGTGGAGGGAAAGGGTAGGAACCTAGGTAAATTCAAACCAGGATACTGTAACACCTATAGTAATGCTCCTAAAGAACAACTCATGAATCAAGTACAATCAGTAGCTGATGTCTTCTGGATTTGTGGTGACATGAATATTAGATCTAGACTCCTTGGAAATTGGTCAGGAGAATGTGCCCTAGCCAAAGCTATCATGCCACTACATATATTTCCCTTAGAGGAAGAGGAAGACACTTTACTTCCCCTACGTAAGAGGTATAAAAGATCCAGTAACTCCCAACCCAAAGGTAGTTTTGACCCACATGTGTACCTAGACGCCATAGGACAACCCAGAGGGGTGCCTGATGAATTCAAAGCCAGAGACCAGGTGAAAGCAGGATTCGAATCACTGATACCGCAGGTAACCATTAACAAAAATGTGGATTGGATAAACTATATTTTTTACAACCAACAGAGATTTGTAAACTACACCACAGACGCCTTCCAAGGTATAGTTGACCAACTAGGCCCCACATCAATCATGACTTTCCAAAATAGAATGGCATTGGACATGATCTTGGCCGAGAAGGGAGGAGTCTGTCACATGATCCATGACGTATGCTGTGTGTATATTCCCAATAACACCGGGCCCAATGGTAAGGTAACCTTAGCCATAAAAAAGTTGAATGATCTCTCCCAAGAATTGAAAAGCAACTCAGAAATCAGTGACCCATGGGACCAATACTTCTCATGGATGAATGGATGGCAAAAGTGGTTGGTCCAGGCAGAAATGGTAATGGGGTTAGTGTTATTATTGTTGATGATAGTGGTAATGTGTATTCTCCCTTGTTTTAAGAAATTGTTGACTAAAGGGGTAGAACAAGCAACCCCAGTTCTCCCCTATCTGGAGGAAGATGGTTTTACCTGTATGGAGGAAGATTATGTATCAGGGGTACCCCCATTGAGAACAGTGGTTCACAGAGAGGGTCCAGAAGGCTATGAGTTGGTCAACAAACTATAAAGAACACTGTTTTAGGGGGGAGAGTATAGAGGGCAGAGGATTCTTCGTGGATGATAGTCTCCAATCTCTATCCCTAATATGTCCAGTACACCCAACATATTCATTATCTTTCAAAATCTCCAGGTTTCCCTAATATGGATTGCCAGCAATTCACAAACGGTCACTGCTAAGGACTGCTCCAAGGTAGCACCTGGTGGTCATTTGGTCAACCCCCCGTCATCCTCACCATCAGAGGCAATGTAGAAGAGACCGGCGATCGCTTAGTTACGCCCCCATGGAGCAAGCCTGGCAGTGATGCAGTGGGTTTATTACCCGCTCCACCTGTCCATGTAGCCAGATAAACACAGTGATTCATCCTAGCGTAAATAAGTTTAAAGGGTAAGAGGAACAGAGTTTAATGTTTTAGGGGGGACTGTCAGGTGTGGGAATTGATTGAAACCATTAGAACTCTGTTTGTACTTTTCATATCCATTGATTATATCTAGAAACTGTCTATATACTATGTGCATGAATTATTCTCTATACCTATTTTCCCTTGACCAGTTTAAATCAGATATTATAGGCTTGAAATGCACTGCTTCTGCAAGGAAAACTACCTTCAGGATATACCTGTCTTGGATGATACTGAAGACATTTAAAATGGATTCACTATAGACTAACAAGAAGATAGCTTAAGCGAAACAGACTAATGACACAGAAATCATTTGGACATTTGTTGCGACACCCAGCATCCGGGACAGTAAACGGACTCGGACAGTTTCAAACGGCCAGGGCAGTTTAACATTATGCAAGCATGCAGAAAAAGTATATTACCATATAAAGAACTATGTGACTTCTTATTAACTCGTCCCATGAAATGTTAATTAACCAATGATCGGCTATACATGTTATGACAAATGCTTACGTATCAAGTGATATAAAATGACCTGTATTTCCCTGAATTAAACAGAGTTTAATTATCCATCACCCAGACTGGATAACTATTACTTGGGGCCCCGCTGCTTGCAGCAACATATATATATATATATATTAATTTAAGGATGTAGCAACTTGGCTGGATTGATTACACACTTCACAGGGGTAGTACAGGACATACTAGATCAATATGTCGATAAGAAAGGCAGATTCATTTTTCTCAGACTATCCATTGCAAATAAGACCTATTCTTTACTTAATCTTTATGCCTCCAACGCTCCAAATGAATCTTTCTTCGCAGATCTTAAAACCTTTCTAATTCAGAGAAACCATGAAAACTTAATATTGATCGGTGATTTTAACTCTACCCCAAACCCTTCAAAGGACAGGTCACTTAATACACACGGCGGGGAGACACTAAATCGAGCTCTCAAGGACCTTATAGACAGCACAGAAGTATATGATCACTGGAGAGTAACTAATCCCACGGATAGCACATATACGTTTTACTCTAAGGTTCATGACACCTTCTCCAGAATTGATTTCTCACTGATTTCCACAAGTATTAAAAGTTCAAATCACCCCCCTTTCCCCATTTTACAAATAAAAACAATAAAATAATAAAAAAGTTACACATATTTGGTGTCGTCGCGTCTGAAAAAGTCTGATCTATAAAAATATAACCTCATTTATCCCGTACGCTGAACACCGTAGAAGAAAAAAAATTCCAAACGCCAAAATTGCGGTTTTTGGTCATTTTATATCACTTAAAAAATGGAATAAAAGTGATCAAAAAAGTCGCATGCATTCCAAACTGCTAGCGATAAAAAGTACACTTCAGCCCGCACACAAAGCACCCTCACTGACGTCCGTAGGTGTTCGTACAAAAATTGGTCGCACAAACTGGCGCCGCGGCGCAAATTTCAAAAATAGAAAAAGTTTGGAATTTTTTTACCGTACCAAAACATAAGGGAAACCCTACATGTTTGGTATTGCCGGATGCATATCAACCTGTAGAATACAGATAACACATTGTATTGACCGAAGATTGAACATCGTAAAAGCAAAACCCCCGCAAACATGGCGAAGATAAGGTTTTTTTTACAATTTGACCCACTTGGAATTTTTTTTGCGGTTTCCCAGTATAATCTATAGTATAGTGAATAACACCGTTAGAAAGTACATCTTGTCCCGCAAAATAAAAGCCCTCATGTGTCTATTTAGGTGGAAAAATAAAAAAGTTATGGCTCTGGGAAGGCGAGGAGGGAAAAACGAACGTGTCAACAACAAAAAACGCCGGGCCCTTAAGGGGTTAAAGAACTGCATGCCATTCTTAGGAGAGCACAAAGCGATCACATGATACAACCCTCAGAGTTGACAAGGGAGAAATTTGTAGAAGCGCAGAGGCTCCTGGACGCGTTTGCTCAGGGTCACACAGTGTGGCATACTAGGGCTGCCCAACATCGCTATTATAGATGGGGGAATAGACACGGTAAACTTTTGGCCAATATGACCAAACCTTGGAGATCTAGACCCCCTATCTCAGCAATTAAATGCCCGGTGATGGGATCTATTCTTCGTGACCCTGGGGAGATTGAACAGGCCTTTACCAATTACTTTGAATCCCTGTATCGCGCTAACCTGCATGACGATCGCCGGGTGTCGTCCTTCCTAGATAATGTCCGTATGCCCAGTCTATCAGAGGCTAGGCTGATGTTGGAAGCCGCAGTGTTTGAGGCAGAGGTATGCGAAGTGATCACATCTTCGGCCAATGGCAAAACCCCTGGTCCCGATTGTTTCTCGGCCGAATTTTACAAACTTTTAAAGCCCCACATAGCGCCTTACCTAGCGAGAGTCTACAATGAGATATATCTGAACTCTAAGATGGTAGATACTTTCTTTGATTCTACGACAGGGTGAAAAAGACCCTCTGTTACTCACCTCGTACAGACCTATCTCATTGTTGAATCATGATTATAAACTGTTGTCCAAAATCCTAGCAAATAGACTCCAAAAATTTCTCCCTACCATAATTCACCCACATCAATCGGGCTTCGTGGCGGATAGACACTCAAGCAGAAATGTTAGGATGGCGACCGCGGTTATTTTGGCTGCGCAGGGTCCAGAACATCAGGTGTCAATGTTACTGAGCCTTGACGCAGAAAAGGCCTTTGACAAGGTGCCCTGGCCCTTCTTACCCAGTCCCCCGTGTTCCCCGGCATTGTCAGAGACGGCCAGGAACTGAAACTCTCAGCATATGCTGATGACTTATTACTAATAATAAAAAATCCCAAGCAAAATTTAACGGCTGTCTTGGAGGAGGTTCGGGAACTGGGAGAATTTTCTGGATACACAATAAATATTGACAAAAGTGAAGGACTCCTCTTAAAGGGCCCGGCACAGCCTCTATGGTCATCGACACACCAGATCAGGTGGTGTACGAGAGGTCACAAATATCTGGGGGTCTTTCTGCCGTGAAGCCTGCCCCAACTTTATTCTGAGAAGTATATGGATAAGTATATTAACTCCTTGCACCGTACTTTGAAGAGATGGGAAAATCTCCCATTGTCCTTTGTAGGGAAAGACCACCTTCTAAAAATTATTGAAATCCCCAGATTGATGTACTTGTTCCATATGCTCCCTATTTATCTTAGGCCCCGAGAAGAGAAACTAATCAACGCAGCATACCGGGGGTTTCTTTGGGGAGGAAAGAAAGCACGTATCCCATTCCATATCTTGCAGCAGCAGAAGCAAAATAGGGGTTAGGGTTCCTAAATATCAAATGTTACAATTTGGCAGCATTAAGCCGCTACATCGCAGACTGGTCCCAACAAACAACAATATTAACTTTCCATTTCTTGGACAAGCTTTTTTTGCCTAATATCTCCCTCATAAATTTTCGACATATACCCTATGACAAAGTTCAAGAGGAGATCCACCACAACCCGCTCCTCATGCCGGTCTGGCATGCTTGGAAGAAAACCAGGCAATTAACGGGTCTCTCTCCAACCCATTCAGTCCACCTCTCCTTGATGAATAACCCCGCCTTCCAAAAGGGAACCTCACATAGCGCATTTAAAGCGCTGCATGGACTGGGCATACGGACTGTCAGCCAACTAACTACGGTAATCTGAAAATCCGTAAACCGTACTCCTTTGCGGAACTCCAAACAATCTTCCCGAATATTAACTTCCCGTTTTTTAACTACCTCCCGGCACATAGCTACATAATGGAAGTTATCTACAATTTGAACACAGCAGATAGGGACCGAACTTCACGAGAACTATTTTGAGTTCACCTTCTCGCCGCGCACATCCATCCCTTATCTACAAATACCTATGGGACCAAATCGACTATGATACTACACAATCATAGGTGGGTAGATGGCAAGATCATGATCCATGGCTGACACCAGATCTAATCCTAGCGACCCTGGCGGATTCTTATAAATTCCTCCCTGCTGCCCGTTACACGGTAATGACCCTGAAACTTATGCACAATGCATATCTGACACCCATTAAAGGCCACAAAATGGGGATTTATGCCTCTAGTAATTGCTTCAAGTGTGGCTCCCCGGACGCCACACTGTATCATTGCATGTGGGATTGTCCAGAAATCCAGCTATTTTGGAAAGACGTAACAACTTATATACAGTTGTTCCTGGTACACAATTTCACTATGTCAGCACCATGGGCACTCTTCGGGCACACGGACGGGTATGCTTTGCACCTCACTCATAAACACAGACGACTTTTACATATACTATCAGCAGCTGCGAGAAAGGCCGCTCTACAGGTGTGGATCCAACCGATGCCCCCCTCCATAAAATTATTTTTGGATAAGTGCTTCCATCTTTTCAGAATGGACTGGATTGACACGATCCAACGAAAAGAAAGGAAGGTGAAGCTTTTTTTTGACCATGGGGAAAAACTGATCAATAAACTACCTACCGCAGCACGGGACAGTTTGCGGTCCTCTTTTGGGGCCACAGAGTGGTACCTGGGGCAACAGTTGACGGGTAGAGAACCAATTCCAGGATGTGGTAGTGATGGGCATCCTACTGACCCTCATATAGATAACATATATACTGACGCAACATCCTTTTTGCTCGGATAGGACTTAGGAGGGTGCTCGTTCTGAGAAGGGGCCATACTCATAATTTTACCCAGGAACTGCGATAGCTGCTTCCATATCTTTATATGATAATAGCCTCGCATGAGCGGTCTGATGGACGCGTGGGGCACGTTGTCCTTTCTTCTTTTTCAAATGCTCTTTCTGGATCTCAAACATCTCGTCGATGCAGAGAGCAACATCTTCTTTAGTCCACTTGGGGCGGGGGGGAGGGCAGCGGGGCCGCAGGATGAAGAGGTATGGAGCATTGGAAAGGCACAGTTGCCTGTCCTCAGGTTTTAAAAACAGTTAAAATGACTTCTGATGTATTGTACCAGAATAATGGAATACTTACCTGTTGAATAATTTATGTACAGAATGATTTTTGGTACCATGAAGCATTGTTTGTAACTTTTATATTTAAGACATTGGAAGCTTTAATAACAAGATGTTTAAAAAAAAAAAAAAAACGATATAGCATTGCTCCTGGAAACACCCCTCGGAGCAGGGAACCTGTTTAGGCACCGGCGGTTGAGGGTTGGTGAGGTCTTGGGCTCCCCTTCGTTGAATGGTAAGAATGGGGTGCTAATCCACATAAGTAAAAACTTTCCCTGCAAAGTTGTATCTTTTTCTGAAGATAATGAGGGCCGCTGGCTTTGTGTGGTCCTAGACATATCGTGTGAACGGATATCTCTTTATAATGAGACCAGCCAACCTTTTATGGTTCTCTTATAGATGTAAGGACCCGGGACAACTCTACCTTCCAAATAATGGGTAGAGATTTTAACTTCGTGATAAGTCCTTTAGAAGATAGGAAAGGATCCATCTTGAATCTTCATAATTCCACCTCAATTCTAGGAGATTTCCTTTCAGATGTTTGCTTGGTAGATATTTGGAGATCCCTACATCCTGAGGGCAGAGCATTCTCTTTCTCTCTCACTATCACAGTTCCTGGTCTAGGTTACACTATTTTTTTCTTTCCCCTCACCTTCCCATAGGGTTGATGCCTGCAATATTGAAGATCTGTTGATCTTTGACCATTCCCCTCTAACTCTTCACATACTTGATTCTATTCCTAGGGGCTCTAATTACCTGTGGCGCTTCCCCTTCTTTCTATTTCAAGATGAAGACTTCCATGCTATGTTGAGAGGCTGGTGGCTAGACTTTCTAAGGGATAACTGAACGGAGGACATTTCTCCTCTTCTTTGGGAGACAGCTAAAGTTGTCCTTAGAGGTCATATCATGGCCCATGCCAAGAAGCGTAAATCCTTGATTTCTAGTCAGATTGAGAAGCTAGGGTCTCAGCCACGTTCCGCATATAATACCTTTTTATCGGCTAAAAACTACTAGAGAGAAAGAGGAATAAAGAGGCCTGAGGAGATTGTCCAGAGAACTACTACCACCCTACCAGAACCTTACCACCCCTGATATAGTTCATAGCTTTTACCATATGTCTGCGTTCCAAAAGCCAAATAGCACTCCCTCCGTCATACCCCCTTTCATGTGCCCAACCAGTATTTTACACCCATATATATGTCATTGCCGAACTTGGAATAAATTGCACAAGAATGTGGGGAATCAGTGTTGAGTTGTATTTCTCTGGTCACATCTACCGTGTGAATAATGGATAAAAATTGAACTTGCAAAAAAAAGTGAGATTTTGAAATTTCACCTCCACTTTGCTAAAATTCCTGTGAAACCCACAAAGGCTTAATTAACTAAATGCTATTTTGAATAGTTTAAGGGGTGCAGTGTCTTAGATGGGTGTCATTTATGGGGCTATCTAACTTTCAGGCTCCTCGAAGCTTAGGTCAGAACTGGAATGGTCCATAAAAAAAATTGACGTTGCAAATTTTCTTCAAAATGTAAAAACATTACTAATTACTAATGTAAATAAAAACAGACATTAAAGAATTATGCCAACCTACAGTAGACATGTGGTAGATGAGAAATCGTTATAAACTATTTTGATTGGAATAACTGTCTTACACGCAGAAATTTTTGAAGTTTGAAAATGGCTAAATTTTCACAAAATGTTGATATTTTTCACAAATAAACAAGGATTGTATGGACCAAAATTTCTTACTAACTTAAAGGACAATGTGTCACGAGAAAACACTCTCTGAATCACATGGATAGGTAAAAATGGCAAAAAGTTATTCTCACAAAGTGTCACATGTCAGAGTTCAAAAATGGGTCTGTCAGGAATAGCCCAAACTGGCTGCAGTTGTAAGTGGTTAATCACCTCGATGCACATAAAATTGAATAAAAAGTGATCAAAAAGACATATAAACCCGAGGGGACCAATAAAAACACCAATGTATCACGCCAAAAAAATAATTGTAATCTTACCGACGCGCATAGTAGTTCTGGTTTCCTTTATACCTCACCGTAAAAGCAGTAAAAATGAAGCCCAAAAAACAATGGTGGAACTGCAGTTTTTTCCCCCCATTTTCACTGAAAAATGCTTAAAAAAACAACAACTGTAAAACAACCAGGAGCCCGTAATGCACAATACACCCCTGGATCAGTTCCCAGAGGGATGCTGAATCCAAAATGGGTGACTTCTGGAAGGTTTCACCCGTTCTGTTGCTTTGGGGGCTTTGCAAATGTGACCACAAAAATCTAAAAGCCAATTAGCACTCCCTCCCTTGTATGCTCTGACCAAACAGCAGATTACACCCATATGTAGGTTATTGCCGAACTTGGAGGAAATAACATAATACATTTTGGGGTGCTTTTATCCCCCAAGATTCCTTGTAAAAATGAAACATTGTCAGCTAAAGCTGCAGATTGTTGGAAAAAATGAATTGACCCATGGGGTCAAGATACTCATTACACCTCTAGAAATATTCCTTAAGGGGTGTAGTTTACAATATGGGGTATTTTTAGGGGTGTTTATTAAGTTCTAGCACCTTAAGATGTTGAAATTGGCACCTGAAGAAAATCCTAATGTAAATCAGACCCCCAAAACCCAGTAGGTTCTCCTCCTATTCTGAGGTTTGCGGTGGAGGTAGAATCAGAGTAATCACTATTTCCCTGCTGTCCTCGATCATGCGCCAGTGAATAATACATAAAAAATAAAAACCTACAAAAAAAGAGCAATTTTGAAATTTCATCTCCACTTTACATAGTTACATAGTTTGTAAGGCTGAAAAAGGACAAGATGTCCATCCAGTTCAGCCTATTTTGCTAAAGTGTTGATCGAGAGGAAGGCAAAAAACCCCAAAGAGTCAAGAACCAATTGTCCTCATTTTAGGGAAAAAATTCCCTCCCGACTCCAATCTGGCAATTGGAACAATCCCTGGATCATGCCCCCTTGTTCTTAATACAGTTCTGGGTATAAATAGATCTTGAGAGAGATCTCTATATTGACCTTGAATATATTTAAACATTATTTAAACATATTTATCATGTCCCCCCGAAGCCGTCTTTTCTCTAAACTAAACCCTAATCTTGCTAATCTTTCTGGGTATTGCAGTCCCACCAGCCCTTTTATTATTCTTGTTGCCTGCCTTTGCACCTGTTCAAGCTCTACATTGTTTTTCCTGTGCACGAGTGCCCAAAACTGCACACAATATTTCATGTGTGGTCTAACCATTGACTTATATAATGGGAGAATAATATTCTCATCATGTGCATCTATGCCCCTTTTAACACACCCCATAATCCTATTTGTCTTGGCAGCTGCTGCCTGACACTGGCTGCTATAATTAAGTTTATTGTCCACCAGGATTCCCAAGTCCTTCTCCATGTCCCTTTTACCCAGCGTTATGCCATTTAACATGTAATCATGTAATGACTTTTTCCTCCCCATGTGCATAAACTTGCATTTATTTGTGTTAAGACTCATCTGCCATTTCTCTGCCCAGGCCTCCAACTTATCCAGATCCCTTTGTAATAACACATTATCCTCTATTGTGTTGATTACTTTACAGAGCTTAGTATCATCTGCAAAGAACGATATTCTACTGTGCAATCCATGTGTAAGATCACTAATGAAAATATTAAAGAGGATAGGGCCCAATACTGACATCTGTGGTACCACACTAGTAACAGGGGTCCAGTCTGAGTATTGTAAGAGGACAGAAGGGATTGTGGTGGACCAGAGATATGTCTCACCAAGGACCCTGGCATTGGTGAGGTGAAAATCTGTAATTTCAGGCAGCGGTAGGTTGCTGACATACGTTTTCTGTTAGTATGCTTGCAGAGCAAGTAGTTTGGGTCTGGTTTTCACAGGAGCAGTCATAGAGTTGGGTGGGTAACTGCTCCCACATCTTCAGGGTCCAGGCCAGAGATTGGCTGCTGTATGTAAGCCTGGAGATCAGGTGGGAGTGTGTGTGATTGATTGTCTGTGATGCTGGGAGAGTGCTGGTGTGCGCAGCAGAAGATCCCAAGAACAGACTACACGCCGGTCTCTGTTGGAGACAAGGAAGGCTGGAGGCCTGAACTGGACATAGGACTGTAAGTGTCCCACACGGACTGTGGAAACCTATTTTATTTTCTCTGCATTTTGGCTGAAGTTAAGCCCACGTTTATGTTGCTGTTTATCTAAGGCTGAAATAAACGCCTGAACAGAGCTAAAGGACTGGTCCTGTGTTATCCTACCACCGAGCTGATCCCTTACAATTGGTGGAGGTATGCAATGGGCATTTCTGGCACAAGTTGTGGTGCATGCAACAGTGCATAGAACGTACAACAGCGACAATTAAAGGGCTGGACGCCTAAAATTTTCTGCTGCTAAGAGGCACGGTTTTGGGCTAGAGAGACTGTGTGGCTGCTGGTGTTTTTTTTGGTTTGGACATAGTAATGTCCTGGGTTAAGGCCGCAGCTGAGATCTCCACTGCATCAGCCTCCATGGAGGAACTAATTAAACACCTAGTGCAAGCAAATGCACAGCAGCAGCAGACCCAGAAGGAGGCTATGGAAGCTCAGCAGCAGATCCATAAAGAGGCTATACAAGTGCAGCAGCAAGCCCATAAAGAGGCTATACAAGTGCAGCAGCAAGCCCAAAAAGAGGCTGTACAAGTGCAGCAGCAACTCATCGCACAGCAACAGCAAGCCCATGCAGAAGCCATGGCTCAACAGCAGCAGACCCATAAAGAGGCTGTACAAATACAGCAGCAAGCCATGGCTCAACAGCAGCAGACCCATAAAGAGGCTCTGCAAATGCAGCAGCAACTCATGGTACAGCAGCAGCAGCAACTCATGGCACAGCAACAGCAAGCTCATATGGAAGCCATGAGGGTTCAGCAGGAAACCAACCGGCTGATGATTCAACAGCTGACCCAGGATATCCAGGCCCGGGAAAAGCCAGTGCCTCCAGTGACTAGTGACGTACATAATGCCCGAAGGAGCGTGAGGGAAGCGTTGCAAAAACTGACACTGGAGGAGGACGTCGAGACATACCTCACTGGGTTTGAGCGGTTGGCCAACCAAGAACAGCTACCACCGGGTCAATGGGCAGAGGTCTTAGCCCCATTTCCCTCCAGGATGATAACGAGTACCCAAAGTTGAAAGCAGAAATCCTGGCACGACTTGGGGTTACCATGGCGGTACGGGCCCAGCGGGTCCACCAATAGGCATTGTACAGACAAGCCTACCAGGTCCCAGATGTTTGATTTATTTCATCTGGTGCAAAAATGGCTACAGCCGGATGTATGCACCCCAGCTCAGATGGTGGACCGAGTAGTCATGGATCGGTTCATACATTCCCTGCCCCGACCTATCCAAACCTGGGTGGCCCAAGGGGACCCGCAGTCAGTCGATAGCCTGGTAAGCTTGGTGGAACGATTTCACACTGCTGAGAACACCCGAGGCCCTGCAGGAGTTCGAAAGTCCACCTACTGGGAAAGCCCAAAAAACTCGGAGTAAGCAGGACAGCAGAGTCTTCAGCTGAGTCGCCCTAAAGGCAGGGTGGTACCAGAACCCGGGAAGCAAGGGGCACTCCGGGAGGTGGTTTGTTGGGGTTGCCATGCCCCAGGACATAGGGTTTCCCAGTGCCCCCATACTACGGGACTCCAGTTTCAGGTCTGTTGGACTTGGGGAGTCGGGTTACGCTCCTCTCAGCCGCTATTACACATGAGGTGATCCCAGGGAAGAGCGTAGGGGTTACCTGTATTCATGGGGACACTAAGGGTTACCCATTGGCTCGGGTAATCATGGAAACAGAGCAGTGAGCTAGATCCCACCAGGTAGGGGTGGTCCCCTTCTTGATGTATGATATAATAATCGGGCATGATTTTCCATTGTTCTGGCCTCTGTGGGAACGGACACTACCACGGAACCCATCGCCTATTCAGGAGCCCCTACAACGTGCGGTCACCCCATCGGGGTCTGAGCCAGAGGGTGACCTGGGGTGTCCCTTTTCTGTGTTAATTGGGGACAATGAAGGGGAAAACCCCGATGAGGTAGTCCCCGATTTAGAGGTTTCCCGGGAAAACTTTGGGTCAGCCCAACTCCGGGATGAGACGTTGAGAGAGGCCCGAAGGAGTGTGGTGGTAGTAAATGGGGTGCCCCAAGAGCCTGGGGTGGAAAAGAGGTACCCCCATTTTGCCATGAATGGGGATCTGCTATATCGGGTGACAAAACGTCGGGATGAGTTGGTAGAACAACTCGTAGTGCCTAAACCATACCGGAAGATGGTGATAGACCTGGCTCATTCCCATATGTTAGGGGGGCACTTGGGGTCAGAGAAGACCCAGGAAAGGATCCTTCAGAGATTCTATTGGCCGGGGCTTTACCGACAGGTTCAGGACTATTGCCAGTCCTGCCCCGTATGCCAGATTACCTCCCCGGTAGCCCACTTCCGCAGCCCCCTGATACCACTTCCGATTATTGAGGTGCCCTTTGATAGAATTGCCATGGACTTGGTAGGACCCCTGGTGAAGTCAGCCAGAGGACACCAGTATATCCTGGTCGTGGTCGATTATGCAACCCGGTACCCAGAGGCAGTCCCACTCAGAAATACTTCTTCCAAGGGCATAGCCAAGGAGTTGTTTCAGATGTTTTCCAGGGTTGGGATACCTAAGGAAATTCTGACTGACCAGGGGACCCCGTTCATGTCAAGGGTGATGCGGGACCTCTGTAAAGTGTTAAAAGTTACCCAGCTCCGCACCTCTGTTTATCATCCACAAACAGACGGGCTGGTCGAACGTTTTAACAAGACCCTGAAGGCTATGTTAAAACGAGTAGTTGAAAAGGATGGTCGAGACTGGGATTATCTACTACCCTATCTGCTGTTTTCCATCAGGGAGGTGCCCCAAGCATCCACAGGGTTTTCCCCATTTGAGTTGTTATATGGCAGACACCCCAGGGGGTTGTTGGATGTTGCCAAGGAGACCTGGGAAGGGGAGGTCACTCCGTATAAAAGTGTAATAGAGCATATCTCCCAGTTGCAGGAGAGAATAGCCCAGGTGATGCCTATTGTGAAGGAGCATCTTCTCCAGGCTCAAGAGGCCCAGGCAAGGGTCTATAATAGGTCAGCCCGTCTCAGGCAGTTTAACCCGGGAGACCGAGTTCTGGTGCTAATACCCACAGTAGAAAGCAAGTTTCTCGCAAAATGGCAAGGGCCATATGAGGTAGTCGAAAAAGTGAGCGAAGTGAATTACAGGGTACACCAACCAGGCAGGAGGAAGCCCTACCAAGTGTATCATGTGAATTTGTTAAAACCCTGGAAAGATAGGGACCCTCTAGAAGCCCCGTGCGCTGTGGCCCAACGTACGCCAGCGATTGAGGAGGTCAAAGTGGCGGAGACCCTGTCGCCATCTCAGAAGCAGCAGTGTAAACAGTTGCTTCTACAGAATAGAGATTTATTTACAGAATCCCCAGGTCGAACCACAGTCGTCGAGCATGAGATAATCACTGACCCCCAGGTAAGGATCAATTTAAAACCCTATAGGGTGCCCGAGGCTCGCAGGGAGATCATTGCGAAGGAGGTCCAAAGGATGTTGGCCCTAGGGGTAATCGTGGAATCAAAGAGTGGGTGGTCTAGTCCCATAGTCCTCATCTCAAAGCCCAATGGGGAATGGCGATTCTGTAACGATTATCGCAAACTAATCGAGGTGTCTAAGGTAGATGCCTACCCCATTCCCGAGTAGATGAATTGATAGAGAGACTGGGTCCAGCTCGGTATATCACGACCCTGGATCTTACCAAAGGGTATTGGCAGATTCCATTGTCAAAGGAGGCTAGGGAGAAGACCGCGTTCTCCACGCCTGAAGGGTCTTTTCAGTATGTCCGGATGCCTTTTGGTTTACAGGGAGCCCCGGCCACGTTCCAAAGGGTCATGAACCGGGTGTTGCGTCCCCACAGGAAATATGCGGCAGCCTATCTGGATGACAGTCATTTTTAGTCAGGACTGGGAAAGTCATCTGTCTAAGGTTCAGGCTGTCCTGGAGGCGTTAAGGAAGGCTGGTTTCACGGTTAACCCCAGCAAGTCAGCCATAGGGATGGAAGAAGCCCGGTACTTCGGGTACATCGTGGGGCGAGGAGTCATCAAACCTCAACTTAATAAAGTGGAAGCCATCCAAAGCTGGCCCCGTTCCCAGAACAAAAAACAGGTCAAGGCGTTCCTGGGAATCGTGGGGTACTATAGACGGTTCATTCCCAATTTCGCAGAGATAGCGGTGCCCCTCACCGACCTGAAAAAAGGAGCCAAGTCCTTTCAAAAACTAAAGTCAGCCCTCTGTAGGCAGCCCGTGTTGGTTGCCCTGGATTTTTCCAGGGAATTTGTGGTTCAGACAGATGCGTCGGATGCGGGGTTAGGGGCTGTGTTGTCTCAGGTAGTAAATGGAGAAGAGCACCCGGTAAGCTATCTGAGTAGGAAGTTGTCCCCGGCAGAGAAGAATTACTCGATAATCGAGAAAGAGTGCCTAGCCATTAAGTGGGCCCTGGATTCCCTGCGTTACTACCTACTGGGGCGCAGGTTTAGGTTGGTGTCAGATCATGCCCCCCTCAGATGGCTAAGAGAGAAGAAAGGGAAGAATGCTCGGGTCACCCGCTGGTTCTTGGCCCTACAAGATTTTAACTTCTCGGTAGAACATAGGCCCGGGAAGCTACAGGGTAATGCAGATGCCCTGTCAAGGGTACACTGCATGATGAGTAAAGGTGCCCAGAACCACGGCCTTGGGCAGAGGGGGGGTATGTAAGAGGACAGAAGGGATTGTGGTGGACCAGAGATATGTGTCACCAAGGACCCTGGCATTGGTGAGGTGAAAACCTGTAATTTCAGGTGTCGGCAGCGGTAGGTTGCTGACATACGTTTTCTGTTAGTATGCAGAGCAAGTAGTCTGGGTCTGGTTTTCACAGGAGCAGTCAGAGTTGGGTGGGTGACTGCTCCCACATCTTCAGGGTCCAGGCCAGAGTTTGGCTAGTGTATGTAAGCCTGGAGATCAGGTGGGAGTGTGTGTGATTGATTTTCTGTGATGCTGGTAGAGTGCTGGTGTGCACAGCAGAAGATCCCAAGAACAGACTACACGCCTGTCTATGTTGGAGACAAGAAAGGCTGGAGGCCTGAACTGGACACAGGACTGTAAGTGTCCCACATGGACTGTGTAAACCTATTTTATTTTCTCAGCATTTTGGCTGAAGTTAAGCGAAGTTAAGCCCACGTTTATGTTGCTGTTTATCTAAGGCTGAAATAAACGCCTGAACAGAGCTAAAGGACTGGTCCTGTGTTATCCTACCACCGAGCTGATCCCTTACAGTATGTACCGTTAATTACCACCCTTTGTTTGCTATCACTGAGCCAGTTGCTTACCCGCTTGCACACATTTTCCCCCAGTCCAAGCATTCTCATTTTACTTACCAAACTTTTATGGCACAGTATCAAATGCTTTAGAGAAATCTAGATATATGACATCCAATGCCTCACCCCGATCCAGTCTAGTACTAACTTCCTCATAGAAGCTGATGAGATTAGTTTGACGAGACCGATCCTTCATAAACCCATGCTGGAATGGCGTTATACATTTATTTTCAGCGAGATAGTTCAGGATAGCATCTCTTAGGAAACCCTCAAACATTTTACCCACAACAGAGGTTAAACTTACCGGCCTATAGTTTCCAGGATCAATTTTTGACCCCTTTTTGAATATTGGCACCACGTCTGCTATGCGCCAATCCTTTGGGACCTACCCCATTATTAGAAAGTCCATAAATATTAAGAATAGGGGCCTGGGCTTACGGTTCCGGCACGTACACGAGCGGTCACATGGAGTGAGTGCTCCCGCTCTGACCCGCCAAGAACAGCGCTCCCCGCGACTTACCGTTTCGGAAAGCGGAGCCCGAAGGTGCCGTAAGCTTACTTCGTTCCTGGCATCAGGAGCGGAGCTTTAATGACAGCGGGGAGCCCGAGTGCAAAGACACAGCAGATGCTCCGTGCACGAGGCAGCAGGCAAGATGGCGCCCGACCCGCTGCGCTCCACGAGGAGTGGGCACGCTCTCTCCCAAACCCCGACCCCACAGCTATCCCGGGCGGTGGGTGCAAGGGAGGAGGAGGTGACAAGGGCCGACAGTGACTCTCTGGTCCAGCATGCAGACGACCTCCATTCCCACCAAGTAAAACTGCAGCATGCAGGGAAGGCGCAGCCAGCCAGCAGAGAAGCTGCACAGCAGTCAGATATGTCTGAGGGAGGAGAAGCAGAGGGGAATTGGGAGAGGCTTATGCAAAGAGACTTTGAGGAGCCATACATTGGGGATAACGCTGCAGCAGTCCCCTTGCAACAGCGAACCCCATGTGCCCCAAAAGGGACTGTAGCAAGTAGCATAGAAGAGATGATTGCTAATACTGCACACACGCAGGCACCTTGCAAAATACATCCCCAGGCTTCTACTGATAAAAATGAGGAGGGGGGTATTGTCATGCCACCTGGCGACCTGAAGGATGACGAGGAGAAGATACCGGGACTTGCAATCTCATGCAAAGCTATGGCAATAGTAATAGCAAAACTCTTAGCGCTGGAGATCATGGCCTCCCTAGAAGTCGCAGTATCCAGTTCAGTATCTGAGACAGTTACTTCAGCTCTATCCAATATCAAAAAAGATGTAGATAAACATAAGGCTCAAATTGCGGATCTAGAGGAGAGAACAAATGGAGTGAAGGATGATCTGCTAGATGTGCGGAGCTCTATGGAAAGACTATTTAAGAGAACGGAATACCTAGAAAATAAAGTGGAGGATCTAGAGAATAGGTCCCGCAGAAACAATGTCAGGATCATAGGGCTGAGCGAAGATACGCCACAGAAGCTACTACCTAAATTATGTTCGGAGGATATACCTAGACTCCTAGGGCTTGAAAACCAGCTGAAAGTAGAAAGAGCTCATAAGATAGGGCCCATAGACTAAAGGAGGTGAACTTGCACAACCGAGAACAGTGATAGTGCATTATCTTGATTACGTGGAAAAAACAGCCCTGTTGCAAGCATATAGATCCAAGAAAAATTCCTTACTATACAAAGGACAGAGGCTGCTTCTTTTTGCTGACTATTCTGCGGAGGTTTCTAGGAAGAGGCGGATGTTTTCCTCCGTGTGCTTCACTTTAGTAAAAAAACAGATTAGGTTTAACCTACAATTTCCAGAGATTCTTAAGATTATGCCGGAACAGGGAGCTCCAGTGTTATATCACTCATCAGAGGAGGCCGAGAATGCTCTAGAGAAATTGTTGGGCAAAACAGACCATCAGGAATATCACCAGGGCTCAGAAAGACTTGAGTCCAGCCAGAGAGATCTTTGACAGTACTCTAGAGGGAGCCAAAGCTTCAGAAATATCCGAGATTCCACGTCTTGGAAACGTCAGCGGTCACTAAAGAAGAGATAAATAGGATAGAACATTATTTATGGTTTAAAGTTTGGCTATTCTCTGATGTAATATTGTTGGCGTTCTATATCTACATGTAGGAGAAAGACTCTTGGGGCGACATGTATGAACGGGCTTTACGCCTGTTTTCTGGCGTATACTGCACGTCCCGGCCCGAATCCCCGTCGGACGCAGGGATGCGGTGTTAGGCGCAGCGTTCGCCACTTTCAGCTGCGCCCCGCATGAAGGGACGGGCAGTGGGCGCGGTGTAGGCGTTCCGGGACGGGACGCGCCGCGCTCGTATACTCCTAGGCATGTACGATCGCGACTCGGCAAAGCGAGGCGCAGTACAGCGCTCGGCAGCTCCGACAGGCAGACCTGGTTTATTTTGGTCTAAATGCTCCGGTGGCGGCGAAGTGAAGCAGGATCGGAACATGCGAGGCAGCAGATCGAAGATCGTAACAGAAATCTCGGCGCTCCGTGCAGCAGGAGTATGAATCCGAAAAAATCGCCTTTATAAAGGAGGAAAACAGTGTCAGAAAAGAGCTGAACTTAAAAAATAAACATAATAAAAAAAAAATCACTTTCCAAAAATCTAGAACGGCGCAATATCAAGAAATCGGATATTGGAAATTGCCGGGAAATACAGTAATTCAAATTCTGAAAGCTATTCTCATTGGTCGGCATAAACCGGCCAATCAGAATAGGAGCGACAGTGAACCATTAAAACCTATGGAGAACGATTGACCAATCAGAATCAAAGGCGGGACAGTTCAAAATACAGTAAAAATGCAGACATGAGCTGATTGGTTGAGCTAGTGGGGGCTTGGCTATCTCGGCCAATCAGAATAGGAGCGACAGGTACCCATTATAGCCTATGGAGAATTTTGAACCAATCAAAATCCAAGGCGGGACACTTTAAAATACAGTAAAAATGCTGAAAAGAGCTGATTGGCTGAGCTAGCAGGGGCTTGGCTATCCCAGCCAATCAGAGCGCGAGCTACTTCTCCCATTGTAGTCGATGGAGAGATGGGCGCAATGCCATCTCGGCGTTATGTGTATATAAAATGAATAATATGGGGGTAACGAAAAAAAAATATTAATTAAATAAAATCATGTTTATTTCTTTATTTTCGTTATCCAAGGATCAATAGTATGGGTGCAACGAAAATAAAGAAATAAACATGATTGATTGATGTAATATTTTTTTTTCATTACCCCCATATTATTATTCATTTTATATACACATCGGGACAACTTCTGTAGTCTTATCATTTGATTTCGGCCATGTACAGTTTTATTTCAGATTGCATTAGAAAACCCATAGGAGCGCTGAGCGCCAAGATTTCAGTGCGCCGCTCTCTCCATAGACTACAATGGGAGAAGTAGCTCGCGCTCTGATTGGCTGGGATAGTCAAGCCACCGCTAGCTCAGCCAATCAGCTCTTTTCTGTCTTTTTACTGTATTTTGAATTATCCCGCCTTTGATTTTGATAGGTCTATATTTCTCCATAGGTTATAATGGGACACTGTCGCATCTATTCTGATTGGTCAAAACTTCTCCATAGGTTTTAATGGGTCTTTGTCGCTCCTATTCTGATTGGCTGGCTTCTGCTGACCAATGAGAAGCGCTTAAACAATTTAAATTACTGTATTTCCCGGCAATTCCCGATGTAGCGCCGGTCTCGGCGACAAACGCATTGTTAGAGATTTAAGTGCTTTATTTTTAAAGAAGGTTTCAGCGCTTTATCTGATAATGTTTTACACTTAATAAAAATGAGTTTTTTATTTATACTCCATGCCTCACGGCGCTGAGAGCCGAGATCTCATTGCGCCGATCTCTCCATAGACTACAATGGGAGAAGTAGCTCGCGCTCTGATTGGCTGGGATAGCCAAGACCCCGCTAGCTCAACCAATCAGCTCTTTTCTGTCTTTTTTCTGTATTTTGAACTGTCCCGCCTTTGATTCTGATTGGTCAATAGTTCTCCATAGGTTTTAATGGGTCTTTGTCGCTCCTATTCTGATTGGCTGAGCTAGCCAAGCCCCCGCTAGCGCAACCAATCAGCTCTTTTCTGCATTTTTACTGTATTTTGAACTGTCCCGCCTTTGATTCTGATTGGTCAATAGTTCTCCATAGGTTTTAATGGTTCACTGTCGCTCCTATTCTGATTGGCCGGTTTATGCCGACCAATGAGAATAGCTTTCAGAATTTGAATTCCTGTATTTCCCGCTAATTTCCTATATCCTAATTCTTGAATTAGGATATTGGAAAGTGATTTTGTTTTATGTATTTTTTATTTTTAAGGTTTCAGCTCTTTTTGTGAGAATGTTTAATGCCTTTATAAAGGCGATTTTTGATTCATACTCCGCACCGACATGTGGAATGATTTCTCGCTGTTCTCCAGCCTGTCTCGCATCGGAACAGATTTTCGGCGCAGTCCCGAACAGCGCCTAAGTCCCGCACTGCGCCCATGTCCCCGCACTGTGCCCCATACACTGGCGAGGCGCAGGGAACCTTTCCCCGCATGTACGAGTGCACCTTCTCTGACGGCGTATCATAGGCGCAGCGCCGCACTGCGCCTCAGTCCCCGCACCGCGCCTAACACACTGGCGAGGCGCGGCTGACTTTTCCCCGCATGTATGAGTGCACTACCTCCGGCGGCGAATCTCAGGCGCAGCGCCGCACTGCGCCTAAGTCCCGCACTGCGCCTAACACACTGGCGAGGCGCGGCGGACTTTACATTGTATGTATGAGCGCGCCCCGGCCCCGACATAAATCAGGCGCAGATTTCGCCGGAAAACTAGCGGAAAAGCGCGCCCCGACCCGGCGAGCTTCATACATGTCACCATTGGTCTTTATCTTTCAGGGTCAGGTTGCTAATGTTACTGAATAAGGTATAGGGAGCAGGAGAGAAGGATTCCTTAGGATCACTTATGCTAGCTACGTTATATTAGCAGATCTAACGCTGCCAGCCTGGAGGTTCGCTGGTTATTGGGGGAGGGGGAGAAGGTGGGAAAAAAAAAAAAAGAAAGAAAAAACAGAAAAAAATAAATAAATAGAAAAAAAGAAAAAAAGGGTGTGAAGATTTTGCTTTATGAAAACAAGGATAGTCTACTAGTTTGGCATATCTGTTCAGATTGCGGGAGGGAAGTTATAGTCAAGCGAATAAATGGTGAGGTTCGTGAATTTTGCCCCACAAGAGGGTGTACGAAAAGAGAGAAGCCTGCAGAAAGATGAAAGGAAATTTGTAGGATGTTTCCGAGGTTATAGTTGGGTAAGAAGGGTTTGTTGGGGCGGGCGGGAGGGCGTGTGTTATTATTCTCTTTGCATCATCGCTTGGAAGCTCTGGGATAACGGTTGACATTATGAAGATTGCATCCTGGAATGTAAAGAGGGTTGCGTTCTCCCAAAAAAAGGATGCTTATTTTGAGACAATTGAAAAGGTTAAGGGTGGATACAGCTCTGTTGCAAGAAACCTATTTAGAGGAAAAGGATTTTTTCAGATTGAAGAAACTATGGGTGGGAGAAGTGAAAGGATCATCTGCAGTGGGAGGCAAAGCTGGGGTCATTATATTGCTGCATAAAAACTCTCTTTGTAAAATACTAGCGTTGGACACGGACGGGCAGGGGAGATGCATTAGTATGAAGGTGGAGTCGCCGGTGGGGACATTTAATTTGGTGAATGTGTACGCCCCGAATAGTCCGGATAAAAAATTTTGGGGTGATTTGGAAACTAAACTAGTCCAAATGGAGGGGGAGGACATTCTATTAGGGGGGGATTTCAACTGTGTCATGCATACCGCAGAGGATAGAAAGCGACAAGGGGGCAGGATCCCGTGACAAGACAGGACAAAAAGCTTGGTATGCAGGTTAAGTGAGAGTATAGGTCTGGCAGATACATGGAGAGTTTCTCATCCGGCTGAGAGTACACGCATTTCTCTCATGTACATAATTCCTGGTCCCGGCTGGATTACTTTTTGGCAAATTCTAAGCTTGCAGGGAGAGTAGAGTCAGTCATAATTGGGGAGCTAGCAATATCAGATCACTCGCCTGTAATTATCACTCTTCATGAGACTTTTCCGAGAGGTACCGATATAATCTGGAATGCCCGCATCCCTATTGGGAGATGACTTGTTTAAAGATCTATTGGTACAATGGTGGAGAGAGTATGAATCAGATAATCAAGAGCATACAACATCGCCCATACTGTTCTGGGAGGCTGGTAAAGCGGCATTACGTGGTAGGATTATATCCTATATGGCGGCGAGAAAGAAAAAATTAAGACAAACTTTTGATAAAACAAATATAGATTTGAGAGAGGCATACACTACCTTTATGTCGAAACCCTCTGTGACAAATAAGGAGAGATGGATCTTGGCTATGGAAAACTTCGAGCTCCAACAAAAAAAAGTGGAATCCCTATATTATGACCAATACAGGGTCTCTTTGTTCAAGTTCGGGAATAAGGCTGGAAAGTTATTGGCAAATCTGGCAAAAGGAAGGAGGAGGGTAACAAATATTTTGGGTCTTAAATCTAGGGCGGGAGAGTTAGTCAAGGAGCCTAAGAGGGTTAATGATATTCTACGGGAGTATTACCACAGCCTTTACACGCAATCTGACTTCAATATAGAGAAGGGGAAGGAATTCTTGCAACAGATCACCATGCCCACCCTATCAGTGCAGGACAGAGATTTTCTTAATGCGGAGGTGGATAAGGATGAGTTGGTAGTGGTTATTAAAAGTCTTCCTCCTAACAAGGCCCCAGGTCCGGATGGGATACCTGGAGAGGTCTACAAAATTTTGCAGGGGGCATGCACAGATACGTTAAAGAAGGTACTGGATGAGATTATAGAAAAGAATGTTACCATCGGGGGATACGGCGTACATAAAGGTGCTACATAAGAAAGGAAAGGACCCATCGGCCCTGGAGTCATATCGTCCAATCTCCCTAATTAACCAGGACGTCAAGATTTTCTCAAAAGTACTCGCAAACAGGCTGGCTATTTTACAGCTGAAGATAATAGGGGATCATCAAATGGGTTTTGTGCAGGGTCGCTCAGGAGTCAAGAACATCAGGACAGTGTTGTCCGTTTTGGATTATGTAGAGAAAAGCAAAATAGGCAAGTCCACCCCAGCATGTTAGCGATCGACACAGAAAAAGCGTTCGACAACGTCAATTGGAAATGGTTAGGGCTAGTCTTAGATAAAATAGGGATTAGGGGGATGTTCCGTGATTATTTGGAGGCTATAAGTCTCCCCAAGCAAGGGTTAACACTCCAGGATTTCTGTCATCCTCAATACATTTACAAAAAGGGACGAGGCAGGGATGTCAGTTATCGCCTTTGCTATTTAACTTAGCTTTGGAACCTTTAGCACTTCACTTAATTGAATCTCCATTATATCAAAGGATAAGGGTGGGGGAGGTAGAAAAAAAATTGGTGTGCTTTGCCGACGATTTATTAATGTTTCTAGATGATCCAAAAAAATAAAGTAGATAAGATCCTGAGGGCTTTGGCGGAATTTGGGGAATTTTCCGGTTTTAGGGTTAACAGGAGCAAGTGCCAATTGTTACAGCTGGGTTCACGGGCCGAGGTCTTAAATGGGAGTTTGGGTGTAGAAGTGGTGACATCACACCTAACATACTTGGGCATTAAAATTGGGTTTCGATCAGCCATGTTGTATAATCTTAATTATTTGCCACTATTTACAAAAATAAGATCTGAATTGGATAAATGGATGGACCTTCCTCTTTCTATCATTGGACGCATACATCTCATTAAGATGATCAGTTTTGCTAGGTTGCTTTACCCTATTCAAAACATCCCTATCTAAATTAAACATAGAGATATTAACATCCTTAGGGCTGCCTTTATCAAATTCATTTGGCGGGGTAAAAAGCCTAGAATAGGATATAAAAAAACTGACGAGTGCACGGGGACAAGGAGGGGCACAACTCCCAAATATTAGGATGTACAACCTGGCAGCAATGTGGCGCCACATTAGGGATTGGCTTTTAGGTTCGAATTCATTCTCAAATTTAAGTCCGGAGTCCCCGTTAGCAGCACCTTTGTCTTTGAAAGCCCTGATTCATCTGTCATATAGAGTTCAACCCCCGGAGGTCAAGCAGAGTATTATCCTAAGAGACACGCTGACAACATGGAGGCACGTTCGTAAGCTATTTGGGAGGCCGATGTATCTTTCACCTTATTTTCCGATGTGGGAAACTCCCTCTTTTCGAGCAGGCATGGAGAATGCCTTGTTTCACAGGTGGAAAGATAAAGGCATTACATGTCTGAAAGACGTGCTTTCTAGGCAAGAAGGGACGTTGATGGCCTGGAACCAAGTGAAGGAGACTTATGGTCTTGGACAACAACAGGTGTTTCAGTACTTACAAATTAGGAACTTCTGCAAGGCCAATGTCTTTAACTTAAGGGCAATAAAAGAGAAGGAGGATTTTGTAGATCTATGTAAAATAGATAGTTCGAGGGGTATGCTGTCAAGGATTTATAATGTTCTCCACAGGGTGGATACAGCAGGGACGGTGCAGTCAATGTTTAAAACTTGGGAGGAAAGGTTGCAAGATGAGGATCTTACACGGAAAATTATGAAAGGTATGGAGGTGGTGAGGAAGGCCACGAGCAATATGCAGTGGAGAGAGCTATTTTTCAGGATTGCCCATAGGGCAATACATGCATTCAATATTCCGTTCAGGAATAAACCCCAATATTGGACGGCGTGTCCGAAATGTCGCCTGGATAAGGCAGATTTACTTTACTGCCTATGGTCGTGCCCGGAGATTGAGCGCACGTGGAGAGCGGCTCTAGACATGGTTAGCTACATTTGGAATATGGATATTCCTATGACGCCTCAGAGCCTGTAATTCCATTATATAGTTAAAGAATCTCGGGGAGGGGACTCTAGGGAGACCTTGGTGACAGATAAAGGGCTACATGTAATGCTTTTATCAGTGAAACGCTGCATTTTGCGGCATTGGATCAAGTCTTCGGTTCCAGATGTCAGAGATGATTGGTTGCCTTAGAGACATGTTGTTCATAGAGAAAATAGAGGCAGAAAGAGATCGGGATAAGTGCTCCAAGGACTTTTTTAAGAAACGGAAACCTTATATCTCTAGTACCTTTAGTGATGTCAAGATAAAGGAGATGATGGAACCCTTCAAATACACGGAGTATTACTTGAAGGAACAACTTAGGGGTACACTGAGAAAATTGAATATTGATGCTTAGGGATTAAGAGAATACGGATTAGGGCTTCGGTTTCTGTTGGGTGGGGGAGGGAGGAGGGTTTGCTTAAGGGGAGAAAATTACAAAAACTCAGAAGCTTTGGTTCTTGATTGATACTGTTTGTATTACTATGCTTGTTTTTTTTTATATTTCAATATGTTATGATATCACGTCTCAATATTGCGGATCGGGACTGAATAAAAGATTCATGACTATTTATGTTTTTAATTTTTCAATATTATGTAATGTTATGCTTCTGTACAATAAAAATATAAAAAAAAAAAAAAAAAAAAGATCATATTCACATGTTGAATTAAAACAGTTATTATAAAAACAATAATTTAATTTAAAATTTAGGCAAAGATAAATAAAGAAAATTAACAAAAAAAAAAAAAAAAAAAGAATAGGGGCCTATATTTTACATCACTTAACTCCCTTAGGACACGCGGGTGTATGCCATCAGGACCTGGGGATTTGTCTATTTTAATCTTCTTAAGACGGAGCTGCACTTCTTCCTGGGTTAGACAAGAAACATTTAAGTTGGAGTTTACTTCATCCCTCTGCTCATCCACAAAAAGGTCATCCTCTTTGGTAAATACAGTGGAGAAAAAAAATTGTTTAATAGGTTTGCTTTTTTCTCATCGCCCTCTAGTCTCTCCTCAATACTTTTCAAAGGGACAACATTTTCTGTTTTAATCTTTTTATTATTTATATAATTAAAAAATATTTTGGGGTTACTTTCACTTTCTATGGCAATATGTCTTTCTGTCTCCAGCTTTGCTGCCGTTATCATTATTTTACATATTTAATTTTTTTCCTTATAGTTTTTTAGTGCCTCTTGTCTCCCCTCCTGTAGCTGAAAAGCTTTCTTTTTGTTATTTATTGCCTCTGTTGATCCACATTGGGTTCTTCCTGTTTTTAATTATTTTATTACCATAAGGAATGTACCTCTCACAGTGGGCGCCTAAGATGTTTTTAAAAATATCCCATTTATTATTTTTTCTGCCATTTTTAAACAACTTGTCCCAGTCAATATGGTTTAGAGCCTCCCTAAGCAGAATAAAATAAAATAAAATTAGCCTTCCTAAAATTCTGTGTTTTTGTGGCTCCTCGACAAAAAACTATTGATGGATAAATGGAAATTTATTATATTATGGTCTCTATTTCCTAGATGTCCCTCAACCTGAACCTTTGTTACTCTGTTAGGTCTATTAGTCAATATTAAGTCTAGAAGGGCCTTTCCTCTAGTCGGTTTCTGCACCATTTGGGACTTTAATTTTTGTTTAACGCCTAGAGGGCTAATAAACTTCCTAAATAGTATTTTGAATACTTTAAGGAGTGTAGTTTTTTAGATGGAGTAATTTATGAGGATTTCTAACATATAGGTCACTCAAAGCCACATCAGAACTGGACTGGTCCCTAAAAAAATATATGTTGCCTATTTTCTTGAAAGGGTACAAAATGACGGTTAAATTTATAAGACTTCTAAAGTTGTAAAAACATAAAGAGACATTTAAAAACTGATGCCATATGTTAGATGCTATTAATAAACTATTTTGTGTTGTGTAACTGTCTTACACACATACATTTTTGAACTTTAAATATGTCTATTTTTTCACATCATTTTGAATTTTTTTACAAATAAACAAGGACTGTATCTACCAAAGTTTATTACTAACTTAAAGCACAATGTATCACGAGAAAACATTTTCTGAATTACATGGATAGTTAACCCCTTCCCAACATTCGACGTACTCATACACCCTAGCGGGAAGTGCCTTACCCCAAATGGACGTATGAGTACGTCCTGGCAATCATGCAGGCTTGCTGTCTGGTGACATCACCATGCCCACAATGCATTGTGGACATGGTGATAGTCACCATGACGACCAGTACACAGCAGCAATGCTCTGTACTGGTCTACTATTGTAACAGCAATCTGAAGATTGCTGTTACAAATCCTCTCTGGGGAAAAGTTTTCCCCTTTACAAATGCCAATCGCCCCAAAAAAGATCAAAAAGAAATAAAGTCATGGTAATAAATGTCATGTTAATTAACCCGTACAGTGAAAACCGTAACAAAAAAAAAAAAAAAAACAGTCACAGAATAGCTATTTTTGTTCATCCCGCAGCACATAAAATAAAAAGCAATCAAAAACTCATATAAACACCAAAGTGGTACCAATTAAAATGTCCGTGTCACGTCAGAGGAGGTGCAGTGGGTCCTGACTGCCACCCTGCCCACTGTCCCTGCCTATTTGGCGTGCTGCCCTAGATGGCAGACCCCAACTGGACGCCAGCCCCTATGCTGCTAAGTGCAGGGCCGTCAGAGAAAACACAGAGTCAATCAGTTCGGGTCGCCAACTTTGCGGTAACGGATAAGCCAAGAAACGGAATCCAAGTGGAAGGTCAGAAACAAGCCGGGGTCCAAACACGTTCAGGAGCGCAGTACAAACTCGGAGGCAAAAACGATGTCAGAAACAGGCCGATGTAAGAGACACAGGAAGACAACTAACAAGACTACAGAGAAACAACAAGGGAACACCTTTGACAGGCAAAGCCTGGAGGAACTGGGGAGGTTTAAAAAGTCTGCCCGGACATCGCCCCCGCAGCTGATTGGTGCGGCATCCGGGCGCTTGGTCCTGAGAGCTGTCACTCCTGGCTCAGGAGCAACACATCTCCCAGGGTGTGGTCCGAGGCCAGACCTATTAACCCTCGCAGGTCATTGCGTTAAACGGGTGGAAGGCTGCCCCGACGAACATATCCTGACAGCACCACCCCTTTTAGGGGGGCTACTGGACCCTCACCTGGTTTGAGTTTCTCTCGGTGAGCGTTGTGGAATTTCTTAATGAGGGATTCTGCATGAATGGATTTAGCAGGAACCCACGACCTCTCTTCAGAACCGTAACCCTTCCAATGGACGAGATATTGCAACGACCTTTGTACTCTGTGAGAATCAATAATTCGAGCCAGCTCATACTCTAACTCCCCCTTAACCCTAACCAGAGGAGGAGGTTTAGCAGGTGGGATAGCGGATCTTAAGGAGTGACCGGTAAAAAACATTATGTACCCGGAAACCCGAGTGTAATTTGAGCCGGTAGGCCACTGGATTAATCACCTCCAGAATGACATAGGGTCCCACAAAGCGCAGTGCAAGCTTACCAGAGGGGACCTTTAAATGAAGATTCTGGGTAGACAGCCAAACCTTATCCCCAACATTAAATCCTCCAGCACAAATGCGCCTCCTATCACACTTTTCCTTCTGGATGTTCTGGCCGTTCACCAAGTTCTTCTGAACTTGGGCCCAGACTGCGCACAGATCGTTAACGATTACATCCACCCCACTATGATCAGATGTAGCGCCGGACAATTATGCATGTCTAGGATGATTGCAGAAAAACAGAGAAACACCAGACAAGCTACTATCCTGGTTATTAATAGCGAATTCTACCAAAGGTAAATATTTCACCCAGCCTCTCTGCTGATCGGAAACAAAACACCGGAGTTTTTGCGTAACAGTTTGATTCACCCTCTTCGTCTGCCCATTGGTCTCAGGGTGGAAGGCAGAAGAGAAGGACAGAGTGATACCCAGAGCCTTACAGAGAGCTCTCCAGAAACAGGAAACAAATTGAACTCTCTATCAGACACAATATTTTCGGGTAGCCCTTGCAATTTAACGATATGTCCGATGAAAAGTTCCACAAGCTTTTTGGACGACGGTAACGCTTTTAACGGAATCAAATGGCACATCTTACTAAAACTATCAACTACCACCCAAATAACCGTCTTGCCCTCAGAGGTAGGCAGGTCGGTCATAAACTCCATGGAGATGTGAGCCCACGGCCGGTCCGGTATAGGAAGAGGGCAAAGTTCTCCAGGAGGGCGCGTTCGGGGTTGGTTTGCCCGATCACAGGTGTCGCAGGCTGTTACATAGGCCCCCACATCACGGAACAATAACGGCCACCAGTAATTTCGGGAAATGAGTCTCTTTGTGCCAGACACTCCGGGATGTCCAGATAACACTGAATCAAGTAATTCTTTTAATAATCGTAACCGAAACGGAGTGGGGACAAAGACCTTAGAAACAGTACAATCAACAGGTCTCATATCCTGGCGTGTCTTGATCTCCGTGGCTAACTCAGGAGAGATTGCTGAGACAACGGTCTCTTTAGGTAAAATGGGCACTGGATCATCCTGAGGTGAATGACTGGCACAGAAACTTCTAGACAACGCATCCGCTTTAACATTCTTAGAACCGGGTCTGTATGTAACCACAAAGTTAAATCGAGTAAAAAACAATGCCCAATGCGCCTGACGAGGGTTCAAACTTTTAGCATTCTCTAAAAAGGTAAGGTTCTTATGATCGGTTAGGACCGTTATTTGGTGTTGGGCACCCTCGAGGAAGTGGCGCCATTTCTTGAAAGCCCACTTAATAGCCAAAAATTTCCTTTTCCCCAAAACATCAAAATTTCCCTCTCGGCAGAGGAGATTTTAGGGGGAAAAGAAGGCACACGGTCGGAGATTGGTTAAGGCAGCCGACCCCTGAGATAGAACTGCCCCCGCCCCAAACTCCGAAGCATCTACCTCAACGACGAAGGGTTTGGTATGATCGGCTTGAGCCAACACTGGGGCTGCAACAAATCACTGCTTGAGTTTTTCGAAAGCCTCTAAGGCCTCTGTTTGCCAGTTACTGATATTGACCCCTTTTGTAGTCATATCAGTTAAGCTGGACGAGAACAGAAAAATTACGAATACATTTTCGATAATAATTGGCAAAGCCTAAGAACCGCTGTAAGGCTTTCAGGGATGACGGCTAAAACCAATCGAGAATAGCTTGAACCTTCCCGGGATCCATACGGAATGAGTTCGGAGTCAAAATATATCCCAGGAAAGGTACCTCCTGAACCCTGAAAACACATTTCTCAATTTTTGACAAAAAAAACGATTTCCCTTTCAAGATTTGCAAAATTTGTCGTACGTGTTTAACGTGGGACGACCAATCCTGCGAATAAATTAAGATATCATCCAGATAAACAACCATACAGTGACCAATGAAATCTCGGAAAACATCATTAAAAGGTTCTGGAAGACCGCATGAACATTACACAGCCCAAAGGGCATAAAAAGATTTTCAAAATGGCCCTCTGGGGTATTAAATGCAGTCTTCCATTCGTCCGACTCCTTGATCCCAATAAGATTGTAAGCCCCCCCGAGATCCAGTTTGGAGAACCACTTTGCCCCCTGTATTTGATTGAACAGGTCGGGAATCAAAGGTAAGGGGTATTGGTTCTTAACCGTTACCTTATTGAGTTCCCAGTAATCAATGCAAGGGCAGAGACTCGCATCTTTTTTTCTTGACAAAAAAGAACCCAGCACCCATAGGCAACACTGATGGCCAGATGTGGCCTTTATGTAAACTTTCTGCAATGTACTGCTTCATGACAAGTCTCTCCGGACCAGACAGATTGTATATCCTGCCCTTAGGAAATTTCCGGGGGTAATCTCTCAGATTGGCTCTTAGAAAAAACCTCTGCCAGGTCTCGAATAAAGGCAGGAATCTGCTCAATCTCCGCATTACCAAGGATGATCGGAAGACATTGATTAATGCATTGTTTAACCCACCTAATTAATTCTCCAGAATTCCAGTCAAACACAGGGTTGTGCTTCTGAAGCCAGGGCAACCCTAACACCACGTCAGCAGGTAAGCCCTCCACGATAAACAGGATACACCTCTCAGTGTGCATAGATCCCACCAGCATCTCAAGCTCAGGAGTGCAATGTTTGATCTTGCCTTTGACCAACGCGGTGGAATCTATTGCCACAACCTGCAAAGAATCAGATAGGGGCTTCCAGGGAAGGCCCAGACGCTTAACGAACGATGCGTCCACAAAATTGGAAGCTGATCCCGAATCCACAAAGGCCCTCCCAGAACCAGTCCTAGAAAGATACGAAATCTTAACTGGAAACAACAGCTTTTTTGACACCTTAGGAAATACCTGTTTGCCTAGGTGACACTCCTGTGAGTCACATAGGCGCTGGAGTCTTCCGGCTGGGTCTTCTTGTTGGGGGAACTCACGGATGTGACGTGGAATCCTGTGGTCACTGACTGGGCCCGCAGACGAGGCTCCTAATTGCATAGGCTCCTCGGTGGGTATCTCAACATTAGGGGTTTCTGGAGAGGTGACAGAACGAGACAGTGGAGTAGTGCGGGGTAGCGGAGTAAACATCTTCTCCTGGCATCTCTCCCTAAATCGTCTATCCAAGCGTACAGCCAAAGCCATAGCCCCACCAAGTGTGCCAGGGGTTGGATAAGCCACCAACATGTCTTTTACACGGCAGCTAACCCCAATCTGAACTGGCACCTAAGGGCTGGGTCATTCCACCCCGACGGAACACACCAACGCCGGAACTCCAAACAATACTCCTCCACCGTCCTCTTGCCCTGTCTTAAAGTGGAGAGGTGTGTCTCAGCCACCGCCTCCCTATCGGAATCGTCAAAAAGAAGCCCCAAGGAGTCGAAAAAACGGTCCACTGAAGACAACTGGGGCGAGTTGGGGGTAGTGAGAAAGCCCATTCCTGAGGGGACCCTTGCAGTAGGGACATAATAATTCCCACCTGCTGCTCCTCATTACCTGAGGTACATGGGCATAGACGGAAATGTAGATGGCATGCCTCCTTAAACACTAAAAAAGCTTTTCTGTACCCTGAGAACCTCTCGGGTAACTGAATAGTGGGTTCAACAAAAGGGGGAAGTGATGCCGGGGAACTCCCAGCCTGAGGGGAACCCTGGGAGGTCTCCTGCTGCTGCAGTCTCAGTGCCAATCCTGGACCAACTGGGTTTAAACCGCATCTGCTCTACTACTGCAATCAGGGGTTCATGGTGCGTGGAGAGCAGAGAAATGGCAGCCTGTCAAACTGTCACATCAGAGGAGGTGCAGTGGGCCCTAACTGCCACCCAGCCCACTGTCCCTGCCTACTTGGCGTGATGCCCTAGTTGGCAGACCCCAACTGGACGACAGCCCCTATGCTGCTAAATGCAGGGCCGTCAGGGAAAACACAGAGTTAATCAGTCCTGGTCGGCAACGGTGCGGTAACGAATAAGCCAAGAAACGTAATCCAAGTGGAAGGACAGAAATAAGCCGGGGTCCAAACACTATCAGGAGCGCAGTACAAAATCGGAGGCAAAAACGAGGTCAGAAACAGGCCGAGGAATGAGACACAGGACGACAGCTAACAAGACTACAGGGAAACAACAAGGGAATACCTTTGACAGGCAAAGCCTGGAGAAACTGGGGAGGTTCAGAAGGTCTGCCCGGACACCGCCCCCACAGCTGATTGGTGCGGCATCCGGGACCTCCGATTGGTCCTGAGAGCTGTCACTCCTGGCTCAGGAGCAGCCCTCTCCCAGGGTATGATCTGAGGCCAGACCTATTAACCCTCGCAGGTTGTTGCGTTAAACGGGTGGAAGGCTGCCCCGACGAATGTATCCTGACAGTCCGTTATTCCCGCAAAAAAAAGAAACCCTTACACAGCTCTGTTTACAGAAAAATAAAAAAGTTATGGCTATCAGAAGATAGCGATGCATAAATATTGTTTCACACAATAAAACACTTTTTTCTTATTTTTAAAGTGCTTCAACATCAACTGGGATTCGCCGTAATCGTATCAACCCAGAGAGTAAATTTAACTTGTAATGACTACTGCACGGTGAGCGCTGTTAAAAATAAACACTACTGCAGTATTTTCTTCACCCTGCCTTCCAAAAAATGGATTTAAAACTGATCAAAAAGACTTGATCCCCCAAAAATTATACCAATAAAAACGTCAACTAATCCTGCAAAAAACAAGCCCCTACACCGCTCCATACACAGAAAAATAAAAACGTTATGGCTCTCAGACTGTGGCGATGCAAAAACGTGTTTTCCTTTTTGAGGGTTTTTATTGTGTAAAAGCTGTAAAACATAAAAAATATACAAATTGGGTATCTCTGTAATCGTTTTGACCTGCTGAGTAAAGCTTGCATGTCATTTATACCGCACGGTGACCGCTGTAAAAAACTAAAATAAAAAAACACTACCAGGATTGCCATAAAAAGTGATAAAAGCATCATATGAACCCCATAATGGTACCAATAAAAAGTCAACTCATCCCACAAAAAGAAGCCCATAATCAGCTCCATATACAGAAATGAAAATGAAATGAAAAAGTTATGGCTGTCAGAATAGGACACCATAAAAACACAATTTTTTATAGACCTATTTCTATTGTGTAAAAGTAATAAAACATACAAAAAACTATATAAAATGTATATCATTGCAATTGTACTGACCCACAAAGTAAAGTTATCCACTCACTCACACTGCACGCCGAACACTTGTAAAATTAAAGCCCAAAAAACAAATGACGGAACTGCATTTTCTCCCCACCATTTTCATGGCCCAATGCTAAAAAAAAACTATGGAACACCTGTGCGCCCAAAATGCACAATACACCCATAGATGAGATCCCTGAGGGGTGTTGAATCCAAAGTGGGGTAACTTCTGGAAGGTTTCACCTGTGCTGGTACTTTGGGGGCTTTGCAAATGCGACATAGCACCCACCAAAATCTGCGTTCCAGAAGCCAAATAATACTCCCTTCCTTAAACGCCCTGATATGTGCCCAAACAGCAGTTTACACCCACATGTAGGGTATTGCCGAACTTGGAAGAAATTGCGTAACAAAATATGGGGGGCTTTTTTCCAGGATTTCTTGTTAAAATTAAAATTTTCAGCTACAATTGCAGGTTGTTGGAAAAAAAATTTTTTTTCATTTTCACAGTCCAACGCTAAAAAATGTGTGAAACACCTGTGGGGTCAATATACTCACTGCACCAATGGATATATTCCTCAAAGGATGTAGTTTCCAATATGGGGTCTTTATAGGGGTGTTTACTAAGTTTTAGCACCTTAGGGTGTCCGTAAACCTGGAATGGCGCCTAAATAAAATGGTAATGCAAATGAGACTCCAAAGTCCGGTAGGTTCTACTCTTATTTCGGGGCTTGTGCTTGAGCCAAATAGCGCACTAGGGCCACATATGGGATAACTCTGAAAACAGCAGAACTTGGGGAATCAATATTAAGTTGCATTTCCCTGATCACATCTACCGTGTTCTTGTGAATAATGGATAAGAATTGAAAATCTGCAAAAAAGTGACATTTTGAAATTTCACCTCCACTTTGCTTTAATTCCTGTGAAACACCTAATGGGTTAATAAACTTTCTAAATGCTGTTTTAAAAACTTTAAGGGGTGTAGTTTCTTAGATGAAGTCCTTTATGGGGGTACCTAACATACAGGCCAATCAAAGTCACATCAGAGCTGGACTGGTCCCTAAAAAAACTGCATATTGCTAATTTTCTTGAAAATTTGAAAATTACTACTGCATTTCTAAGCCCCCTAATGTTAAAAAAAAAAAAAAAAATACATTTAAAAAAGTCATACCAAAACTACAGTAGACATATGGTAGATGCTAGTTTTAAACTATTTTGAGTGGAATAACTCTTACGCGCAGAAATTTTTGAAGTTTGAAAATGGTAAATTTTTCAAATTTTTCACTATATTTTGATATTTTGCACAAATAAACAATGACTTTTTGGACCAAAATTTCTTACTATCTTAAAGTACAATGTGTCACGAGAAAACAGTCTCTGAATCATATGGATAGGTTAAAGTGTCTAAAAGGTCTGTCAGGAAGGTCAAAACTGGTTTGCCCTTAAGGTGTTAAGCTAGGAGTCCAGCGTGTTTACCGACAGCTGGTTTCTCCCGACACGGATTAACAGCTTTAGTCATATTACGTATAAGGAGAAATCTGGCAGAAAGGAGGGAGTGAAAGGAAGTACAAAGCTTATGAGTACATCAGACTCCAGGTTCACAGCATGTGCAATTAATAAATTGCAAAACAGACTAGTGGATTCTAAAATGATAGCTCAAAATTTCAACTTACCGTACGGAGTATCCGCATGCCACATGCAAGGAATAATTCCATTAGATAACCAGGGATGTGCAGCCAAATGTGATGTTGAGTCTGGTGCCCAGGGTCCGGACAGTGCTGGTCCTCCTGTTACCATAAGATTAGGGCTCAATCCAATAGCAGCACATGCAGCTGGATGCATCTGAGAAATATCAGTAAGATCTTTGTTTTCTCTGAAAGACACCAAACATAGCACTCATTAAAAATCAACAAAACCAACCAATGAAATAAATATTTAAAAAGAGGTGCTACGTTAAAAAAAGGAAGAAATACACCCTTGGTCACATATTGTCGGTGAGAACACTTTTTTTTTTTTCAGACAACAATCCATCTGAAATACAATTTAAAACAAGCCCAAAATTGTGGATTGCAAATGTGAAAAAATAGCATCAATATATGCACTTTAAGTGCAGAATTCTATTCTCTAAATTTGAGGATCAGGACTGCGATCCTGTAAGTGTTTCTCTGGTTTTGCACTTTGGCTTGCTTTTCGATTATTCTTGTGCTCTGTGATTTTGTACTGCGTTCTCTCCTGGCTTGACTTAGGACATTTACATTTGTTTTCTTCTTTGTCTGTGCTCCGTTCATCTGTTGTATATGGTCTGCTTGCTTTCTGCTTAAGGCCAGGGTTTGTTCAGGATAAGGTTCCAGTGCTGGGGTGGGGATGGGGTCGCCCTTTTTCAGGGCAGTGACTCTTGTTTTAGGCAGAGTGAGCCAGGGATGGATTAGGGTACCCCTGACATAGAACACTGTTCTACAAATTTGTCAGGTTCACTTAGCCATTTCTTAATTATTTTGTCCTTCTGAATTCAATTCTGACAATGAAAATTTTTAGTTCACTGTTGTTTCTAGAATCGGTTTTCTTTTACTGCTGTATATAATTAATACATTACTGAAACATTAAATAAAAACATTAAACATTATTGAAACATTATTATATTTGCAAACAAAGATTCAGAATATTTTGTTAACAATTCTCTGATGATATCTATTTAGCAGAAACTTAGCAACAATTCAAACAAGTAAAAGATGTCTAAACACTATTGCGAATTATAAAGTTATAGAATCTACACTACAAAATTTGGTCCTCATTCATTGACAACTCTATTTTGCTAGTCTCTTGTTCTCCTGGATCAACTCTTACAATTGTCCAACAGTACATCTGCAAGTATTGATGGATTCCATTTCCATTGAAACCTTTTCTGCATAGTCACAATATCATAGTGAAATCTGTCTCCCTGCATCTGTCAAGATGCAAATGTAAGAAACGAATCCTAAAGGACATGTTACAGCCAAGATCCTTACATGCTTTCAGGATACTTTTCACCAACCATTTATAAGTGTCTTGAGTTTTCCAAAAAATTAGTTACCATTAATGCGAATATTACCCAAGCAGCCTTTTCCTTGTCATGCAACAAAACGAGAAACTCCTCATCTTGAAGAAGCTTACGAATCTAAAGTCCACTAAGGACTCCTTTTTTCTTTGCTTCACTCAACCTTGGAAATTTATCAATGACAATTTAATTTTTAGCATTTTTATCCACTGCTTTTACAAAGCTCTTCATTAATCCCAACATGATATGCAATGGTAGTAACAAAATCTTATGTGGGTCAACCAGTGCTGGATGCAGGACATTTTTACTCCCAGATGAAGTGAATATCAGAGAGGCCAGTCTCTTGTTGTAGTGATATTCTCTTGCAGGACTATCCCACTCACTCAGAAAGCAGCAGTACTTTGTGTATCCACCCTGTGTGACGGGCACCGTTGGTTAATATTACAGGTCACTGAAAGAGAGGACTTTGAACTACGCCAAGGAGCAGAGTCTAAGGAGCGCCTGGTTTTCACTAGACCCCACCACAAGGGAGGTTGCGCTTCGCTGCGGAAGACTCCCAGATCACTACCCTAGAGGTGGCCGCTTGCGGTGACAGACTAGGTGCAACAGCGTACAGGAGGAGCAGGGTGAGGCATAGTTGGGTCACTGGCAGAAGTGTCAGGGCAGGCGGCAGGCAGAGAATAGTCAAGGTCCGATAGCAAATGGTAAGAATCCAGAAAAAACAGGATGAAGACAATAACTTAAACGAGCGAAAACACAACAAGCTTGCAGGGAGTGCTGGAGGAAGTAAGCTAATAAAGGGACCCGTGGCCAGTAACTAGTGGTCAGCGTAGACACGAGCGCACCCGCGGTCCGGAGTGGGAACCGCAGCACGCAAAATTACAATACCCACCCTCTTAAGTCCTCTCTTCTTCCTAGCCTGTAAAAGACAAAACTTTTGAATAAAGTCAGGGGCATCAATATTTTCCTCAGGTTCTTTCTTCGGGCCCAAATCCCTCTCAGTTAACCAGATAAAATCGTTCATCTCTGAGGAATTTTTCAGCCAGGATCTCCTGGAACTCGTAAACATCCCCAGAATCAGCTGCAGTAGAAGTTGCCTCCGTTTTTTGCAACAAGCATTTGAAGACCTTAAGGAGGAAGACGTGGAAGGAATTTGGAATCCACATGGATGGAGGAAGGTAAAACTTGTAGCAGACTTGATTAATGCGTCGTAGAACCAGGAAAGATCCAAAAAAAGTGCTGGCCAAGCTTGAGGCTGAGAATCTTGAGATGGACATACTTAGCTAATAGCTACACTTCATCTACAGGATGAAATAGGGAGGAGATATAGGTTTTTTTATTTTTTTTATCGGCTTGTACTTTAGTTTGAGACAATGCGGAGAGAGCGCTGGGTATCTTGCCAAATAAAAGAAATTGCTTGGACTTGGGAATCCACCGCCATAACAGCTGTGATGGTAGGCAGGGGAAGGGAAAGGCAGGGATGTTGACTGTAAACAACGAAGAAAGAAGAAGCTCCTGCACATTTGGAATTAACGTGATTGTATGAAAACTAGACCCAAGGGAGTAAATCGGCCCAATTATCTTCACAGGATGAGACAGAAATATGTGCTGAAAGAAGTAGAAGGTGATCTAAGGTGCTCTGGTCAGATATAGAAATGGTACAAAATGAATCATCTTGGAGAAATGGTCAATGGCTACCCCAAATGACTGTAGGATGAAAAGATGGTGGTAAATCCATACTGATGTCCATAGCAATGTAGGTTCAAGGTTTCTCCGGTATATGTAGTGTATATAGAGGCCTGAAAGGTTTTTAAAGTGAGGTTTTGTTACGGGCAACGGCAGAACAAACCAGAATTAAATTGTTGTCATCTTCAACAAGAGTAGGCCACCAATAGTGTTGAAAAATCAGCGACAAAGATTTTCAAATTCCTAGGTGACCGGCAAGCTTAGAATTCTTTTCCTCAGGGCTGAACATACAAAAGTATTCCCAGGAGGAATCAGTTGGAGGTTGATGAAAGCTGCAGTAATCAGGCGTTTCAGAAAAATGATATGCTACGGATTGGAATCGAGCCCCGAAGTATCAGAAAACTTTGAGATTCTTGGTCCGCATGTTTTTGGCCAAAAAATGCTCAAGCCAACCCCGGCTTACAACGGGATCTCAGTTGGGTGGTCCTACTCTATATTATCTCTCACCTGGGTCAACTTCAGACCTCTCACTGTGCCAAACGGCCTCCAAAATGCAGAGAGAAAAATAAAAAAAGCACCAACCTTTCAAAGCGTAGTGCATTGATATAACAGCCTGTGGAGGTGGGCGGGTGCAGGAAACCAAAATGGAGGTATCTACTTCTCCTTATATAGTTTAAAAGCAAATATGTGCCAAATACAACGTATAGTTCTGCACAAAAAAACATTTCTGAAAAAAACACTGCGAACCTGGGTGCCACTGGCATGGCTGCGGCACATATACATATGCACACAGTCCAATACCAGTGGCACACCACTGCAAAAAGGGCAAAAAAAAACACATGGAAATCTCCAAAGGAGCATTTTATGCTATCTACAATATATGAAAAAACTTTGAGTTGACCCAGGTGAGAGATAATATAGAGTAGGACCACCCGACTGAGATCCCGTTGTAAGCCGGGGGTGGCTTGAGCATTTTTTGGCCAAAAACATGCGGACCAAGAATCTCAAAGTTTTTTCATATATTGTAGATAGCATAAAATGCTCCTTTGGAGATTTCCATGTGTTTTTTTGCCCTTTCCGAAGTATCAGAGGCACAAGAGAGGGTATCAGCTTTTTGACATTCTTCTCCACAGACCTAAAGTGTCGCAGGAAGTCAAATCTGAAGATGAAAAGAGACCATCAGGCTTGTCATGGATTTAACTGCTAAGATATAGGAGGTTCATATGGACAGTGTAAGTTTTCGCCAGGTGACGAGCTCCTTCCAGAAGATGGCACTATTCCTCTAAAGCCAATTTAATGGTCAACAGTTTGCGATCTCCAACAGTATTGTTCCTCTCTGCAGAGGAGAAGATTTTAGCGAATAAGCCGTGTTTGCCATCTTACCTTTAGGGAAACTCTGTGTGAGTAATACTCGAGCTCCCATAGATGATCCATCTAAGAAAAAGGATTTCATTGGATCCGGTCAAGCTATAACAGGTGAGGTGGCAAAATAGCATAGCGATAGTCAACGCAGGGGCAAAAAGAACCATCCTTCTTTTCTATGAAGAAGAAATCGGCACCAGCAGGAGACGACGACTTACAGATAAAGATTTTTTTTTGTATGTAGGTTAACATGGCCTGGGTTTCGGGCACAGACAGAGGATATACAATGAGAAGTCTGAATTTGACTCTAGTGAGAGGTAAAAATAGAGAAGGACCACCCGCCTTGAGATCCTGTTGGTAGCCGGGGGTGGCTTAAAGGGGATTTGCCACCAGACCAAGTACTGACCTCCGTTCAGCATGAGAGCAAGATGTAAACAAATCACGCTGAGTCATGAAGCTGCAGTGGAGAGAGGGAGAGGGGAGGGGGGAGTGAGGAATCCAAGGGAGCGTCTCAAAACTTAAGTGAACTAATAAACAGTACAACAGTGGATTCAATACAGCAAGACACAGAGCCTCAGACGTCAGTTTTCGAGTCTCAACTGTGAAAACATTTGTAACTTTTTTACATTTTTATACTATGGAAGTGGGCAGGGCTTTACATAAGGGGTCCTCACATGGGCCAAAACACTTCCTAGTTTATACCTAAAGGTAAAGTGAATTATAACAGAAATATACTATTGTTTCCATTTGTGGCACGCAGACTGCCACAGATATGACAAATTTATTAAAGGGAATGTATCTCACTCCAGCTGCATTATGTCTTGAAGTGTAAAACACTGGTATAAGTAAATCTTTTCACCAAGAATGACCAATGATACATAACCATTTCCTATCAAAGAGCAACTAATTAATTGGAGCAAAAAAGCACAAATGCATATTAAACAGTTTGATTACAGAAACAACAATAGCAGTCACTGCAAAATCTGGTTACATCAATAACTAACAGATAAGAATTCATTTTGCTGTTATGAAAACTTTAACAGTTTTACCGTTTAAAGAGAACCTGTCACATAGTTTATGCCTCCCTTACTGAGGACAGCACAAGCTAGTGTCAGACATGCTGTATCCAGCGCTGTGTCCTTTATTCTGTAAGGTGCTGTATTTTTTGAGTATTTAGTGCTCAAATCTGCAGTTTTCAGCCAGAAAAGAGTCAGTTAGTTTTTTCCAAACCCCGCCTACCTGAGGCTAGCTCCACCCACCTCTACTGATAAACCTATTACTTTGAATAGGTAGAAACATGTGAATAATTGTCAGTGGGCAGGGATAGCCTTGGTGGGCGGGGCTAACACCTGCTCATGAATAAGATTTGAGCATTAAATTCTCTAAAACTATAGCATCTTACAGAATAAGGGACACAGTGCTGGAAACAGCTTGTTGGTCACTGCTGTCCTCAGCAAGGGGGACATAATCTATGTGACAGGTTCCCTTTAAGGACACAACGTAGTTTTAGGCTATGTCTCCACTGCACACATTTTCAGTCGATTTTTCAATGTTTTTTGTTTTCTAAAACTGGTGAAAAAACGATTGAAAACAGGTCCCATAGACTTTAAATAGTAAAAAAAAGTCTCCACAGAACATTTTATTCTGCTCGTTTTTGCCGCTGGTCATTTTTTGAAACATTGTTGCAAAAAACGACAGAGCAGGGCATAAAATTTACGTAAAGTGGCAGGCGTTTTTTGGAGTTCTAGTGCCATTTTTTTGCAGAAATCCACAGCAATTATAATGCTGTGCATTTCTGCAAAAAAAGCCTAAACAAGAACACACAAAAAAGTGTAAAAAAAACGGTTGTTTTTTCAGAAGCTTTTGACAAGCAGTGGACAAAAAACTCAGCTTTATGAACGTTTTTAGGATTTGTTTTTCATAAGTTTTTTTCCAATGCCATGTAGCTCTAGCCTTTTACTCAAAAGGAATCTGTTACCAAATAATGGAGACCCTTATTATAATAAAGTGAGCCTTAATTTTCAGTATGTGGTAGTTTTTATAAAATCACAACTAAAAGTACATTGAGAAGCAACTGACACCACGTTTAGCAAGGTATTTTTTAAAACTTTGTATGAACCCCAAAATGTTGCTAAAAATCTGGGTGCAGCATAATGTTATCTAATAACCCTTTAGCAAATTTGGATATAACTGTACATCCAAACAGTGCTAAGAGGGAGTATGGATCAGACTTGCTTGCCGAGTCCACTTCATACACGTTGGGTACTGGCTGTTGAATACGCCACTAGTGGCTAGGATCAGAGACGGCTTAAATTCAGCCATTCAGACACCACAGTAAACTCAACTGTGTTAGTGATGATTTGGTTGTCAAGGCCTCTGTCGCTGCCATGATTGTACTCCTATTAGATCGTGCCTACATCAGTACTGCAGTATATAACACAAGACATGTTCAAGATCCCAGTGGGACTAAATTTTATTGTAAAAAAAAAAATAAATAAATAAATTACTTTTCATATTTATCATATAAGAAACAATGAAATAAACTACAATCAGTACTGACGCATCTGTAAAAGTCCTATCTAGCACAATATCATTATTTATCCTGCAGTGTGAACAGCATAAAAAAAAATTGGAGCCAGAATTGTGGCTTTTTTAGTCAGCCCGCCTCCCAGAAAAAATGGAATAAAAAAAGGATCAAAAAGTTAAATACACTTCAGTGCAGTCCTATACAGAATCCCATGCATAATCGCCATAATAAAGGTGTATCATTTAAACTTAAAGACCCATAATTATTTTTATTTTCCAGTGACAAAGCTTTATTAAGTCATATTTTATGTCAGGTAAATTCTACTTTTCATTAGCAATACTTTTTAGGCACATGCAACTTTTTGATCTCGTGTCATTTTTCAGGAAGTGGGATGAGCAAAAATAGCAATGTCAGATTTTTTTTTATAAATAATCATATAAAATTTAGAAAGGCAAAAAAGGTTTTCCTGATTTTATTTTGTTATTTTTGCAAAAAAAAATTAACTTCTCTTTATTTTTATTAGTCTCTGCAGATAGCTTTAACAACGATCTTCTGACCACTTCCATAATACATTTTAGTATCTCTGTAACACTGAGAAGCAGCCTATTAGGTTATGGTCTTGGCAGAGCCTAATAAACATGTATAAGTTTGTGAGCTGAGGTCAATCAGACCTCAGGTCAATCGTGCATTTATATTAGTGCATGATTTGAAATTGCTAGATTTGAAAGTGATAGTTTGTAAGTGATCTGGAAGAAATATGACCGAAATGGGACCGAAGTGGGCATAAGGGGGCCAGGAGGAAGGCTTTTCTGTGAGTACCTTATTTTTAGATTCCACAACTTTCACCATGCTCACTAATGCTATCTACCTTGCAGCCATCTCCCTTCTACTTTACCATCCAATCACACCCCCTGACAATTCTATCCATATCAGCGCCTCTATCCTCCCCTCACCCATGTATACATCCCACACACTGTTCTCCCTTTTTAACCACCCAAAATCGCCTGCTGGCATAGTGCTGCACAAACGCCGCTCATACTCATCACTTAACCATCTGCTGTCGCTTTTCATTCTCCTGCTTCTCTCTGCAGGTGACATCTCTCCTAACCCCGGCCCTCCTTCCTTTACTGCTCATCCCACTTCCTCCTCCGCCTCCTTCCATAGAAACCCTGCTAACCTGCTCACTATTCGCTGTATGTCTTTCCCTGCCCCTTTTAAATGTGCCCTGTGGAACGCCCGATCTGTTGGCAACAAACTCACTGCTATCCATGACCTGTTTCTTTCTCATTCCTTCAACCTGCTGGCCCTCACAGAAACATGGCTCCAGCACTCTGACACCGCTTCCCTTGCCGCTCTCACCCATGGCGGCCTACACTTCACCCACACCCCCAGACCTGAGAACAGGCCGGGTGGAGGAGTCGGCATACTTCTCTCTCCACACTGCACTTACCAGGTCATTCCTCCCGCACCCTCCCTCACTTTCCCCTCCTTTGAAGTCCACACCATTAGACTCTTTCGGCCATTTTCCATCAGAGTCGCAGTTGTGTACAGACCCCCCGGCTCACCCCGCCAGTTTCTGGATCATTTCGCTGCCTGGCTCCCCTATTTCCTCTCTTCTGAAATGCCCACTCTCATCATGGGTGACTTCAACATCCCCATTGATGACCCCATGTCTCCTTCTGCCTCCCAGTTTCTTTCACTGACCTCTTCTCTTGGCCTCTTGCAGTTTACAGACTCTCCCACCCACAAGGATGGGAACTCTCTTGATCTGGTCTTCTGTCGTCTCTCATCCATTTCTAACCTCACTAATTCTCCTTATGCTCTCTCTGATCATAACCTTATCTCTTTTACTATCAATTCTCAGCCTTCTCTGGACACACCTGCCCTTTCACCCATTCAGAAATATCCGCTCCATTAACACCCAGGAACTCACAGACACCATACAGTCCTCATTGCCCCAATCTCCTCCCTCTCTTGTCCTTACCTGGCTGTCAAACATTACAACGAAACTCTCAAAACCACCCTGGACATATTGGCACCACTCACACACCGCACCACCAGAGTCAGACGCCCGCAGCCTTGGCATTCGTCTCAGACTCGGTTCCTGCAACGATGCTCCAGGTGTGCTGAGCGCTTGTGGAGAAAGTCGAAGCTACCTGCAGACTTTCTCCACTACAAATTCATGCTCAGGACTTATCACACTGCCCTTCACAGCGCCAAACAAAAATATTTCACCTCCCTCATCTCAACCTTACACAACAACCCAAAACGCCTGTTTGACACCATCCACTCCCTTCTCAGCCCAAAGCTCAGGCCCTGGTCTTGACCTCTGTGCTGAGGACCTGGCCACTCATTTCAAAGACAAAATTGACAGTATCCGCATAACATCTCATCACAAACCACAAGCAGAACCATCCTGTCCCTCCCTGTACATCCTCTAGTGTGTTCTCAGCTCTTGACCCAACCACAGAAGAAGAAGTATCCAGGCTTCTCCTGTCTGCTCGCCCCACCACCTGCTCTAGCGACCCCATTCCCTCCCACCTTCTCCAGTCTATTTCTCCAGCTATCCTCTCTCACCTTACTGCAATCTGTAACCTCTCTCTCTCCACTGGGATCTTCCCATCCTCCTTTAAACAGGCTACTATAACTCCCCTACTAAAAAAACCCTCCCTGGACCCATCCTGTGCTGCCAATTACCGACCAGTCTCTAACCTTCCCTTTATCTCTAAACTTCTGGAACGCTTGGTCTACTCTCGCCTGATCCGCTATCTCTCTGCTAACTCTCTTCTGGATCCTCTACAATCAGGTTTCCGCACCCTACACTCCACAGAAACTGCCCTAGTTAAAGTCTCTAACGATCTCCACACTGCTAAATCTCAGGGCAAATACTCGTTGTTGGTTCTTCTGGATCTCTCTGCAGCATTTGACACTGTTGATCACCATCTTCTCCTCAGCATGCTCGGCACCATTGGCCTCCAGGACACTGCTCTCGCTTGGTTCTCTTCCTACCTCTCTGACCGCTTCTTCAGTGTCTCATTTGCAGGTTCTACTTCTCCCTCTCCCTCTTGCGTTGGGGTCCCTCAGGGGTCAGTTCTTGGTCCACTCCTCTTCTCAATCTATACAGCCCCATTGGCCAAACCATCAGTAGATTTGGCTTCCAGTACCATCTCTACGCTGATGACACTCATTAATACCCCTCCTCCCGTGACCTCACTCCTGCCCTTCTACAAACACCAGTGACTGTCTGTCCGCTGTCTCTGACATCATGTCCTCTCTCTATCTACAACTAAACCTCACCAAAACCGAACTTCTTGTTTTTCCCCATCTACTAACCAACCCCCATCTGCTATTTCTCTCTCAGTGTGTGGCATCACCATAACTCCTAGGCAGCAGGCCCGGTGTCTTGGGGTTATTCTAGACCCTGATCTGTCTTTCCACCCATATATCCAATCCTTGCGCGCTCCCTGTCACTTGCACCTCAAGAACATCTCCAGAATCCGTCCTTTTCTCACTGTGGAAACAACTCAAACTCTCATTGTTGCTCTTATTCACTCTCGTCTTGACTACTGTAACTCCCTGCTTATCGGTCTCCCTCTCTGCAAACTCGCCCATCTTCAATCTGTCCTGAATGCAGCAGCCAGGCTTGTCTTTCTCTCCAGCCGCTATACTGATGCCTCTACCCTGTGTCACTCGCTCCACTGGTTGCCCATCCAGCACAGAATACAGCATAAACTCATCACTTTCACCCATAAAGCTCTCCACAGTGCTGCACCCCCATACATCTCCTCCCTCATCTCTGTCTACCACCCTGCCCGCTCTCTCCGCTCAGCTACGGACATCAAACTACAGACTACAATCATCCGAACCTCCCATGCCCGTCTTCAAGATTTTGCACGTGCTGCACCCATTCTCTGGAACATGCTACCACGTACCATCAGGCACAATCCCAGCCTTCGTAGTTTTAAGAGTGTCCTGAAAACACATCTCCTCAGGCAGGCCTACCAAAACCACTAATTGCTAACCCACACCTTCTATCACACACATTCCTGTCACTCCCTACACTAGGGCACTCACAGCCACTTATCTGTATATAGATGTACAGTCATGGTGGCAGGTTCACCAAATCTTTATGTAAACCTCCCCATATTTATAAAACATGGCTGGGCCATTGTAAATTTAGCACTTCTCCCTCTTTGTTTCCCCCAGGCACCCTCTTAGATTGTAAGCTCTTGCGAGCAGGGCCCTCACACCTTGTGTCTCACCTGCAAGTAGCGTTCACTGTGTAATGTCTGTTTTTGTCTGTAATTATACCCTCTACATTGTAAAGTGCTGCGAAAATTGTTGGCGCTATATAAATAAAGATTATTATTATTATTATTATGACAGACCTGTGGGCCATTGTTAGGCCCCTGCTCTGCCACTGCACTGATGGGATCACAGAGGGAATGTTCTCCCTCTGTCCAATCACTGAAGATTCTTAGGTCTGCTTGGACTACAGAATCTGAGAAGTTAAACATCCAGGACATCTGTATGTTACAACTGACATCCTCCTGAGTTTATGCGATAAAGGTGCTAAAATGAAAGCATCAAGATACTGCAGGAACTTCTACCCTCTCATCACAATGCAATATTAGGCATGGTACTAGAAGAGGTTAAGGCACTAGTAATCTATTTGGATAAATCAATAAGATACAGTTAGATTACAATCTATTGGCTGTATATTTTCTTCAGTTACTTTTTTAAATAAAAAGAAAATCAGCCTGTTCGTGTAAATGTTCACATAAACCTTCAATAGCATTAAGATAGTTATACACGTGTTTTCACTGGAGAGATACCTTTTGCTGCGTGAATAAAGATCTAGGCAAAATGAAATCCAACCTGCAATAGCCTTCTTTCCCTTGTCATCTACAGGTAAAGTCTAGAAAAGCCCCATGTACAACATAGTCTAGCTGACTTCCCTTTAATTTGCATCTTCACTCTACAGATATGGGAAATGTTTTCTTGGCATACATTAGACCACTAAATACTGAATAGTATTAATGTACCTCCTAAAGTGGTGTTTCCACAAAGGAACGTCTACATTACAGGTTGGCTCATAACGCTCTACAAGTCGACTGTGTTACAGAATGAGGAGGGTGGTGCTTGCGGCTGTCCTCCCCATTCTTTTCTGTTGGAGTTCCAAATAAATCCAAGCGAGTGTGCCCTCCTTATTCTGTAGCTAGCTATGAGCCAACCTGTAACGTGGAAGTTCTCTCTCGGAACATCCCTTTAAGGATTGTGCCTATTTTTTGCTACGTACCACCAAAATGTTGTGTTTTCTGGCAGTACTAACTTAAAGGAATTTTCTCAGTACAGGCTATCGCAGGCATTTTGGGCTCTCTCTCTCTGGTTTTTACTTTTCAAATTCGGGGGGGGGGCCTCTCCTTCCCAGGAGGGGGTTTTCATCACTGGGGGAGTGGGACTCATCACACCCCCTCCTTGTTCCCCCCGAGTCTCTCATCTCATTCTTTTGGGGAAAATGGAAGGGGGGATGATGTCAAAGCTATGCAGATCTCCTGCAATGGTCCGTTATCATGCCTGGAGTCCTGCCATCTCCCTCCCAGGCTCCAATCCTTGAACCAAAACACCTGCTTTTGGTGTAAACCGTTAAAAAATACAGCCTGAAAGATTAAACAAATGTGAAAATGAAAAAACTGCAAGCAGACTGTAAAGGCTGGTTATATTGGCAGATAAAGAGACTCCTAAAATTTTCCAGATCCCTTTACATAGAACTATTTAAATGGGAGAGGGCAGAGAGGAGTTCAGGACCAAAACATAGCACAACATAGACTAAATCTTATGGAAAAAATCATTAAATCTTTAAAACCAAATAAAACAAAACAATAACAGTGAAAAACCCAAAAAACAACAAAAAAAATAAAATTACACAAATACCCAACGAAAAAGGGTCACTCTCCACCAAACAAAGGGAAATAAGCTGAAGAAAATACATTTTGGAAATCATACAAACATATTTTAAAAACTAATATAGAAAATATTAGCCAACAGCCCCCCACGTGTGGTGGTTTTTTTTTTGTTAGGTTTTTTTTTTTTCAGTTATTGTTTTGTATTATTTGGGGTAAAAAGATTTAATTGATTTTTCATTTAAAGGGATTGTGGTATTTGTTTGTTATTTAACTTTTTGTTTTAATATTGGTTCCCGGGTTTTTTTTAGGCTTACAGCGAACCCTTTGCGAGCTCAGGCTGCCTCATACAGTTTAGAGGGAAGTGAGCACAGAGAGCAGGACAGCCAATCACAGCACAAGGGGCATGTTCCATCCAGGTGGTTGGACTAAATATCAGACAGCCAATCACAGTAAAAAGTCACGGCTCGACTCCAGGCTGCAGTTGTAGGTGTAGAACATACAGATTAGCTAATAGCTGCTATAAAATGATTTAGGCAATACAAACCAATTGCAAAAAATGCTTATTTTTACTGTCCCCATTATTACAAATATGTTTGTAACAAGAAAACCCCTTTAAGGTACATTTAATTATTTTATTTATTTTTTTTTTTTGGGGGGGGAGGGGAAGGAAGGAAAGAAAAACAGCAATGCTGACATTTTTTTTTTTTTTTTTTATTATGGCGTTCAATGAGCCATAAACGATGTGTTAACATTATTCTATAGGTAACTACAGTAACTTCAATACTAAATTTATGGATTTTTTTTCCCCTACAACTTACACCATGAAAGGCGTTTCTTGACCTTAACGGTCCCACCATGTTATTTTCCAAGCATAGACAATGGTTTGTTAAGTGGCAAAAAATGTAAAAGAAAAAAAAAAGTCTGAGCATATGTATGGATACATTTGTATAGTAGAATTTCCCTGAAATTTTAAGCAAGTTTGTAACCTGTTATGGAGAAAGCGTATGACTACACACTTATTTAAGGTCTGCAAACTTTAGGACAATGCTGCCACATGTGAAACATATAGGAAGAAGTCTAGCAATCTTTAAAATAGGTGATAAAATAAAAAAAAAACTTATACTCACTTATGCTCTCACCTCGGATCTAGCACTACAGTTGTCTACCATCTCCGCCGATCTCCTGTTTACTTCCATGACCAGGTAAATAGACTGTCACAGCAGCAGTCACTGATTGGCTGTGGCGGTCACAAACTATTGTCTGATGTAATTAAAGGAACACTACGATCGAAATGTTTCATTTCACACATGGACAAGCAATATTTGACTATTATATATATATATATATATATATATATATATATATATATATATATATATATACCACGGCACTCCTCAAAGATTTACAAGCAAAAGAGTAGTTTATTCCTCATGCCACAAAGCGACGTTTCAGCTCTCTCACAGAGCCTTTGTCAAAGACAAAGTCAAAGACAAAGGCTCTGTGAGAGAGCTGAAACGTCGCTTTGTGGCATGGGGAAATAAACTATCTTTTGCTTGTAAATCTTTGAGGAGTGCCGTGATTTTTCGCTACTTTTTCATGGAGCCTTATATCAGAGCTGCGCCGCTGGCACCCGTTTCTTTTTTTTTCTTCTATTATTGGATGTGGCTTTTTCTTTTTTTTAAAATTTAATATATATATTATTTTTTTTTTTTTTTTTTTTTTTTTAACTCCTTAAGGACCGCCCGCCAACTTTAGACGTCAGCTGGTGCAGGTCGTTCGTCTGCAGCGACGTCTTAAGATGTCGCTGAAGACAAGGGAGTTTGTGGCGCCCGGGCGCCGCAGCTGCGCTGAGATTGGGGCTGTACTACACAGTCCTGATCCCAGCGCATCTTCTGCGAGCACCAGGGAGTGGCGGAACCTCTGCTCGCCTATAATATAACCCTTTGATTGCGGCGGATCATCACCGCAGCGCAATCAAAGTTTTTCCCCTTTCTCTGTCGGGTGATCGGAACGCCCAGTGACCCGACAGAGCCCGGGGAACGGCTGCACAGTCAGCCCTGGGGACCTAGTGTAGCCAGTGACCAGGACAGACTGCGTGCTGTCCTGATCACTGCCTGTGTCAGACTGACACAGATTATAATGTATTAACATATATTAATATGCTAATACATTACTAAGTGTAAAAAAAAAATAATAAAAAAATAAAATAAAAATATTTAATAAAAAATAATTGTGCATATACTACACACAAAAAAAAAATTAATCTAACAAGTGTGAAGTGCGAATAGAGTAAAAAAAAAAATAACAAAAAAAAGTTAAAAAATAAGTTAACGTAAACTATTCCCCCATAAAGTACAACTTGTCTCGAATAAAACGAGGCCTCATACAACTGTGTCATTGAAAAAAAAAAAAAGATACAACTGTTGAAACGCAAAGAGGCAAAAACTAAAAAAATTATTTCTTGTCATTAACTACTTTTCAGGCATTCGGCTTAAAGCTATGTTCACACGGCTTATCCACGGCGTAATTGCGGGGACGGATTTCGCCCGCAATTACGGCATGTACCATGCAGCGGGGCGGGGTGGGGGTGGAGGGCGGCAGCTCGCCGGCCCCATAGACATTCATTATCCACGGCGCGTATCCCGCCGTGAATAATTGACAGGTCAATTTCTCCCCGCTCGCGAAATACAGCAAGCGGGGAGAGGAGACGGAATTCATAGTTCTCTATGAGAAATGTTGATTACTGTAATGACTGGGACGTATTTCAGCCGTATTTCGCGCAGCACGGCGCGAAATAAGGCACTAAATCCGTCCCAAAATAAGCCGTGTGAACATGGCCAAAGGGGTTAAGTTCACCTATGTACATGACTTCCTGGTTTGTGTCTGACTTACCCGCTCTGATAGCACAGCAGTGAGAGGATTACTTGATGGTTCTTCCAGGCTGGATATGGCCTCAGAGGTGTAATTGTTATCAGTTAGACCTGATAAGTGTAAAGTAACACCCTCCCTAGTGCAGAAAAAAAGATTATCCTTTCATGCATTGTTCTGGTCATTGCCCTAATCTTTTCTTTCCCTGTCCAGAGAACAATAGAGCGAATATGGCATTACCTACTATTTGTAATGAGACAACACAGAGATAAGCAGCATAACAGTAAAGTAAGATATGTCTGTCCTGCCATACAAAAGTTTTTTTTTTTATCTCTATTAAAATCACAGCCAGAAAAGGACAAGATTGTCTATGTAATTTTTAATTGTATAGGACTGCAGAAATTAAAGAAAGATAAATAGTTTTCCAGAAATATTGGTTCTCACAATAATACTCCTTTCTGATGACAACGTCCTTTAAAACCGTTACCGACATATGAGTATAGTGCAGTGCTGGTAACGACTGCTAATTGCATCTAACACCAGCTGGTTAAGTAGTATGAATTAGTAAAACCACAGTAGGCTGTGTAGACTCTTCCCCCCCCCCCCGCCCGTGGGGACGCCCAAAGCTACAGGTAAAATAAATTTTAGTTTTAAAAAAAAAAAAAAAAAGAGAGATATAAATAATATAAAATAAATATAAAAAAATAATGGAGAAAAACACGGAGGGGGCGCACAATAGTGTAAAACCTTAGCAAGAAGACATAAAACAACAAGTAATGAGCTCACCATATGGGGTTGTGCAAAGGAGAGGCACAACACTCAGATGCGTTTGAAGGGCTGTTTTTTTTTTCCGTCGCCCTCTTGCACGGCGCCTTGGGTCCAAAAAAAAAATCCAGGTCCTGTGATGAACCGGGCAAGAGGTACTGTAGATATCCCTGGGGGAAAGGATAGTGGTGGACCCGGTGCACTCAGCAAAAAACCCGCGTCTCGAGCAAGGGTATATTTAAAACCATTAACATTTTATTCTAAAACCATCGGGGCTTTAAGGCCCTGACAGAGTTAAAACAGTTAGGACAATAATAACAAGTGCACAGTCGACGCGTTTCACACGGAAAACCTGCGCTTCCTCAGGACAGATACACTTCAATGCAAGTGTCTGCTTTATATACAGTTTGTTTTGTGGAACGCTGCATCTAAGGCGCCGAAAAGAAAAAAGGGTCTCAAGCTTGTAACAAAGACTGTCGGGTTTTGGGTGGTACAAACAGATGTCTGAGTGGAAAGAATAGCTGTCAATCACAGTTGACAGACAGGATGTTGCTTTATCAAGAAGATGAATGGATAAGCTAGATGTCAATCACTTTAGAGAAAACTTTAGGGAATGCAACAGAAAATCAGGATCGCTGTGTGTATTTTCAAGAAGATTAAAAAATTGTGGTGATAGGTCTATGGGAGGACCAATAAAAGCTAATCCTGAGTAATAGATACAAAATAAAAGAACACTGAGAGCTATGATAAGGTACAGTATATAGCTACTAATAGTGATATGAAGTAAAAAATATGTTAATCTTTTTATAATATTTAACATATGCTAGCAATGTTTATAAACGTGGATGTAACTATACTGAGTATTGTGGAGAAATACAGACGCTGCATATGTTACAGACGCTGCATCCGAGAGGTCTAAACGAAATAGTCGAGTTAATATAAAAAATAAGTGCAAATACATTCTCTCCTTTTTTTTTTTTTTGGTGCTATAACACTTCATAGGATTTATATTTTTTTAGATTCTCATTTTCTCACTTTCATTACAGTTTTACACTCACTCGTTTTTAATACTTCAATATATTTTTCTACAATACACAGTATCGTCACATCTACGTTTATAAACAGTGCTAGCATACGTTAAATATTTAAATAATTTTTATTTTTTTTATTTTTTTTGCTATAACACTCTATAGGATCTATAATTACTAGTCTAATTTTTAGATTTTGATTTTCTCACTTCTATCACAGTTTTGCACTCACTCATTTCTCAAGACTCAATTATATCTCTATTATTTCTCCACAATACTCAGTATAGTTACATCCACGTTTATAAACATTGCTAGCATATGTTAAATATTATAAAAAGATTAACATATTTTTTACTTCATATCACTATTAGTAGCTATAAACTGTACCTTATCATAGCTCTCAGTGTTCTTTTATTTTGTATCTATTACTCAGGATTAGCATTCATTGGTCCTCCCATAGACCTATCACCACAATCGATAAATCTTCTTGACATCACACACAGCGATCCCTGATCTCTGTTGCATTCCCTAAAGTTTTCTCTAAAGTGATTGACATCTAGCTTATCCATTCATCTTCTTGATAAAGCAACATCCTGTCTGTCAACTGTGATTGACAGCTATTCTTTCCACTCAGACATCTTGTTAGTACCACAAACCTGACAGTCTTTGTTACAAGCTTGAGACTTTGTTCTTTTCGGCGCCTTAGATGCAGCGTCTCCACAAAACAAACTGTATATAAAACAGACACTTACATTGAAGTGTATCTGTCCTGAGGAAGAGCGGGTTTTCCGCGTGAAACGCGTCGACTGTGCACTTGTTTTTATTGTTCTAACTGTTTTAACTCTGTCAGGGCCTTAAAGCCCCGATAGTTTTAGAATAAAATGTTAATGGTTTAAATATACCATTGCTCGAGACGCCGATTTTTTGCTGAGTGCGCCGGGTCCACCACTATCCTCCACAGGGATATCTACAGTAATATATATATACTATATACTATATATACATAGTAAAAAAAAAGTTACACATATTTGGTATCGCCATGTCCGTAGAAGTCCAATCTTTTAAAGTATGTCATAATTTATCCCGTATGCTGAACACTGGAGAAGAAAAAATAAAATTCCAAGCGTGTTTTTTTTTGGTCATTTTACGTCCCCTAAAAATTGGAATAAATGTGATTAAAAAAATCACATGTATTCCAAACTAGTTCCAATAAAAATACACTTCAGCCCGCAAAAAAATGCACCCTCACTGAAGTCGGTAGGTTTTAGTACAAAAAAGTTATTGGTCGCACAAAATAGCACCGCGGCAAAAAATTTAAAAATAGAAAATGTTTGTCCTTTTTTACGGTACCAAAACATGATGAAAACCGTACATGTTTGGTATTGGCGGATATGTATCAACCTGTAGAATACAGATAACACATTTATACCGAAGAATGAATTCCGTAAAAACAAAACTCCCGCAAATATGGCGCAAGTATATTTTTTTTCACATTTTGCCTCATTTAGAATTTTTTTGCCGTTTACCAGTATATTCTGTGTTAATATGAATAACACCATTACAAAGTACATCTTGCAAAATAAAAGCCCTCATCTGTCAAGAAAAGTAGAAAAATAAAAAAGTTATGACTCAGGCAAGGCAAGGAGGGAAAAACCGATGAGAAAAAAATATATAGGCCATGGCAGGTAGGGGTTAAATGGGATGGATAGGACAGGTTTAAAGTTCTAGATAACAAAATATTTAGCTAGATGAGAGATTAATCCTTTTCTTTAAGAGAAGATTTTACCCCACTAGTTCAGAAAATGATGAATACTTGTGGAGCTAAACTCCATAAGTGAAACACTTGGTTGAAACGTGGGGCCTTCTTGCCTGATACAAATAGCACTTTGCTCAATTTTCAGTGAGCAAGACATATTGGGGTTAAAATTGTGCTTGCGTTGGGTTGGAATGAGACACAGCACTGTATCTATAGTAAGAGGGTGTCACCTACACACTCACCAGCACGTGACTGGGGGCCACTGTAATGGGGTAGATTTATCTCCACTTGCGCTCACCTCTCAATCAGGTAGTGAATCAAGCATATATCGCACCACAAGACAGTTCCAGCACCCAAAAAATATATCCGCTGCCACCACCTTCCTTCAATAATCCAAAAGGGAATCAGCCGGAAGGAATCTGATTCCTAACAGATATTCTAAAAACACGTAAAAAATGCTTACAGGGTCACCTCACTGCTCTCAAGAATTAACGTATTACTGATAACTTTAATATTGAACGATTCACAATGCTTACATAAACAAAATACACTAACAATGATTATGACATACGCATCAAACAGTTATGAAAATAAAAGGAATAAAAACTTAGAAGATTTCACACTTACAAGGTGTCAGCCTTCAGATCCAAGGGGCATGGATGAAAGAAAATGGAACACAGCTCAATCAGAAATTGAACCCCAGGCTATGAACACAGATTTGAGTCTGGCCATGTGTTTTATAGGCCCAAAACTCTGTCCAGGTTTTCCCACCTCTCTCATATTTGCCTACTCTTTTACTGGCTGAAAATATAATGAGGTTGGTGGACACCTGATTGTCTTATGAGGGTGGTTACTTACTATCCTCACAAGATGCAATCACGGACTGCGCTTCTGCTGTTGACCGATCAAGGACCTTTCTATTGTTATGCCCAATGGTTTTATGATTTGGGGGTCGTAGGTTATCAGGTATTCTGGACAGCTTGCATATACAACTTTGGCAATAAAGCGTAATAAAACCCATGTTATCTAAATATTTGAGTTAAGTAACAGTCAAAAGGCTGGGTTGAGAATCTGCAGACCTATGCTACAAATTCCATTCACACAGAGGGGGGTGGTGGCTCACACTATGAGACATGGTTTAATGATAATCCAGAATACATTTAATTTTCAGTGTACTGCATTACACCTCCCTACATAACAGAGGGTGACACTCCAAAGACTTCAGGAGAAGTCAAATTGGTGTTTCACATTGTGTGTTTAAGAGTTTGCTGGGCTAAGTAAGTAGCTTGGTAATACTTAGTGAGATTTGGGGCTTCCAGACCACATTTCTGTTTCGAGATATTGTGAAAAAAGTACAAGAAATTTCCTCTGCATAGAAGTGTAGTCTGCAGTAAAGTAGGCCGAATGGTGAAATCACATCCCCATGTAGTCATCAATGGCCACACAAGTCTGCAGATCCATCAAGCAGCTATTGGCGGTATCATGTGGTAAGGCCAGCTGCTCATCTGGTTTTAAACTAAGGGCCACATGTATGAAAACTGTCTAGGTCTAAAACACTTTTGCTGTTAGCAACTAATCAGAGCACCAATTTCATATAGTGCTCTGGAAAATTTAGGGGCGCTATGATTGGTTGCTACGAGCAACAAAGAGTTTTAGACCTAAACAGTTTTTATACATATGGCACTAAGTTTCTAGTCAGCTGAACCCCAGAATTATCATCCAATCAGTCCAAGGACTACTTAAAAAGGGAAATAAATTTTTATAGGATTTACCCGTGACTCAAAAAAAAAATATGTAAGCTGAATTCACCTGTAGCAGCTGTGACTCAGCTCAGCACATTCTTCAGAGAGACTTTGGATACGTTCACACAGTGCGTTATTTTTTTTTTTTTGCAGAAATGCACAGCATTGTGTTTTTGTTGGCAATTTAATGCTGTGCATTTCTGCAAAAAAAAAAATGCACAAAAAACTGTGTGAAAGCACCCTTTTGCTTTAAGATAAATATCTGTTAATGGCCACATGTTTAAACGTGCAGTCACTAACAAACTACTTGAAGCTGATAGCTTCCTGTGAAACAAGTCTTATAAGTAAACAAGTAAATACTAGGATGTAGGCCTTCAGGCAAAATGTATGCATATCTAGACGGCACACGTTGTACACACATTTGCTAAGTTATTGTGATTTGTGTAAATGTGCCAAAGGGCCATCTAACTCCAAAGAATTATCCAGGGGAGGCAGTGTGGACACCCATCTGTATGGTCCCCAGGGATCTCTTCGGATACTTAAAACACAGGAGGTATGTTTATCTGAGCCACCACTAGCTTAATTGTAAAACACTTAGGGTGCTTTCACACAGTGCAGTTTTAACTAGGCTCCAATTAAACCGCCTTTATTACCAACAAGCATTTTTCACTTATCTAAACTTTTGGAAACTGAGGAATCAAATAGGCTATGTTCACACGGCTTAAAATGGGATGTATTTCAGTCCGTAAATACGCGCTGTAGTGCGCAAATTACGGCTGAAATACGTCCCAGTCATTACGATAATGCACAGTTCTCATAGAGAACTATGGATTACGTCTCCTCTCCCTGCTCGGCGAATACGCCGAGGGGGGAGATAATTGACATGTGAATTACCAGCGCTGTATACGCGCCGCTGGTAATGCAAGTCTATGGGCCGGCGAGGTGCCCACCCCCGCGGCATAATTGCAGGGCGTAATTACACCCTGCAAATAAGCTGTGTGAACATAGCCTTAGGCCCGGTTCACACGGCTTATTCAATCAGTAATTGCGGGACGGATCCCGCCCGCAACACGGCTTGAATAAGAGGCGGGGCCGGGGGCGCGGCGGGGGAGCTGCCCGCTAGCCCCATAGACAATGCATTATTTACGGCGCGTACGCGCTGTAGATAATGTACATGTCACTTTCTCCCCCCGCGGCGGATTCGCCGAGCGGGAAGGAGCGATGGAATCCATAGTTCTCTATGAGAACTGTGGATTACCGTAGTTACTGGGACGGATTGGAGCCGTACTGCAGTGCAAATACGGCGCGCAGTACGGCTCCAATCCGCTCCCAAATAAGCCGTGTGAACGAGGCCTTAGTGTGTTTGCAATCCACAAGACTTCATAGGACAGTCATTGATGACTTACTTGAAACACCTTTGTGAACAATTTAGACAACTGCAAAAAGCTTGCTGATAATAAAGGCAGTTTAATTGGAGCGCAGTTAAAACTGCACCAAAACTGCGCTGTGTGAAAGCACCCTTAGGGTGCGTTCACACGGCAGAGGACAAATACCGATCAGTTTATCCGACCGGTATTTGTCCTGTTTTGCGGTCGTCCCCACGGCTGTGGGAGGACGGCTTTTCTCCCCCCTTCACATTCACTTGCACATATTCCGTCCGAAAACCGGACGGAAGAATGTGCAAGTAGAATGTCTTTCGGGCGGCCCGTGGGCGGAAAATCCGCCGGGCGGAAAACCCGTGCAGTGGGGACTGCTGCACAGGTTTTCCCTAGGAGCCCGCTGTGCTAATATTCGGCCGGTTTTTCAGGCGGCCTGCAAAACCGCAAACTGTCTGAAAAACCAGCTGAAAACCCATGCGGTGGGGACATGCCATTATAAATGACTGAAGGACAAAGCTTAAACAAGATAACATAATTTGGTTATTTTCTGGAACACCTGTAAATGCTTTATCCCCTTAACGACCTTGGGCGTATGAGGACGTCCCAGGGCCGCTAAGGGGCTTTGCAGGGGGATCGCGGCGCGACCCCCCTGCACAGCCGCCGGGTGTTAGCGGCAGATCGCCGCAAACACCCGGCAGTAACTGCACCGGCGGGTGGCTCCGCCCGCTGGCGCTGTTTTACCCATCAGACACCGCGCCAAAGATGGCCACGGCATCTGAATGAACGGCGATCGGTGCTGCGCACCGATCGGTACAGTCATCGGCAGCTGCGCCGATCCGACGACCGGGCATGGTGGTGGGGAGCCTTCACAAGGCTCCCGTCACTTACCCTCGCCGGTTTGCCCCACTTCCGACCGCAGACAGGAAGTGGGGAAACCGCCATCTTTGTACACCCTAAGGAATTGCCTACGCAATGAAATTAGGTTGTATTAACAATCGCGCCACCTATGGTCAAGTACCATGGGTTTGGCCTCAATGTTACAGTAAAAAAAAAAAAAATAATAAAGTTTTAAAAGTACAAAAAAAAAGTATTAAAAGTTCAAATCACCCCCTTTACCCATTTTACAAATAAAATCATTAAAATAATAAAAAAGTTACACATATTTGCTATCGCCGCATCCGAAAAAGTCCGATCTATAAAAATATAACATCATTTATCCTGTACACTGAACACCGTAGAAGAAAAAAAATTCCAAACGCCAAAATTGCGTTTTTTGGTCATTTTACGTCACTGAAAAAATGGAATAAAAACAGAAAATGTTTGGAATTTTTTTATGGTACCAAAACATAACGGAAACCCTACATGTTTAGTATTGCCGCATGCGTAACAACCTGTAGAATACAGATAACACATTATATTTACCGAAGATTGAACGCCGTAAAAGCAAAACCCTTGCAAACATGGCGAAAATAAAAATTTTTTCACAATTTGCCCCACTTGGAATTTTTTTGCGGTTTCCCAGTATATTCTATAGTATAGTGAATAACACCATTAGAAAGTACATCTTGTCCCGCAAAATAAAAGCCCTCGTGTCTCTGTAGGTGGAAAAATAAAAAAGTTATGGCTTCAGAACGCGAGAAGGGAAAAACGAACGTGTCACCAAAAAAAAAACGCCGGGTCCTTAAGGGGTTAAACATGTAAAAATGCCTATTTGGCCAGACCAACTAACCCGATGTGTATATAAAATGAATAATAATATGTGGGTAACGAAAAAAAAATATTACATCAATCAAATCATGTTTATTTCTTTATTTTCATTGCACCCATACTATTGATCCTTGGATAACGAAAATAAAGAAATAAACATGATTTTATTGAATTAATATTTTTTTTTCGTTACCCACATATTATTATTCATTTTATATACACATCAGGACAACTTCTATAGTCTTATAATTTGATTTCGGCCATGTACAGTTTTATTTCAGATTGCATTAGAAAACCCATCGGAGCGTCGCTCACTCTCCCATTGGTCCAAATAACCGTGCCTCTTTTAACTTAGCCAATCACAGAGCTCGCTCGGAATTTCTTTTCCCCATAGAACTCTATGAGAAAGTAGCTCGCGCTCTGATTGGCTAAGCTGGACGAGCCCCCACCGCTTCAACCAATCCGCTCGTTTCTGCCTTTTTACTGTATTTTGAACTGTCCCGCCTTTGAATATGATTGGTCAATTTTTCTCCATAGGTTAGAATGGGTCCCTGTCGCTCCTATTCTGATTGGTCAATTCTCCTCCATAGGATATAATGGGCCACTGTCACTCCTATTCTGATTGGCTGGTTTATGCCGACCAATCAGAAGAGCTTAAACAATTTGAATTACTGTGTTTCCCGGCAATTCTCTCTATTGCAATTCCTATGTAGCGCCGGTCTCTGGCGACAAACGCGTTGTTCGGGATTTAACTGATTTATTTTTAGAGAAGGTTTCAGCTCTTTATCTGATAATGTTTTACACTTAATAAAAATGATTTTTTTTATCAATACTTCATGCCGCACGGCGCTGAGCGCCGAGATTTCAGTGCGCCGATCTCTGCATAGACTACAATGGAGAAGTAGCTAGCGCTCTGATTGGCTGGGATAGCCAAGCCACCGCTAGCTCAGCCAATCAGCTCTTTTCTGTCTTTTTACTGTATTTTGAACTGTCCCGCCTTTGATTTTGATTGGTCTATATTTCTTCATAGGTTATAATGGGACACTGTCGCTCCTATTCTGATTGGTCAAAACTTCTCCATAGGTTTTAATGGGTCTTTGTCGTTCCTATTCTGATTGGCTGGCTTCTGCCGACCAATGAGAAGCGCTTAAACAATTTAAGTTACTGTGTTTCCCGGCAATTCTCTCTATTGCAATTCCCTATGTAACGCCGGTCTCGGCGACAAACGCATTGTTAGGGATTTAACTGCTTTATTTTTAAAGAAGGTTTCAGCGCTTTATCTGATAATATTTTACACTTAATAAAAATGATTTTTTTTATTGTTCCTCCTTGCCGCACGGCGCTGAGCGCCGAGATTGCATTGCGCCGATCTCTTCATAGACTACAATGGGAGAAGTAACTCGCGCTCTGATTGGCTGGGATAGGCAAGCCCCCGCTAGGTCAGCCAATCAGCTCTTTTCTGTATTTTTACTGTATTTTGAACTGTCCCGCCTTTGATTTTGATTGGTCAAAACTTCTCCATAGGATATAATGGGTCTTTGTCGCTCCTATTCTGATTGGCTGGTTTATGCCGACCAATCAGAATAGCTTAAACAATTTGAATTACTGTATTTCCCGGCAATTCTTTATATCCCAATTCCCAATGTAGCGTCGGTCTCGGCGACACACGCGTTGTTTGGGATTTTATTAATGTATGTTTATAGAAGGTTTCAGCTCTTTTTCAGAGAATATTTTACACTTAATAAAAATGATTTTTTTATTCATACTCCATGCCGCACGGCGCTGAGAGCCGAGATTGCATGGCGCCGATCTCTCCAAAGGATAGGCAAGCCACCACTAGCTCAACCAATCAGCTCTTTTCTGCATTTTTACAGTATTTTGAACTGTCCCGCCTTAGATTTTGATTGGTTCAAACTTCTCCATAGGCTATAATGGGTCCCTGTCGCTCCTATTCTGATTGGCCGAGATAGCCAAGCCCCCGCTAGCTCAACCAATCAGCTCTTTTCTGCATTTTTACTGTATTTTGAACTGTCCCGCCGTTGATTCTGATTGGTCAATCGTTCTCCATAGGTTTTAATGGTTCACTGTCGCTCCTATTCTGATTGGCCGGTTTATGCCGACCAATGAGAATAGCTTTCAGAATTTGAATTACTGTATTTCCAGACAATTCCCAATATCCTAATTCTTGATATTGCGCCGTTCTAGATTTTTGGAAAGTGATTTTTTTTTTAAATTATTTTTATTTTTGAGGTTGAGCTCTTTTCTGACAATGTTTTCCGCCTTTATAAAGGCGATTTTTTCGGAATCATACTCCTGCTGCATGGAGTGGAGCACCGAGATTTCTGTCGCGATCTTCTATCTGCTTCCTCGCATGTTCCGTTCTTGCTTCACTTCGCCTCCGCCGGAGCATTTAGACCAAAATAAACCAGGTCTGCCTGTCGGAGCTGCCGAGCGCTGCATTGCGCCTCGCTTTGCCGACTCGCGATCGTACATGCCTCGGAGTATACGAGCGCGCCGTGTCCCGCCCCGGAACGCCTACCCCGCGCCCATTGCCCGCCCCTTCATGCTGGGCGCAGCTGAAAGTGGCGAACGCTGCACCTAACATCGCATCCCTGCGTCCGACAGGGGGATTCGGGCCGGGAGGCGCAGTATACGCCAGAAAACGGGTGAAAAGCCCATTCATACGTCGCCCTTAATTACAAACAATTTAGTTTCGTGGAGAAGATATACGTTCCCTTCTGTCCAGCATAAATCTGCACCTTCCAGGTCTATCTGTGGTCCCCTATGTATGTATGATACATCTGTACTCCCCCTCTCTATATAGCCCCCACCCCAGATGTGAGTTAATTGTTGTTATAATCTCGGTTACTTGTCCACTTTATATCATGCTTGCCAACTTTTGAAAGTAAAAAAGCAGGAGACATGAAGGTGCGGCGCGTTATGCGCACTGCAGCAAACATTTGTGTAACCACGCCCATCTTGATGGTGAGCCACGCCCCATTTGAAAAATCCACACCTACGCCACCTGTGTTATGACTCTGGATGAAAGCGGGGTTTTGGCGCACCCACTTTCCTGGACTTGGGTTCCAGCACCATACAGTGATTAACAGGGGTTTAAATACCAGTGTACACGGGCACTTAAGTGACTACAGTGCAATAACATGAAAGGACTAAACCGGAGACATCTCCGTGACGGGAAATTTGGTTATTTTTCCCCTTTTACTTCTCCACCCTTTTTCAGATGACTTCTTCCCCCAAACAAACCTCGCCCCTGCAAAATTTACCACACAAACATTTTCCCCCTTGAAAGCCCCCCCTCTGTACAAGCAACAGGGGGTGATAGGTGGGAGGTGTGGGTGGAAAGGTTAGGGGGCGATGGGGGGTAGAGGGGGATAGGGGGGAAAAAGGGGGAAAAAGGAAGGAAACTATGGGGAAATGATAGAATTTTTATGGGGTGATAGGTGGAGGTGAGAGGACGAGGGGGGTATTAGGGGAGGGGTGAGGGGGGTTTTTTGTTTTTTGGTTTTGGTGCTAGTATGCATAACACAAGGTGGGGAGTGGTGGGGAGAGAGGATTTACAGAGCATTTTTAAACAATCTTTTTGGGGGAGTAGAGGACCATCCCCCAGAAGATTATGCTAGGCTGCGCCTGCACTCCCCAAATCATATTGTGCGGGTTTAAAACCCGTACCCTGCCCCCCCCAAAAAATCATTTTTGGGGGAATAATCTTCGGGGATCGGGAGAGGGAGTTTTGACTGTAATTTTTTTTAATTTTCCCTTATTTTTCCTTTTCGGGTTTTTCCCCTTTTGGGACAATGCCCGGCCCTCATTGGGATTATGTTGGCCCAACTTTGGGAGGGGAATTTCAGTAATAAAATGGTGGAAAGGGCTAATGTGGGGGAAGTGTTCTTTAAAAAAAAAGTTTTTTGGGGTAATTTGTTTTTTTTTTTTCCCCTTTTAAATTTTTCATTTTTTAGTAATGGGGGAAATCTACAGCCCGCCTCTTATACTAGCGCTCGGGTTTGGTTAAACCCACAGTAATTTTTTTGTCACCCCCTAGCTGACACAACCCCTTTCACAAATTGCCCCAAAACCTAAAGCCCCGGGGGGTACGGGGAAAAAGCCGGAAACCCAAATCAAAAATTTGGGACCCTTTATTTTATGGTCCGCTTCGGGGCCGGTTTGGGGGGCTGATATTTTTAGAATGAAAAGGGGACCAGTTTTAAGGGACCACCCCATTCTGAATTAGCGGCCCTGCAGTTGTTTTTTTAAAAATTGGCTGGTTTTTGGAAAATGGGAGGACTTCTCCGGGAAATCATTACAGTGGATGCCCGGGCAATTCTAAATTAAATAAATACTTTTTTCAGAAAAAAAAATGACAGGGGGGTCCCCCCCAAATTTTTCCAAACCACCAAAGGTAAAACCAACAGCAGCAGCCTGAAACTGCCCCGAATTGGAAAACCCCATCGCTACGGGGTCTCTTCCCATTCTAAAAATCCCCACCTGCAGCGGGTTTCCAAAGGGGGAACCATTAAAAAAAAGGGGGGTTCCATTTCGATGGTTTTATTTCTTTTTCCCCCAGTACCCCGGGTGGGTTGGGTACGGGGGGTAAAAAAATGACAGGGAGTTAGTGTCACCCCTTGGGGCAACAAGAAACACCGCAGGCGGGACCCCAAAAGCCCGAGCGATTTTTTTTTTTTTATAAGAGGCATCTGTCAGATCCCTCCCCCTACAATCAGGGAATTTGTTTTGGAAAAAAACAAAAAAATTTGCACGAAAAAAAACTTTTATTTAAATAAACACTCCCCAACACCAGCCCTTTTTAAACCTTTTTTATTTAAAAAAAAAATAGACCCAAAGGGGTTTGATCCGACGTAGTCCAGGGAATCCGACGTAGTCCAAATGGGAACCTTTAAAAAAACAAACATTGCCTCATACACAGGGTGGTACCCTATTCATATCCAAGAAAGGGTTTTGGGGGAAAACCCATCACCCCCAGGTAACATCCAGCTTTCCAAGATAGGAAAACGGATGCCCCTTTGGGGGAAAGGGGTGTTTACCCAGCTTTCCTGGTCGGGAAAAGGGTAATTTCCAAGACAATCCCCCAGAGTCTGTTCTCTTTCGGCCCGTCCCCTTCCCTCTGCAGCCCCCCAAAGGGCAGACCGCAGGGGGGCAGGAGAAAGGGAGCAAGGGGAACTTCTTTCCCCTTGTGGGCCCGTCCCTGGCCATTGAGACCGCCAAAAGACAGACCCCCAGGGGGCCCGGAGACAAATAAAAAAGGGGCAGAAGATAAGTGGGGAACTCCAACCCCTTGCACATTCCCAAAAAACACCCCTCCCACACAACACACATACCCCCCCCCAAAAGACCAAACACACACAACCCCTCACTTTCCCCTAAAATACACCCCACACCCACAAATGAAAAAACACACACACCCCCCCTCGCACAAAGCACTGGGAAAAAACCCACCCCTTTGCACCCACACTTTTAAATACACCACCCCTCGCACCCCCACTGAAATACACACCCCCTCGCACACAACCTGAAATACACACACCCCCCGCACCCACACTGAAATACACACCCCCCCCAGCACCCACACTGAAACACACACACCCCTCGCACCCACACTGAAATACACACACCCCTCACTTACACACTGAAATACACACACACTCCTCGCACCCGCACTTACACTAAAATACACACACACTCCTCGCACCCGCACTGAAATACACACACACCCCCCCCTCGCACCCGCACTGAAACACACACACCCCTCTCGCACCCGCACTGAAATACACACCCCTCATACCCGCACTGAAATACACACACCCTTCCCACCCACACTGAAATACACACACCCCTCGCACCCACACTGAAATACACCCCTCGCACCCACACTGAAATACACACACCCCTCTCGCACCCACACTGAAATACACACACCCCTCGCACCCACACTGAAATACACACACCCCTCTCGCACCCACACTGAAATACACACACCCCTCTCGCACCCACACTGAAATACACACACCCCTCTCGCACCCACACTGAAATACACACACCCCTCGCACCCACAATGAAATAAACACACCCCTCGCACCCCTAGTGAAATACACACACCCCTCGCACCCACACTGAAATACACCCCCCCTCGCACACACTGAGAAATACACAAACACACCCATCACACGCACAAAAACACCCCTCACACTGAAATACACACACACCTCTCGCACGCACAATGAAATACACACACACACCCCTCGCACCCACACTGAAATACACACACACACCCCTCGCACCCACACTGAAATACACACACACACCCCTCGCACCCACACTGAAACACACACACACACACCCAGCACCCACACTGAAACACACACACACACACCCAGCACCCACACTGAAATACACACACCCCTCTCGCACCCGCACTGAAATACACACACCCCTGGCACCCACACTGAAATACACACACCCCCCTCCACCCACACTGAAATACACCCCACCCTCTCCAACCCCCACTGAAATACCCCACACCCCCCCTCGGCACCCACACTGAAAAACACACACCCCTCTCGCACCCACACTGAAATACAACCCCACCCCTCTCCCCAACCCACACAGAAATACACCCCACCCCTCTCTCACCCACTCTGATAAACACACACACCCCCCGCACCCAACAAACACACACACCCCCCCCACCCACCCTGAAACCACACACCCCCCGCACCCACACTGAAACACACACACCCCTCGCACCCACACAAACACACACACCCCTCGCACCCACACTGAAATACAACCCCCCCTCGCACCCCAAAAAACAGGGGGGAAATTTTCCCCCCCCCTCCCCCACCCACACTGAAATACACACACCCCTCACACCCACACTGAAAAACACACCCCCCACGCACCCACACTGAAAAACACACACACCCCCCGCACCCACACTGAAATACACACACCCCTCGCACCCACACTGAAATACACACACCCCTCGCACCCACACAAATACACACACCCCTCGCACCCACACAAATACACACACCCCTCGCACCCACACAAATACACACACCCCTCGCACCCACACAAATACACACACCCCTCGCACCCACACTGAAATACAAAACACCCCCCCGCACCCAAAATGGGAAATTAAAACCCACCCCTGACCCACACTGAAAAACACACACCCCCCCCGCCCCCCACACTGAAATACACACACCCCCCCCGCACCCCCAAAACTGAAAAAAACACACACCCCCCCGCCCCCCCACTGAAAAAACCACACCCCCCTCGCCCCACCGAAAAAAACACACACCCCCCTCGCACCCCAAAATGAAATACACCCCCCCTCGCACACACTGAGAAATACACAAACACACCCATCACACGCACAAAAACACCCCTCACACTGAAATACACACACACCCCTCGCACCACCAAAGAAAAAACCCACACACCCCCCCCCACCCACCTGAAACACACACCAACCCCTCGCACCCACACTGAAACACACACACCCCTCGCACCCACACTGAAACACACACACCCCTCGCACCCACACTGAAACACACACCCACCCCTCGCACCCAACTAAACACACCCCAAAAACACCCCTCGCACCCAAAAACTGAAATACACATACACCACCCCTCGCACCCACACGAAAATTCACACACCCCCCGCACCCACACTGAAATACACACACCCCTCGCACCCCACTGAAAAAACACACCCCTCCCCCCACACTGAAATACCCACACCCCCCACCCACACGAAATACAAAAAACCCCCCCGCCCCCCACACTGAAATACACACACCCCCCGCACCCACACTGAAATAACACACCCCTCGCACCCCCCCAAATGAAATACACACCCCCCCCCCCCTCCAATACCCCCCCCCGCACTAAAACACACACCCCCCCCGCACCCCCCACTGAAATTAAAACACACCCCCCCTCCCCCCCGGGACTGAAATACCCCAAACACCACCCTTCGCACCCGCACTGAAATACACATCACACACCCCCCACCCGCACTGAAATACACAAAACCCCCCCGCCCCCCCACACGAAAAACACACACCCCTTTGCACCCCACTGAAATAAAACAACCCCCCCCCCCCAAACCCCCGCACCCACACGGAAAAACACACACCCCGCGCACCCCCACTGAAATACACACACCCCTCGCACCCCCACTTAAATACACACACCCCTCGCACCCACAGAAATACACACACCCCTCGCACCCACACTGAAATACATACACCACTCGCAACCACACTTACACTAAAATACACAACCCCCCTCCCGCACCCGCACTTAAATACACACAAAACCCCCCCCCCCGGGACCCACACTGAAAAAACACACACCCCCCGCACCCGGGACGAAAAACACCCCCCCCCATACCCGCACTGAAAAAACACACCCCCCTTCCCACCCACACTGAAATACCCACACCCCTCGCAAACCCCCACGGGAAAAACACAAAACCCCTCGCACCCACACGGAAATACACACACCCCTCGGGACCCCACCTGAAATACAACACCCCTCGCCCCCCACACTGAAATTTCAAACACCCCCGCACCCACACTGAAATACACAACTCCTCGCACCCACCGAAATACACACACACACCCCCCACAAACCCAAAATACCCCACACACCCTCGCACCCCCCACTGAAATACACACACACCCCTCTCGCACCCCCACTGAAAAACACACACACCCCTCGCACCCACACCCGAACTACACCCACCCCTGCACCCAAAACTGATATACACACCCACCCCTCGCAACCCCCCCACTTAAATACAACCCACCCCTTTGCACCCACTCTGAAAAACACACACCCCTCGCACCCACAATGGAAAATTTCACCCAACCCCACGCACCCACACTGAAATAACACACCCCCTCCACCCACACTGAAATACACACACCCCTCGCACCCACACTAAAAAACACACACCCCTCCACCCACACTTTTAAATACACACACCCCCCGCACCCACACGAAATACACACACCCCCGCCCCCCACACTGAAAAACACACACCCCCCGCCCCACACTGAAAAACACACACCCCTCCACCCACACTAAAAACACCCCCCCCGCACCCACCCTGAAATACACCCCCCCGCGCACCCCCACTTTAAATACACACACCCCCCCGCACCCACCGGGAAATATACACACACCCCTCGCACCCACACTGAAATACACACACCCCTCGCACCCCCACTGAAATCAAAACCCCCCCCCGCAAAAACCCCCACTGAAATAACACACCCCTCGCACCCACAAATGAAATTTCACACACCCCCCGCACCCACACTGAAATACACACACCCCTTGCACCCACACTGAAATAAAACCCCCCCCTCGCACCCACACTGAAATACACCCCACCCCTCGCACCCACACTGAAATACACACACCCCCGCCCCCCCCACTGAAATACACAACCCCCCCGCCCCCCCCCCACACGGAAATACACACACCCCTCGCACCCACACGGAAATACACACACCCCTCGCACCCACACGGAAATACACACACCCCTCGCACCCACACGGAAATACACACACCCCTCGCACCCACACGGGAAAAACCACACCCCCCGCACCCACACGGAAAATTTAAAACACACCCCTCGCACCCCACTGAAATACACACCCCCCCTCGCAAACCCCCCCTGAAATAACCCACCCCCCCACCCACACTGAAATACAAAAACCCCTCGCACCCACACTGAAATACACCCACCCCCGCACCCACCGAAATACACCCCCCCTTCCCCACCCACACTTTAAAAAAAACACCCCCCCTTCCACCCCCACTGAAGTAAAAACCCCCCCTTCGCACCCCCCACTGAAAAAAAAACCCCCCCCTTTGCCCCACAAAGAAATACCCCCAAAAACCCCCCCCCCGCACCCACACAGAAATTCACACACCCCCCCCGCACCCCCACCCAAACACCCCCCCACCACACACAGGGAAAAATACACAAACACACCCATCACACGCACAAAAATACCCCTCACACTGAAATACACACACCCCTCGCACGCACAATGAAATACACACACTCCTCGCACACGCACTGAAATACACACACACACCCACACTGAAATACACACACACACCCCCCTCACACCCACACAAATACACACACACCCCCCTCGCACCCACACTGAAATACACACACACACCCCTCGCACCCCAACCAAACACACCCACCCCCCCGCACCCACACTGAAAAACAACCCCCCCCCGGGACACACGAAAATACACAAAAACACCCCCTCACACGCACCAAAAAAAACCCCCCTACCCCTGAAATACACACACACCCTCGCACGCACAAAAGAAATACAACCCCACAAACCCCTCGCACCCCCACTGGGAAAAACACACACACACCCCTCGCACCCCCCAAATGAAATACACACACCCCCGCCCCACACACACAGACCCCCACCCCACCTAAACACACACCCCTCCCCACCCACACTGAAACACACACACACCCCCTCGCACCCCCAAATGAAACACCACACACACCCCTCGCACCCACACTGAAACACACACCCCCCCCACACCCACACAAAAACACACACCCCCCGCACCCACACAAATACACACACCCCCCCCACCCACACTGAAACACACACACCCCACCCACACTGAAATACACAAAACACTCCTTTCCCCCCCCACTTAACTAAAATACACACACACCCCCTTTGGACCCCACTGAAATACAAAACACACCCCCCCCGCACCCCCCACTGAAACACACACACCCCCCTCCCCCCGCACCCCCCACTGAAATACACACACCCCCCCGCAAACCCCCACTGAAAATTTTCCCACACCCCCTTTGCAACCCCCCACTGAAAACCCCACCCCCCCCTCGCACCCCAAAAGAAATAAACCACCCCCCGAAACCCCCCCCTTTAAATACAAAACCCCTCCCCACCCAACCCGAATACACACACCCCCCGCACCCACACTGAAAAAACACCCCTCGCACCCAACTGAAATAACACACCCCCCGCACCCACAAATGAAAAGCACACCCCCCCCGAACCCCGCACTAAAATACACACCCCCACCCCTCGCACCCCACAAAAAACACACACCCCTCGCACCCGCACTGAAACACACCCCCCCTCGCACCCGCTGAAATACACACACCCCTGCACCCGACTGAAAAACAAAACACCCCTCCACCCGCCCCTGAAATACACACACCCCCCCGCACCCACACTTAAATACACACACCCCCCCCCGCACCCAACCCCTGAAATACACACACCCCCGCCCCACACTGAAATACACACACCCCTCGCAACCCCCCACTAAAATACCACACACTCCCCACACCACTGGGAAAAACCCCACAAAACCCTCCCCCCCCACCCCTGAAAAAACCGAAATCCCCTCGCACCCGCACTGAAACACACACACCCCTCTCGCACCCGCACTGAAATACACCCCCCCTGCACCCCCTGAAATACACCCCCAACCCCTCGCCCCCCACACTGAAAAACACACACCCCTCGCACCCACACAAATACACACACCCCTCGCACCCACACAAAAACACACACCCCTCGCACCCACACAAAAAAAAACACCCCACGCACCCCAAATGAAATAAAAACCCCCACCCCCCGCACCCCCAAAACTGAAAAACAAAACAACCCCCCCCACCCCAAATGAAAAAAACACACACCCCCACACTTTGGGGAAAAACACACCCCACACACCCAAACTGAAAAACTAATTTTAGGGAAATGCATATTGCTTTCCCCCCCAAAAACAAAAATCCGCTGAATGTTCCCTATGGGCCCTATATGGGAAAAATGAAAAATTTCCCCAAGGGGGGGCAAAATTTTTTCTTTTTTGTAAAGAGGGCAGTAGGCCAAATAAGTTTGGGAACCTCTGATGTGGAGCCCATGAAAGACATTACCATCCATTGGTAAAACACAAAACAGGGACAAACCCAGTTACAGTTTACGCTTATATACAACAGCCAAATAACTTTTCAGTGGCAAAATAAAAAAAAATGACTTACTCCCCTTGTACATTTTTGTTTTTTTAAATAAAAATAGCTGCGACCACAAATAGAGATATGATGTTGCTATATAAAGCTTAGGTTTACATCCATTTCAAAATACACTTCTAAAAAACCCCAAAAAGGCATTTGAATATATAGCGTGGTGCACCTTTAGCCTCCTTATTGACCTCAATAGACCAAATTTAGTCTCCTTTTAACTACTTTTTGTCTGTTGTACGACCGTATATATTTAAATTCTGGGACCAATAAGCCTAGTAGTATACGTATGTCTAATAGGGACCCCAGAACCAGATAAACAGATAAGGACACATAGCCAGTGAGCCCTAGACCTAGGCCCCCATATCTGTCCATGTCAACTTTCCAGCCTGACCCCAAGCGGTCAGCGACAACTGGGCAGCAGTCCCTACTCTGAGTACGTGCCAACACAGAACAAACAAACACAATATAAAAGGGTCAGGTGAAAATGGGTCAGAACCAGAGAAAACAAAAAAAGTAAAAAAGCAGCAGCCAATAAACCGAAGTCAAAAAGGCCTCAAAAGGTCAGAAATCCAAAAAGAATATACAGCACAGCAGATCAAGCCAAAGACTAACCAGTGCAGGACCACAGGAACTGCGGTCCTAAATAGAGATGTCAGAGTCCGGTTCAAAGGCGTAATTAGACCGGCCCTCTGACATCTGGACCACAGACGACCAGGCAAGAAAAGTGACTGGTGCAGGCAGCTGTCATTCACTTCTCAAGCAGAATGATCTGCAGCCTTGCCCTAAGCCTAGCAGAACCAGACAGGTGTGGCCAAGCTGTCAATCAAACTAGAACAGCACAGTATCAGACCGTGTTCAGACAGTGCAAAGAATCAGAAATACAGGTGAGCTTTATGGCCAAAAGCGCAGTCTCTGGTGTACTTTGCAGACAGAGGACCGTGCTACAGCCTGAACCGACACAGTTATAACAGCATGTTGTTATAACACAGACTAAACTGTGCTCGAATAAGACAATGTTTGTTCTGTTAAAATCAATAAGCAATAGAGTCTTCATTTATCAGTACCCCATTTAGAGAACTCATGACCTCGGTGGCTGTATGGTGGCGCTTGTAAGTTTGCAAAACCTTCAAAATTTTGTACATTTTTGCATAAATGTCCCCTAAAATTACATAAGATTTTAATAGATGCCCTAAAAGGAGACAGAGGACACCAACCACCTCAAAATGTATTTTTATAAAGAAAATCATCCAATATGAAATATCTGTTAGTCGAAAAAGTATGTACAAAACATATTCAACTAAGTTATGTTGATAGGACCTGACATAACAGGAAACCGATCACAAAAATTTCTATTGGACTACGGTCAAGACTGTCTTAGCCATGCTAAAACTTTAAACTTTCTTCTTTTTTAACCATTATTTGGTAGAACAATTAATGTGCTTATAGTAATGGTCTTTCTGTATGACCCACTGTCTCTTAAGTCGGCTCACGGACAAATGTCCTGCCACTTCCTGCCTTGCACACCATTGTGGTTCAGTGTCTTCCTAAAGACAAAGGGCGATATGAAGATCGGTGCGTCGGAGCGCCCGTTTTCGAGCGCACCGCCCGAGGAGGGGCGCTCATACATGAGGTGAAAAGTTCACCGCGCCTCGCCAGTGTGTGAGGCGCAGTGCGGGACTTAGGCGCAGAAGGACTGCGCCTAACATGTATTCCGATTCGAGACAGGCTGGAAAACAGCGAGAAATCATTAAACATGTTCGTGAATAGCAAAAAGAGTTGTCTTACAAATGAATGAATGAATGAATGAATGAATAAATAAATAAATAAATAAAGAGAAAAAATCAAAGCCGTCTAAAGTGATTAAATGTAGTGAAAAAGTTGATAATTTAAAAATCAAAAGGGAAAATATATAAGATCGCTAAAGAAATAAATCTCAGCTCTCAGCTTCGTGAGGCATGGAGTATGAATCAAAAAATCATTTTTATTAGGTGTAAAATATTATCTGAAAAAGAGCTCAAACCTTCTATAAAAATACATAAATAAAATCACTAACAAAAAATCAATAATGGCGCAACATCAGTAATTGGGATATTGAAAATTGCCGGAAAATACAGTAATTCAAATTCTGTAAGCTCTTCTCATTGGTCAGCATAAACCAGGCAATAGGAATAGGAGCGACAGTGAACCATTATAACCTACGAAGTAGTGTTGACCAATCAAATGAAAAGGCGAGACAGTTCAAAATACAGTAAAAAATGCAGAAAAGAGCTAAGGGGTTGAAGTAGCGGGGGCTTGGCTCTCCCGGCCAATCAGAGCGTGAGCTACTTTGTCCCATTGTAGTCTATGGAGAGATGGGGGCACTGAAATCTCAGCTCCGTGAGGAATGGAGTATTAGTAAATAAATCGTTTTTATTAAGTGTAAAACATTCTCTGTAAAAGAGCTAAAACCTTCTATAAACATACATAAATAAAATCACTAACAACGCGTTTGTCGCCGGGACTGGCGCAACATCAGGAATTGGGATATTGAAAACTGCCGAGAAATACAGTAATTCAAATTCTTTAAGAGCTTCTCACTGGTCGGCAGAAACAAATCAATCAGAAAAGGAGCGACAGTGAACCATTATAACCTATGGAGTAGTATTGACCAATCAAATGAAAAGGCGGGACAGTTCAAAATACAATAAAAAATTAAGACAAGAGCTGATTGGTTGAGACCAGGCGGCAGATATGAATCCACCAATCATATGTAGTGCGTTGATTTTGAGTGGAGCAAGAAGGGCGCGATAGAAGGGCGCCCTAAAAGTTATTACTGTCTATGGGAAATATTCTAGTACTGTGATTGGTTGGGGGGGGAAGAGGGGCTCGTCCTGCTTAGCCAATCAGCGGGTGAGCTACTTATCCCAGAGTTCTATGGGGAAAAGAAATGCAGAGCGAGCGCTGTTTGTGATTGGCTAAGTTAAAAGAGGCGCGATTATTTGGGCCAATGGAAGCAAGCGACGCTCTTTTTGGGTTTTCTAATGCAATCTATAATAAAACTCTACATGGCAGAAATCAAATGATAAGACTCACGAAGTTGTACCGATGTGTATATAAAATGAACAATAATATGGGTGTAACGAAAATAAACAAATAAAAATTAATTCAATGAGTTCATATTTATTTGTTTATTTTCGTTAGCCATGATCAATAATATGGGGCTAACGAAAATAAAGAAATAAAAATGAATTTATTGAATTAATATTTATTAGTTTATTTTCGTTACACCCATATTATTGTTTTAGCTCTTTTACAGAGAATGTTTTACACTTAATAAAAACGATTTATTTACTAATACTCCATGCTGCACGGAGCTGAGATTTCAGTGCCCTGATCTGGCCAAAGACTACAATGGGACAAAGTAGCTCGCGCTCTGATTGGCCCGGGATAGCCAAGCCCCCACTAGTTCAACCAATCAAATCTTTTCTGCATTTTTACTGTATTTTGAACTCTACCGCCTTTTCATTTGATTGGTGAACACTAGTCTATAGGTTATAATGGTTCACTGTCGCTCCTATTCAGATTGTCTGGTTTATGCCAACCAATGAGAAGCGCTTACAGAATTTCAATTACTGTATTTCCCGGCAATTTCCAATATCCCAATTCCTGAAGTTGCGCCGTTATTGATTTTTTGTTAGTGATTTTATTTATTTAATTTTTTTACAAAGGTTTGAGCTCTTTTTCAGATAATGTTTTACACCTAATAAAAACAATTTTTTTGAAACATACTCCATGCCTCACGGAGCTGAGATGCATTTCTTTTGCGATCTTATACATTTGTCCTTTAACTTTAAATTATCAACTTTTACAATACATTTAATCGTTTTTAGACAACTTTGATATTTATCTTTATTAATGAAATCATTTTATACACAACTCATTTTTAGTATTGTACTGTTGTAGCAGTCGACCTAGAGCACATTTTGCCCCATTACGTTCTAGCTTCACTTCGCTTCCTCCGGCTTAGATAGACCACATTCAACGAGGTCTGCCCGTCAGAGCTGCAATGCGGTGCACTTTGCCGACCCGCGATCATGCATGCATCGGAGAATTCGAATGTGGTGCGTCCCGCCCCAGAACGCCCACACCGCGCCCATTGCACGCCCCTTCATGTTAGGCGCACCCAAAAGTGGCGAAGGTTGCGCCTAACACCGCATCACTGCGTCTGACAGTGGATTCGGACCGGATAGGCGCAGTTTCCGCCAGAAATCGGGCGCAAATCCCGATCATACATGTCGCCCAAAATTTGAGCTTTACTTGTTTAAAGATTACCTTGGAATAGTCGTGACCTCATAGACTACTATACACCGTGCTCTTGGCAAGATCTTTGTTGCTCGACCATTTATGAAGAGGATAATAATGGTCTTGAATTTCCTCCATTTGTACATAATCAGACAGTGAATTGTTGGAGTCCAAATCTATTTTAGTAACCTTTGCTAGCCTCATGAGCATGAACAAATAGACTTCTTCTATAATCAAAAATCTCTATTGTTTCCTATATCTCGGTCCCCAAGACAGATATACAAAGAGCTTGTAACACGGAATGTAAACTGTGTTAACAATCCCTAAAGGTTTTTTCTGAGACTTTCAAAAGCTCATTGTCCGATGGAACATCATCAAAAATAGAAAAAAGAAGCATGCTTACCTCCATGCATGTGATAGCTGTCGCCTGTGATTGGCTGCAATGATAAATGTTCACCGTACAGTGGCGATGAACGAGACGGCCACCGGGACAGAACAGGAGCGTCACAGAGGTAAGCACGCTTCATTCTATTTTTAAATCATGCCCAATCGGACAATTGAGCTTTTGAAAGTCTTGGAGCAACCTTTAGGGTGCTTTCACATGGTGCGCTTTTGATGCGTTCTTTTGTGCAGGAAGGCAAAGCAATTAATGATGTACATTGCTGCACAAAAAGTGTCAAAAAACGCACCGTGTGAAAGCACCCTTAAAATACAACAGATCACTCACAATTGATTGTCATCCCATTGATTGAAAACACATGACTCTACTTTTATCTTATAACCTACTAATCCGCAGGATGGGTTCACATATTCAGAGATTTAGATGACGTTTTGAATAATAGAGAGACTTCTTTTAAATCTATTCTGGGTTTTGGCTTCAAAAAATTAATCTAAAAATGTTGAATGTGTAAACCCACCCTAAGGGTATGTTCACACGGCGTATTTGCAAGGCATATTTCAGCACGTACAGTGGGGGGAAAATAAATATTTAGTCAGCCACCAATTGTGCAAGTTCTCCCACTTAAGATGAGAGAGGTCTGTTATTGACATCATAGGTAGACCTCAACTATGAGAGACAAAATGAGAAAACAAATCCCGAAAATCACATTGTCTGATTTGGAAAAAATTTTATTTGCAAATTATGATGGAAAATAAGTATTTGGTCAATAACAAAAGTTCATCTCAATACTTTGTTATATATCCTTTCTTTGCAGTGAGAAAGGTCAAACGTTTTCCGTAAGTCTTCACAAGGTTGGTACACACTGTTGCTGGTATGTTGGCCCATTCCTCCATGTAGATCTCCTCTAGACCAGTGATGTTTGGGGTTGTCGCTGGGCAACACGGACTTTCAACTCCCTCCAAAGATTTTCAATGGGGTTGAGATCTGGAGACTGGCTAGGCCACTCCAGGACCTTGAAATGCTTCTTACGAAACACTCCTTCAGTGTTCTGGTGGTGTGCTTGGGATGACTGTCATGCTGATAGACTCAGCCACGTTTCATCTTCAATGCCCTTGCTGATGGAAGGAGGTTTGCACACAAAATCTCATAATACATGGCCCCATTCATTATTTCATGCACATGGATCAGTTCTGGTCCCTTTGCAGAGAAACTGCCCTAAAGCATGATTTTGTCACCCCCATGCATCACAGTAGGTATGGTGTTCTCTTGGCAGCGTAGTGTGTTACTGATGGTAGCCTTTGTTACGTTGGTCCCAGATCTCTGCAGGTCATTCACTAGGTCCCCCCGTGTGGTTCTGGTATTTTTGCTGACCGTTTTTTCGATCCTTTTGACCCCACGGGGTGAGATCTTCTATGGAGCCCCAGATCCAGGGAGATGATCAGTGGTCTTGTATGCCTTCCATTTTCTAATTATTGCTCCCACAGTTAATTTTAGGCTGCTTGCCTATTGCAGTTTCAGTCTTCCCAGCCTGGTCAGGACTACAATTTTGTTTAGCTTGTTTGTAGGTGACCAAATACTTAATTTTCCACCATAATTTGCTAATAAATTCTTTTACAGTTTTAGGTCAAATTTACACAGAATTATAGAAAATTCTGAAGAAGGTTGCACAAACTGAAGCATCACTATAGAATGTTTCTTGAGTGAGTTACCCTGTATCCAAAAACATGTCCTGCTATTTCATTGAATGCTGGATAGCAAATACAAGGCGCTTTCCTGTACTTTTCTATAGGCAGCCCTGTTGTTCACATACTGAATTTTATATACACAGACATTGGGGCACATTTACTAACACAACTGCACCAGAATTGTTTACAACACACTTTACAATGCATTATTGGCCTTATGAATGTAAACTCTCTAGCAGTAAGACCGTCTTTGTTGCCCATAGGAACCATTTAGAGCTCGGCTTTTATTTTTCCAGAGCACTGTATTAAATAAAAACTGAGCTGATTGGTTGCTATGGGCAACAAAGTGAGTCTTACTGCTAGACAGTTTTCATACATAAGGCCCTGTGTGTTTTAGACAGTTTCTAGACACTTCTGAGCCTTTTCTGACAAAAGAGGGAAAGACCTCTGTAAAAAGACAAGACGTCCATCCAGTTCAGCCTGTTGTGCTAAGGTGTTGATCCAGAGGAGGCAAAAAACCCCAATGAGGTAGAAGCCAATTGTCCTCATTTTAGGGAAAAAATTCCTTCCCGACTCCAATCTGGCAATTGGAAAAATCCCTGGATCAACGACCCCTCTCCAGGATCTTAGACACTATAACTTATTTTATTATTACTCTCCAGAAATGCTTCCAAACCCTTTTTGAACTCTGTTATTGAATTCACCATGACAAGTTCCTCTGGCAGAGAGTTCCACAGTCTCACTGCTCTAACAGTAAAGAATCCCTTTCTATGTTTATGTAGAAACTTTCGTTCCTCAAGACGTAGAGGATGCCCCCTTAGGGTTCTAGATACAGCCCTGGGTATAAATAAATCTTGGGAGAGATCTCTATATTGACCTTTGATGTATTTAAACATATTTATTATGTCCCACCAAAGCCGTATTTTCTCTAAACTAAATATCCCTAATCTTGCTAATCTTTCTGGGTATTGTAGTCCACCCAGTCCTTTTATTATTTTTGTTGCCCGCCTTTGTACCTGTTCAAGGTCTACAGTGTCTTTCCTGTGCACTGGTGCCCAAAACCGTACACAATATTCCATGTGTGGTCTAACCAGTGAAAATAATGGGAAAATAATGTTCTCATCATGTGCATCTCTCCATCCAACCTCACTGAGCTTGAGCTGTTTTCCAAGGAAGAATGGGCAAGAATTTCAGTCTCTCGATGTGTAAAACTGATAGACACATAACCACGCATCTTGCAACAGGGTATCCGAAACCCCTGTTGCAAGAAGCAATGAAAAAAGCGGAATCAGAGTCAGTCTCAATATTTAAATCAGAAAAAGGAAAAATTGTTTGATAAAGTGGAGGACAATAATTTTAAATTTGTTACTGCTTTTAGTTCTCAACACAGGGAGGTTAGACAGCTTTTAAATAAGCACTGGAAAATTTTAAAATTGGATCCAGTGCTACATTCGATTCTACCAAAATATCCACAAATAATTTTTAGAAGGGCCGCTACTGTTAAAAATAAATTGCCCCCTCCAAATAAAAACAGCATCGAGATAGGAGTGTTCAACAGAAAGGGTTTAATTCTGGGACAATCCGTTGAAGTAGGTTCTTTTAAGTGTAAACATCCGTTGTGCAAGTGTTGTGCGATGTTCGTAGGTGCTGAGGGATTTCGATCCTTCAGCACTGGCGAAAGTTTTACTATCAAATCTCGCCTGACTTGCACGTCGACGTTTGTTATATACTTTTTAACTTGCATGTGCGGTATGTACCTTAAAATTATCACGTCTTCTGATAAATCATCGCTATAATGTCAGACACAGCAAGCTGATTCACAGCTTGCCAAGGCATTTTGTGGATAAACATCCAGGAATAGAACCGATGTTTACTGTGCAACCCATTGAGGTTATTGATTCCGGCATGCATGATTGTCATAAGAGATTAGCTATGCGCGAGGTGTATTGGATTTACAAATTAAATACAATTAATCCTTACGGTCTTAAAGAAATCCAAGAAACTATAGATTGAAATACATTTGCATCTTTTTTGCATCTCATTTTAATATGTAAATTTTAAAATATTGTATTATATTTATATTGTATATGTATTTCATATATATGCTGTATATAATGTATGTAATATTTAAACCTTTGATATCTGTAAATAGGAGGAGGACTTTCCAGGGAGAGCCTTGTTCCTACTGTTAAATAGATTATGTGAATGATGAAGCAGACAAGTGTTTTGTGAATCGCGTTGCATGTTTTTATACCTAATAAACCAACTGAATTAATACAGTTGGTTTTTTGTTTAATTTATTTTTATTGGTAGCGTCGATGCAGACTTATTTCACACAATTATTTGAGTGAAATTTTTCCTACTACCTTACCTGTTGGAGTAGTTCCTGACTCTGTGTAACGAGGTGCTGAGGGCTGCTTCCTGGAGCGCGGATCCATCCTCAGTTGCTGGAGCTCCATCTATCAAATTAATATGCTTCTATGAGCTGTACCATAATTAGTACAGCTCAAAAAGGTAAGCAGAGTCCAACTTGCGTTGTGTCGACTGCTTTTAATTCTGGTAACGCACATTGCGCTGTGTTGTCCTTTTTTTTTTTTTTTTAGGCGATTGTTCATTTCAAGTTACCTGTAACGTTGCACCTGTAATCGCAGCAAAAGGTGGCGCTACAAAGTATTAACTTAAGGGGGCCAAATAATATTGCACGTCCCACTTTTCAGTTTTTTATTTTTTACAAAAGTTTAAAATATCCAATAAATTTCGTTCCACTTCACAATTGTGTCCCACTTGTTGTTGAGTCTTCACCAAAAAATAAAAATTTTATATCTTTATGTTTAAAGCCTGAAATGTGGCAAAAGGTTGAAAAGTTCAAGGGGGCCGAATACTTTCGCAGGGCACTGTAGGTCTGGATACTGGCTAGTCCACTCCAGGACCTTAAAATGCTTCTGATGGAGCCACTCTAGTTGCCCTTGCTTTGTGTTTCGTATCATTGTTCAGCTGGAAACCCAGCCATGACCCATGAATGATCTTACCAAGGGAAGGAGATTGTTGGCCAAAATCTGGCGATTCATGGCCCTATCCATTCTCCTTTCAGTACGGTGCAGTCATCCTGTTCCCTTTGCAGAAACGCCCCTGTCCCCCAAAGTATGAGGTTTCCACCCCCATGCTACATGGCTGAAAAGTGTTCTTGGAGTTGTAGTCATCCTTCTTCCTCCAAACATGGTGAGTGAAGTTGAAACCAAAGTAGAAGTTTTTGGTATCATCTGACCACGTGACCTTCTCCCATGCCTCCTCTGGGTAATCCAGATGGTCACTGGTGAACTTCAAACGGGCATGAACATATGCTGGCTTGAGCAAGGGGACCTTGCATGCCCTGCAGGATTTTAATCCATGAGAGCATAGTGTGTTACTAACTGTAATCTTTGAGACACTGGTCCCAGCTCTATTCAGGTCATTGAACAGGTCCTCCCGTGTAGTTCTGGGCCGATTCCTGACCTTTCTCAGAATCATCCTTACCACACAAGGAGACATTTTGCATGTAGCCCAAGACCAAGGAAGATTGACAGTCATCCTGTGTTTCTTACATTTACTAATAATTGCACCAGCAGTTGTTGCTTTCTCACCAAGCTACTTGCCAAGTGTCCTGTGTCCCGTTGTGCAGGTCTACAATTTTATCCATTGTGTCTTTATATAGCGCTTTGGTCTTGGCCATGGTGGATAAGTTGGAGTGTGATTGTATGGACAGGTGTCTTTTAAACAGGTCACAAGTTCAAACACGTACAATAAATACAGGTAATGAGTGCAGAGTAGGAGGGCTTCTTAAAGAAAAACAGGTCTGCGAGAGCCAGAATTCTTGTTGGTTGATAGGTGATCAAATATTTATTTCATGCAATAAAATGCAAATTAATTATTTAAGAATCATACAAATGTGATTTTCTGGATTTTAGTTTAGATTCTGTCTCTCACAGTTGAAGTGTACCTACAATACAAATTACAACCCGGAATTTGCACCTGGGAACGATCAGAGATATCTTCAACAATGGAAAACATTAGGCCTCGATAAAATATCCCAACTAATTAATGTTAAGGAACAACATTTCCTCACATTTGAGGAGCTTCAAAGTACACACCACTTGGATCAAAGGCACTTCTTAAAATATAGACAGGTCTTGAGTTTTATGAAATCCAAAATAGGTTCTTTATCCACCCTTCTCAAACCCACTCGATTTGATGGCCTGGTAGGCCCAGTTAACTCGATACATTCCTTGTCGCAGTTATACTCTGGTCTTCGCTGGCATAAAGATGTAGTTGCAGCTAAGGGATTATTCAGGGGCTGGGAGCGTGATTTCCCAGATATGAATATAGCGGGGGCGGTGTTGGAGGGTTGGAAAACAGTAAGAAAGATTATAGTGAATGAGTCCTGGAGAGATACATATTTCCGTATAGCTCACAGAGCAAATTATGGATTCAATGTCCCACCCCACCCAGCCGTCCCGGACCGCCTAACGGCATGCCCAAAGTACTCAATCCCATCTACAGATCTGGCCCATGGTTTATGGTCATGCTCTGCAGTCCAGAAGTTCTGGTCCAGGTTGGTCCAGCTGCTTAATGTTAAGTTAGGAACGACTGTACAGTTGGATCCACAACAAATGTTATTCCATGATCTTCCAGTACACAAAAACACTAAATCATGTAAAAAAGTCCCCATCGATAGGCCTGGTGATACAAGCATTAAACACTACATGTTAATGGACAAACTAAATGTGTTAAGCAAAAAAGAAACCCAGGCGACACAATTTTTTAACAATTGGCAAGGCTTTATTGAGGCCTTTCTTTCCGACTCAGAGATATATTCCCTCATACAACCGTTTTATGGTACGGCTTGGTATTGGAAAACCCAACTGGCAGGGCCCCTGGGGAGACTCCAGGTAAAGGAGGGTGATCCATCCCATTAATTTGGACGAAGCCTAGAGGTGGCTATAACTATATAACATTAGCATATAATTATATTTTAGTGGGCTCTTAAATCTGTTCTATATGGTCTTTATTAGATTATTTATGTTGATTAAAGGGGATATATCGCTTCTTCAGTTGGGCTGTTCTCTTGAAGCTTGATGCTCTCACTTCCTGAAATCCAGGAGCGTTTCTTCCCCTTCCAGCTGGGTGTTTCTTAACTGAAGGGGGATACCCCTTCACTATTCATCCTGGCTCCAGTGTGTGCCCCCCCCCCCTCCACATATCACTGTTCTCTCCCTATGCAGTCTTATTTTGTAAGAGCTGTTTACATACCACAGGCCTGCATTCAATCTAAACAGTTTTTCTATGAACTCAGCACTGATCTCTCTCAGCGGGAAGGTTTGCTACATTTGGGAATCCAACCCAGAGCACAGATCAGTCTCCCCTTCATGTTTACATAAGACACCGACAAAATTTTCGCTGTTTTCTGATTGTAGAGTAGCTGCAGTATCAATGAGGACCCGGGTTGGGTTAGCTGTATAGAGTGAAATTTTTTTGTCGGCCATTAACCAGGAGCATTAAGGCACCTGGCACAATTCTGCTGTTTTCTGATTATAGAGACGCTGCCGTGTCAATGGAGGAGGCTGCTAGCTTTTATAGAGTGAAATTTTGTTGTCGGGCCCCTAATTCAAGTGAAGGCAGGAATCAAGCTCCGTAAAAATACGGCGTCCGGGGGGCCGAACAGTATGTAAATTATTAGAGCCCTCAGCTAACGAAATGCAAGGAGGTGGGATCCGACTATCCGACCTGCACAGTAGAAGTTTGTTTACAGAAAACGAAGATAAGGAATACCGTGAAAACAAGACAGCTTTGCTAATGGCCCCAAAATTTGCAAAGTTGCTTGTTTTCACTGTCCCCTTATTCTGAAGGCCATTTAATGAAATGATACAACCCCTTTAAGTTTTGTTGAAGGATCGAGAAACCTTCTCTTTACCTTTATACTTTTTCAAGATATCCAACGTGATGGAAGAGATATGACTGATAAGATATACTGTAGTGTTACAATTTTCATCTTTTTTCTGTATTGCAGATTCTCAGTCCATAACTTTTCTTAATGAGTTATGTTATATTTGAAAAATCAAAAAAAATTCTTAATACAAAATTACAGACCTCTTTATTTTTTGTAGGTGGGAAAACCTGCAAAATTGCCAGTGGCAGATTTTGGTGCATTTTTAATAGAAAAAAAACTATGCATAAATTATGTATAGTATTCCTATTGAAGAGAATGGTACATGGTTTAGCGGCAGAATTCACAAACTTCAGTATGGATTTCACACCATATCTACTGCGTGACCGAGGCTTTACAGGCAATGTATCCTAAAGTCTAAAAACAAATAGCTTAAAGGAGTTGTCTCATTACGAGCTTTCAGCCTGTCAGTGTACGTGGGAAGTTCTACTGTGGGGCGTGGTATCTGTTCTGTCTGTTCTGCTCCCTCTCCCCCCTCCCATCAGCACACAGGCAGCTACGTAATTTCTATACAGGGGGGGAGGGGGTTTGCTCTCAGAGTTCAACCTGTGTGTGCCTGCTAGGTCTGTTGAAGGAGGGGCTGATCTAGGAGTGTAGAGAGGAATATGAAGCTGTGTGGTAATAGAGCAGAGGGGATGGCAAAGTGTTCCTATATCCCCTGCTTAGCTTACAAGCTCCACATCTCCAGCAACAACAAGGGCAGTGTTACTATATCAGAATGTCTCACTAATACAGGAGAAAAATAAAGTATTCACATGCCCCCTGACTGTATAGTATTAGTATAGTCACAGTTCCAAAGACATATCATGATTATAGTAACAGCAGGGTCACTGCTGTCACATCTATCTGTGTAGAGAGCAGGAGGAAGCAGGCACACACAGGGTTAATCCAAGCAGCATGGACACAGACTCCAGAGTCCTCCTCCCCCTCCCCCCTCTACTACAGAAGCATTCTGTGCGGGAGGGGCTCTCTGCTCCGACCTGTCTTCAAAGGTGATGAGTCATTCAGACCTGACAGCCAGTAAGATAAGGTCAACAGGTCGGCTACTATAAGAGATCTGAGAAGCTGATGTAGTAATACTAACAGGGCTAGCTCAAAATCAGTAGGACATTGTAATGAACAAAAATTTGCAAGCTGCTTGTTTTTTAAAGATCTTTTAAATTAAAACCCAATCATTGTAGCGAGACAAACCCCTTTAAACAAAGAAAAGTCCTATAAATGCCCTTCTTTCAATGTTAATTAAAATAGTTGTCCATTGCTATTTTTTCTGTGCAGAAGGTACAGGCTAGTAAAAAATAAATAAAATCAGAACACACTGAAGCACTGAATCCCCCCTCCTACCATCTTCATCCTTCTGCCATTTCAACACTATCGGACTGTGCTGATGCCTGCATCCTGAAACCAGTCAATAACTGACTGCAGAGGCAAACCACCTAGGTGATTGACTGAGTAGGCCCGTGATGGCGAACCTATGACACGCATAGCCATTTTCGCTGACACGCGGCCGCAAACAGAGAAGTATGGGCCGCATGCTGACAAGGACGTTTCATCCTTGGCTCCTGCACGGCCAGGTGCATTAGCCGAGGATAAAACATTTGCTGTAGTGTAGACACTCTGTGCCAGAAGTCTCTTGCTACGGCATAGAGCGTCTAGTTCTGGGACTTCCTCAAGGGGCGCAAGCCCCGGATAAAACTGCATGTGCCCCAAACCTTGCCGGGCTCCAGCCCGCTGCCGTGGGCCTGGAGCTCTGACGGTCTTTTCAGCTTTATGTGTGTCCGTTGGATGCACATACAGCTGAGGGGTACGCGGAGGAGAGTGTGAGCAGTTCCTGCTCCGCAGAGGACTCCGGTGAGTGGCAAGTAGGCTTGCGACCCACAAGAGTGTCCAGCACAGGCAGCGTGAGTACATCATCCCCCTGCCTGCGTGGTGTGATGACGTCACGCCGCCTGTGCCGTGAAGAAGACTGAGCCCAGCAGGAATGGGGAAAAGGGGAGTACTGTTATTTTTTTTAATATGCCATATTACCTTACAGTATATATACTTGGGGCCATATTATCTAACTATATATCTACTGGGGGCCATATTACCTAACTATATATATACTGGGGGCCATATTACCTAACAATATGTATACTGGAGGCCATATTACTTGCTTAGCTATATTCTGGGGGCTATATTACCTGCCTATAGCTATGCTGGGGGCCATATCATCTGCCTATAAACCTACCTAACAGGGACCTATAAAGGAACTCCCCATCCCCCACAGCAGACACCTGGATTATGTTTTTTTTTCTCGACTTGACACACCACCCGAGTTATGCTCGGCTTTTTGCCGAATTTTGACACACAACGCTCAAAAGGTTGTCCATCACTGGAGTAGACATTCCAAATCATTTGCTATGTGTCAAGACCAGGTATCAGGAAACTGTGATCAGTGTGGAATAGCAATATTGGGAGATCAGTTAGTAGTTCTGTTGGCAAAGAAACCCCAGACATATAAATTTAACAGATACAACTTAAATGTATCCGCCGCCTTTGACCATAATGTTAAAAAAAAAAAAAAAAAAAATGTGATTTTCTTCTATGGATGCCTGCTGCATTGGTTCTCTGGCAACTCCAAACATATATTATAGAATGGAGGCCTACAGGACAATGATTTAGCTTCCATCTAACAAATGAAGGCCTATGGATTCCTCTAACTTATGTGCCAGGAGCTTTCCTCAAACATACAGCAAATAGCTCAATCCAATGCAAGGTGAAAAGAGCCAATGGCTTGACACAACCAGCTGTCACCCAGCCTTCTTAAACCCTTGCAAGGCAAACAGAGCTAATTAAAGCTTAAGAATCATTTTGCTTAGTATTTGTGTACTTTTAACTTCCAGCACCACTTTATGACAAATTTCCTTTGTTCAAAGCTTAGTCATGTTTCACCCATGATTTCAAAATCAGTAAAATTTTTAGAAGTAACAATGCTGTTAGTCCGTGGGAAGATAACAAAACAAAAAAAACAAAAAAAACTTACTTTGTACAATCACTGGCTCTTCTAGTGATGTGCACCGAATGACCAGTTGATGACATCACAGTTCAGCCTTTCATATGATGTGACATGTAATTGCTGAGGCCACCCATTAGCTGCATTTATCAAACGGTATTTGCAAAAGCTGGAAGTAAACACCAGGGGCGCCGACAGCAGGAGTGGTGGCGTTCAGTACAGATCAGTATATGTTTCATTGACAGTACTTATACAGACAACTTATAAAGATAAGAAAGATGCAAACAAAAACAAACACAAAAAAAAAAAAAAAAAAAAAAAAAAAAAAAAAAAAAAAAAAAAAAAAAAAAAAAAAAAAAAAAAAAAAAAAAAAAAAAAAAAACCCCCCTTAAAAAAAAAAAAAAAAGATGCCTACCCTAAAACAAATGCCTACCCCCCATATTCGTGTGTAGAAAATTTCATGAGTAGGTTTAAAAATAAGTGGGCAGAACTAAAGAGTCCTACATGAACAGGGAATTTTTTTCATTTTCTTTCAAGCAGAAACAATGTCTGACATATCTGAAATCAGTGAATAACAGGTTTACACAGGTGTTGCAGCAAGATACACATATACAGTAGATCAACATGAACTATTATTGGAGAAGTGAACCCTGGGACCTACATCCACTCGCCTCACCTTGAGCTTGACCAGACCTTAGCTTGTAGACAATGTAGTAAATCAGTGTGTGTCAGGTCCCCATGCTAAGAGTGGCTTCTCTGGTACATGATGCCCTCCCCTCGACCTACAGTGGACCAGGGGCAACCTACGTTAGACTTCTGGACATTCTGACCCCTTGCGCAATGGTGCCATTTGTCCACTCACAATACACTGCAAGCTCAGCAACTGAAGAGTTAAAAAACCTTGCAGATGCATCCTTAGCACATAAGCCAATAATCATTCCTTTTTGCAACCCTGATAAAGAGCCCCTTTAAGTCACAACAGCAATGATGGACGTGTGCGCAGACAGCCTATTGCACATCCTATGCACATCCTATATACCTACCAAGCCAGCTCCCAGCATGAGACTCTCTTTATGAGACAGATGCCGCCAACATTGACCTATGTGTAATATTGGAGATGTTCTGCTCCTCAATAAACTACTGTTCTATATCTGGACAGTATAACCTAGATAGCAGAGGTCATATAACAAGTGTGCAGGGCGGTCATCAGTAATTTTAGGGCCCAATACTGTATAAGTATGCAAGCATAATTCTTAACATATGTATATAAGAAAATTGTATTGATTTCCTATTAAACACATTCTATTGTTGGATATTATGTATAGAACAATAAAAACCTGGACAAGCCCTGAATGCATTTTCACGCTATGCACTGCCCTTGTATGATCTTTATTTAACGGGGTTTCCGGCTACTTTTAAAAACTTGCCCCTCTGTGATTAAAAAAAATAAAAAATGAGCTCACACAACCAATAGCTAAACACTGGCCACTTGGCACATGACCGCTGAGGCCAGTAGCTGACTCTCAGTCACATGAGGTGTGAACAGGATATCACGGTTGAAGGATTTGCAGAGGTCACTGAAGATGGCACTGAAACTATTGGTAGTTATATGCTATGCAGCAAAGTCTTGCATGCACATGGATCCAAAGTGAAGGAAAAGTATAAAAGGAGAGATTGACACTGTTCAGTCATATGTCAGTCTAAGAAAAAACAATGGAATCAAAACTGTACCAGAACCCTACATTTGTGATAACAGTTTAAAGGTGGACCCCTTTCCATATCTGAGAGCTTCCTCATGGATAAAATACATCAGCAAATCCTGAGCAACAAATTCAGGCACAAATCTACAAAAAACAGTGTAAAGCTAGCATGCAGAACTCTTTTCTGGGAGAAAGGTAACTTAAAATGGCTTCAGGATACTGTATCTTTCCAAGGACATTTTATCTTGAAACCAAGCTCAACATACAATTTCCCAGACACTAATCTAGCAGATTATGATGAACATTTTACTTGTAAAACATCTGTTTTAGTGAAATGTCTGCAGTCATTGGCGGTCTAGTAGCACCTTTCTACAGTACAGTACTGCTCTGCTCTTTACATATGTCTGGATGAGTTGCTCTCTTGGGCACCAGATGAGGGTGACCTATATTATTTTCTTTAAGTACATTTTGTATAAAGTACATGACACAAAAAAGGTCCTATTTTCACTACAGAAAGTGAATGCCAGCAGCTGTGACTGTTTATCTATCTGTATTATGTGTCTGCATCACTTCTTTGATCTTCATTTTGTATTAAGTTGAGGGTAGTGTGGGTCACATTTTGGGTTCTGGGAACCAATTACCAGTTTCCCAAAGGCTTATCAATTTCAATGGTTTTGCCATTCAATGATCATCCTAGAACCAATTAAAATTGTATGTTCAGGGACCACTTTATTTTAGCCATATGATACCAGCATAAATATGCACATGTAGTTTGGCCGAGCATGCATTCATATTTCAGTTGGAACAGGGGGTTAATAATTTATGTTCTACTGCTGATCGAGCATTGGGGGATGTCTTGCTCTGCAGCCAGTTGTCTAACAGTGAGGCAGGAAATGAAGGGGACACAGTTTTGATCTCCTGGGACACAGTTAATTCTATATATTTATTTCCCGTTGACTGCAAAAGGATGTGAGAAAAGGGGGATATTAAAGGAGGAATTACTAGGATTGTTATTTTTGGGGGATTGTCTACGTTTAATGTTCCTTTAATAAACTAATCACAGTCTCCAAAAAATTGGGAATCTCGCAAGAGAACAAAGAGTGACGTTTGATCACTATAGTTACTATTTTGCCATAAGCAAACTTAAACTCTATCAGTTCTCTATCTGTAAAACACTAAAACTTAACTTTTATTATGTATAACTCTTAACCTCTATACACACTATTTAAAAACCTGATTTCTAACCTCACCATTTAACCCTTTCTACTTCTGAAAGAAGGAATAGCTCCTTTTCTATCATCAAGTCTGGTGGAGCACCTCCTATTAACAGGAAAGCCTTATATATACAGCAATTTACTAGCTCCAGTAAGGGATCCCAAGCCTCCTACTTGGGCAGACACAAAACAAATAAGGCCCCCTTGTGACACCGTCTGCAGCAGGTGACACTTCTAGACAGAGGTGAGAAATCACAATTTAAAACATCATGTCTGACCTCCCCGACATGTTTCACCAGCTAACCTGGCTTCATCAATGGTTAGAGGTCCGGTCACATGTGGTCTGAGCTCACTTCCTTTTATATCATGTTAGATACACACCCTATTCAGGTGCTCACCAATTAGCCATCAGAGAATCCACAAAAACCCACTCCCCCTTCCGCTCTCCTGCACGCACACTCATAATATGTGCTGCTACTGCTGCCACCATGCTCCCATAGACATCAAACCTCAGACAAATTCGCCATCTCCATAACGGGCTTGCGCCCTATCTTACCATGCTGCCCGCGCCAACGTACTGTATCAATAGACATTTCAGCCCTGACTGTGACGGACTTCCGTCTCATTTCTCTCATGTTATTGCCTCTGCGTGGCTTACCTAGAACGGACTAAGCAGAATAGGTGTTACATTCCACAGCACACTACCAGCTTTATCAACTCCCATAAACCCCTTCTCTTCCATGTCTAATATGCATATTCATTGGGAATATAAACTCCATTGTACTGTACACTATTGTCATTATCTTCCCATAAAGCACTTCTCCTTTATATCTAATATACACTCACCGGCCACTTTATTAGGTACACCATGCTAGTAACGGGTTGGCCCCCTTTTGCCTTCAGAACTGCCTCAATTCTTCGTGGCATAGATTCCACAAGGTGTTGCAACGATGCTCAATTGGTACCAAGGGGCCCAAAGAGTGCCAAGAAAATATTCCCCACACCATGACACCACCACCACCAGCCTGAACCGTTGATACAAGGCAGGATAGATCCATGCTTTCATGTTGTTGACGCCAAATTCTGACCCTACCATCCGAATGTCGCAGCAGAAATCGAGACTCATCAGACCAGGCAACGTTTTTTCCAATCTTCTACTGTCCAATTTCGATGAGCTTGGGCAAATTGGAGCCTCAGTTTCCTGTTCTTAGCTGAAAGGAGTGGCACCCGGTGTGGTCTTCTGCTGCTGTAGCCCATCTGCCTCAAAGTTCGCCATACTGTGCGTTCAGAGATGCTCTTCTGCCTACCTTGGTTGTAACGGGTGGCTATTTGAGTCACTGTTGCCTTTCTATCAGCTCGAACCAGTCTGCCCATTCTCCTTTGACCTCTGGCATCAACAAGGCATTTCCGCCCACAGGACTGCCGCTCACTGGATGTTTTTTTCTTTTTCGGACCATTCTCTGTAAACCCTAGAGATGGTTGTGCGTGAAAATCCCAGGAGATCAGCAGTTTCTGAAATACTCAGACCAGCCCTTCTGGCACCAACAACCATGCCACGTTCAAAGGCACTCAAATCACCTTTCTTCCCCATACTGATGCTCGGTTTGAACTGCAGTAGATTGTCTTGACCATGTCTACATGACTGAATGCACTGAGTTGCCGCCATGTGATTGGCTGATTAGAAATTAAGTGTTAACGAGCAGTTGGACAGGTGTACCTAATAAAGTGGCCGGTGAGTGTACATATTCATTTTAATAAAGCTGCAAGCCTTATTAAATACATATTCCATTGTAAAGTACACTATTGTCTTAGTCTTCCCATAAACCACTTCTCTTTTACATGTAATATACATATTCGTTTTAATAAAGCTGCAGGCCCTATGGTTAACCCACCCTCCCTCCCGCAGTTTCACCTCCCACCTTCCCCATTAAAGATTCTTTCTTACAGGTCACGGCTAGCCACTCAATTCATTACGTCACAATGGGAGCATGCAAAAATATTAGAACATTCAAACTCTATTGCATCTGCATAAAACTATACTCCATATATTGTATTTAAAGTTGGCACAAAATCAACGCAGCGAGCAGAAACAAATAAATCTATACATAGATGAATATATACATGAATAGATAGTAATCTACTCCCGGGTTGCGTCTCGCCACAACAACGCGAGTGCACATACCATACAATTCAGCTGCCAACAAACCCCTCCATGCACAGAAACAATATACATACATCCCAATTTGTTAAATAGAAACCGTGGCCTCACGTGATCAATACCCATCATCATTACAAAACACAGGGAAAATGAGGGAGAACGTAGAGGCAGAGGAGGGGCAGGAGGGAGATGGAAGGGAGGAAAAAACATACGTAAACTCTGATGCTTCTTAGTCATATATAAACCGTGCTATATCCACGACCGAAACTTAATCACATATATCATGTTCTTCAAAAATTATTATATAGGGAATCAGCAAGATGAAATAAATGCGGGAAAATGAAAACCCTTTCATTTAGGCCTTTGGGGTTCAATGTATTGAGTCTGTATATCGATCTTGCCTCTTCCTGCAACAAAACTACATCCAGATCGCCCTTTCTTTCTCCTAGCTTTTTCACACAGATACCCCAGAACTTAAGCACCTCTATTTCACCATTATGTACTTCCAAACTGTGTCTCGCTAGGGGGGTGTCACCGCTAGTTTTAATAGTCCTCAGATGTTTCGAGATCCGACGACGAAACTCCTGTATGGTTTTTCCCACTAGATTTGGGACAAGTAACAATAGCTCCATAAATCACCCTTGGTTTTACAAATTGATGAATTGTCTTCTCTCAAATCTTCTCTTATCAATGGGATTAACAAATTCTTTAGTTTTCCATATAAATCGACAGAATGATTAATTGCCACAGGGATATGAGCCTACCACCGGAGACTGTAACCATGTTTTTTTGCCATCTCCCTGAAAATGACTATGTACAAATTCATCCCTAAGATTTTTTCCTCTTCTGTAAGTGACACTAGGATATTTAGGAATCGCCTCAGAGAATACTGGATCTGCCCTCAAAATGTGCCAATGTCTTCTAAGTATAGCTCTCATTTCATTGGCTCGATCATCAAAGGTACCTGTACAACGAATTAAATCAGTTTTTTCCTTCTTCTTTTTACTGATTAGTAAATGTCCCCTGTCATTAGTCAAAGCCCTGTTAAACGCCTTCCTCAAACATTTTTTTGGATAACCCCTTGGATAATGTATAAAGTTAAATACAGATGTATTTAACTTTATACATTCTTCATTAAAAGTCTCTAAAGTGGAGCAATTCCTACGAGCCCTAAGAAATTGGCCTATGGGAATCCCCTTTTTTTTGAGAAGATGGATGCCAGCATATTTCAAATGGCAATACAAATATGCCACTAGTGGCAGGAAATGGACAGTTTATGAATACAATGCAAACTCAATCTCAGGAGCATTCAAAAACGCAAATGCATCCACTTTTTTTTTTGAACAACCAAGGATTCTCGAGGGATCGAGAGAAGGGTAATTATCAGAAATAACAAAGGATGGAGCACTTCAAGTGATTAATTTATCCTCTTTTGGGACTAACGGAAATCAAAAACGGGTGTTGGGCATATGGTTTTAAATGTTCACCCCCATGCCCAAATTTAATGAATTTGTATGGTAAAAGATATTAATCTCTTTGCTAGAAGGTTGGCTTTACATAAATATCAAAATGAAAAATAATGATGAACAAACCTTTAGGAAACTAGAGGAAAAAACATTGGGTGATCTTGAACAATTGCAGGTTGAAGATGAAGGTGAAGGAGACCCCATAATTCTAGATATACTCTTGACAAAATTGAAACCAAAATCTAGGAATATACCTCCGATATCACAATATAATTTATTGGATATGTTTGTGGAAGTAGTAACGCAAGATATAAAGAAACTAGCACTCAGACGAAAACCATCTTCTTTAAATTTAAAACGGGAGGAACAAGTAGCTATTGCAGAATTACAATCTAACAGGGATATAGTAATCAAACCCAGGGGACAAGGGTGTAATATTCTCATCTTAAAAAAGTGACTATAGAGCAATGGTTGAGAGAATACTTGATGATTCAGAAACATATAAGAGGCTTCCAAAAGATCCAACCAATAAGTATCTGAAGGAATTAAAAAGGGTGTTGGACCTGGGAATTGAGAAAAATTAATTACTGAGGAGGAGAAGAATTTATGTTAAATTGAACCCTTTACATTGCTACCATTTGTGCATTACCAAAGTGCATAAAGAGGTTGTCCCAAATACCAGGAAGACCGATAGTCTCAGGCAGAAATAATTTTAACACAAGGACCTAGCACGTATGTTGATCGTATACTGATGCCCTTTGTCACTGGCCTTCCTTCATATCTTAAAGATACAAAGGATACTGTGATGAGAATTAACAATCTAGTAATGAGTGAAAGTACAATTCTTGCAGTTTAGACGTAGAAGCCCTATACAGTAACATTAGACATGATCTGGGCCTGAAAGCAATCAAGTATTTTTTTTAACACAAGAGGTACACAATTTATGGAACATAATGATTTCGTTTTACTGCTATTGGATTTTGTTTTGACACACAATTATTTTTTGTTTCATGGCACCTTTTATCACCAGATAAAGGGAGAAGCCATGGGCACAGTCTGTGCACCAAGCTTTGCTAATTTATTTTTAGGTTGGTGGGAGGATGCTATTGAAATATTCAAAGATCGGCTTTTATTTTTGGGGCGCTTTATTGATGATATTTTGATTTTTTTGGGGATGGTAGTGAAAAATTATTCATGGATTTTGTATCTAGACCCAATGATCATGAAATTGGGATGAAATTCACGTTTTAAATTCAATCGAGAGTAAATACATTTTTTGGATCTTCAAATTATGTTGGATGAATACAAGCAGATTCAGCCAGATATTTTGGAAAATTACGGCTACCATCAGTTTGTTACATTTTTCTAGCTGGCATCCACCTTCTCAAAAAAAGGGGATTCCCATAGGCCAATTTTTAGGGCTCGTAGGGAAATTTCTCCACTTTAGAGGCTTTTAATGAAGAATGTATAAAGTTAAAAAGTTACGTTTTTAGGCAAGGGGTTATCCAAAAAAAATGTTTGAGGAAGGCGTTTAACAGGGCTTTGATTAGTGACAGAGGACATTTACTAATCAGTAAAAATAAGAAGGAAAAAACTGATTTAATTCGTTGTATGGGTACCTTTGATGATAGAGCCAATGAAATGAGGGGTATACTTAGAAGACATTGGCACATTTTGAGGGCAGATCCAGTATTCTCTGAGGCGATTCCTAAATATCCTAGTGTCACTTATAGAAGAGGAAAAAATCTTAGGGATGAATTTGTACATAGTCATTTTCAGGGAGATGGCAAAAAAACATGGTTACAGTCTCCGGTGGTAGGCTCATATCCCTGTGGCAACTGCTCATTCTGTACATTTATATGGAAAACTAAAGAATTTGTTAATCCCATTGATAAGAGAAGATTTGAGAGAAGACAATTCATCAATTGTAAAACCAGAGCGGTGATTTATGGGGCTGTGTGTACTTGCCCCAAGATCTATGTGGGAAAAACCATACAGGAGTTTCGTCGTCTGATCTCGAAACATCTGAGTACTATTAAAACTAGAGGTGACACCACCCTAGCGAGACACATTTTGGAAGTACATAATGGTGAAATAGAGGTGCTTAAATTCTGGGGCATCTGTGTTTAAAAAACTAGGGGGAAAAAAAGGGCGATTTGGATGTAGTTTGGTTGCAGGAAGAGGCAAAATGGATATACAGACTCAATACATTGAACCCCAATGGCCTAAATGAAGGCTTTTCATTTTCAGCATTTATTTAATCTTGCTGATTCCCTATATAATAATTTTTGAAGAAACATGATATATGTGATTAAGTACGGTCAGTGGATAGCACGGTTGAATATATAACTATAGAAGCATCAGAGTTTACATATGTTTTTTCCTCCCTCCCATCTCCCTCCTGCCCCTCCTCTGCCTCTACGTTGTCCCTCATTTTCCCTGTGTTTTGTAATGATGATAGGTATTGATCACGTGAGGCAACGGTTTCTATTTAACAAATTGGGATGTATGTATATTGCTTCTATGCATGGAGGGGTTTGTTGGCAGCTGAATCATTTGATATGTGCACTCGCGTTGTTGTGGTGAGACGCAGCCCGGGAGTAGATTACTATCTATTCATGTATATATTCATCTATGTATAGATTTATTGTTTCTGCTCGCTGCGTTGATTTTGTGGGTAACTTTAAATACCCAAAATATGGAGTATAAGTTGTATGCAGATGCAATAGAGTTTGAATGTACTAATAATTTTGCATGCTCCCATTGTGACATAATGAATTAGGTGGCTAGCCGTGACCTGTAAGAAAGAATCTTTAATGGGGAAGTTGGGAGGTGAAACTGCGGACGGGAGGGTGGACTAACCATAGGGCCTGCAGCTTTATTAAAATGAATATGTATATTACATGTAAAAGAGAAGTGGTTTATGGGAATAGACTAAGACAATAGTGTACAGTACAATGGAATATTTAATAAGGCTTGCAGCTTTATTAAAATGAATATGTATATTAAATATAAAGGAGAAGTGCTTTATGGGAAGATAATGACAATAGTGTACAGTACAATGCAGTTTATATTCCCAATGAATATGCATATTAGACATGGAGAGAAGGGGTTTATGGGAGTTGATAAAGCTGGTGTGTGCTGTGGAAAAGTAACATCTATTCTGCTTAGTCCGTTCAGGTGAGCCACGCAGAGGCAATAACATGAGAGAAATGAGACGGAAGTCCGTCACAGTCAGGGGCTGAAATGCTATTGATACAATACGCTGGCGCGGGCAGCATGGTAAGATAGGGGGCAGGGCCCGTTAGGAAAATGGCGAATTGTCTGAGGGTTTTATGTGTATGGGAGCATGGGGGCAGCACATATTATGAGTGTGCGTGCAGGAGAGCGGAAGGGGGAGTGGGTTTTTGTGGATTCTCTGATGGCTAATTGGTGAGCACCTGTATAGGGTGTGTATCTAACATGATATAAAAGGAAGTTTAGCTTAGACCCCATGTGACCGGACCCTAACCCCTGATGAAGCCAGGTTAGCTTGGTGAAACATGTCGGGGAGGTTTAGACATGACGTTTTAAAAATTTTGATTACTCACCTCTGTCTAGAAGTGTCCCCCTGCTGCAGACGGGGGTCACAAGGGGGCCTGATTTGTTTTGTGTCCATGAGATTAGGGACGACTGCCCAAGTAGGCGGCTTGGGATCCCTTACTGAAGCTAGTAAATTGCTGTATATATATGAGGCTTTCCTGTTAATAGGTGGCGCTCCACCAGACTTGATAATAGAAAAGGAGCTATTCCTTCTTTCAGAAGTAGAAAGGGTTAAATGGTGAGGTTAGAAATCAGGTTTTTAAATAGTGTGTATAGAAGTTAAGAGTTATACATAATAAAAGTTACGTTTTAGTGTTTTACAGATAGAGAACTGATAGAGTTTAAGTTTGCCTTTAATAAACTAAAACACAAAGTCAAAGGGAATCAAATGCTTTAACAAATTTTGCAACTTCAGTCCTTCATTTTGAACACTAGAACATTTCTTTATTTCAAGACTAGGACAGCAGCATAATGGAGGTATACAAATGAATGACATTGGAATAAAAATACCAAAGCATAAACAAATGATGTAAATCTATAAAGACATATGCTTTTAATTTACAAAACGATAGTCACAAATGTCTTCTGTTTTACAAGCTCACCGAAGAAGCTTTACACGCTCCCTGTCAAGTCTCTCCAATAGCAATCTTTCATTGCAGTGTCTAATCCTTTCGTCCACACTCTCCTCCCTTGTATGACCTATTAAGGAAAATTCACAGTAAATTCATTTTGAATGTTTCTCACTGTTCACATAGTCAATAACAAACATGTTAGACAAGTTTATTCTCTTGTAGTAACTTATGATAATGTACTCATGTTGGACCCTCGGAAATTATGTGGTCACCAAATGTTTTACTCAGGATACACAATGTAAATTAAAGAGCAAACTTTTATTAATAAAAAAGTAGGGTGGGATAATACATTATAATATTCTCACAGAATAGGCAATAAATGTCTGGGGATCCCACCTCTGGAACCCAGATGGTCACTAAAAAAAAAAAGGGAAAAAAAGGCCCCAAAACCCCCTTTCTACCTTAATGTGATCATGTGAAGAGTGTTTGAATAGATCGCTGGTTGAACACACACACACTGCTTCTCCATTTGAAGTATAATAGACTGATGAAGATGGTTATGTGCAGCGTTCACTACAGTGTGGAGCCCTCAAATGATCAGACATTTTTCACATACCCATACTTTCCATAGTTGGAAATGAGAAACATTGTTTAGACTAACACGAAAATCATAAAAACAGTTTGCAGATAATCTCCCTAGCCATGGAGCCTCACTTGATTGTTTTTATCTTCAAATTTGTCTTATTTTCATGTAGCAGTCAGTATGGAGGGTTGGAAAGAAAGAACACAACCTTGGTTGCCTTGGTGAAGGTAATTGGCATTCCCACACTGTCTGGCCAATAAATGGATGAAGTTAGAGCATGAACCAAACAGGACATCAACTGCCGATTTCTAGGTGCATAGGTAACCTGGTCCTGGACCACCCTTTACTTGGTGGACAGCATTTATGAAATTGGGCTTTTCAGTTTGGGTTGTCACTTTTAGAATTAATATTAGTTAAAGGGATTGTGTCGCAATTTTATTTTTTTTGCAGTAATGTGTGTGTTTTCTATCACCTTTTTTTATTCTCAGTTACATTTATTTTCATTGTGAGCCTGTAGAGACAGTTATAACAGAAACGTATGTGTACAGAACACTGCCCTCTTCAGAGACAGCCCTGTGCTGTGGGAGAGCATGACACAAAGGAAGCTGCCATAAAGTAAACACTGTAGAGAAGAGTCTTGAGACAATTCCCATCTGAATCTCTTCAGCTTAGAGCCTTCCCAGCCCCTCACTGCTGTGACCTCAGCTCTGCTCTAGTGTCTGCAGATACAGGGAGCCATGATTGTGGAGCCCAGAGGAGCAGCTACTGAGCGTCTGCTTAGCTGCTCTGTGCTCCAGCAAGGCTGCCAGAGAAGAGGCAGAGGTCGGGTGGTTATACCTTACCAAATCTGTAGACAAGTGTCCAATGTGTCCTCGTTCCTAATAAAGTGATCATGCGTTCATAGCTAACGATTTTTGCGCAATTCAAGATTTCTACGCTAATAAAATTCTCTTGCTTTTGACGCTAAAAAATACTTTTTTATGGATTTTGCCGCAAGAATCCGATTTTTTTTTCTTTTTTACGGATTTTTGCGTTAAAATCCTTTTCTTTACAGATTTTCACACTAATAAAGTTCTCTTGCTTCTGACGCTGAAAATTCGGGGGGTATTTTTACGGATTGTGCCACTAAAATTCGTTTCTTTACAGATTTTGTCGCCATGGTCCGTCTCTTTACGGATTTTGCCGCCAAAATCCGTTTCTTACGGATTTTGCCGCTATAGTAAGTTTCTTTACGGATATTGCCGCTATAGTAAATTTTATGGATTTTGCCGTCAAAATCCGCTTCTTTACGGATTTTGCCGCCAAAAAAAATCACATTGTATTAATTTTTTTAAATAAATTTGCATTTTATTGCATAAAATGATTCCTTAAAGAGCACCTATCACTTTTTTTTATTTCATACACTGGAAGCTATTTAAAAAATAAAGTATTTAATTAGAAGTCAATTAAAAAAGTGAACATTTCCCAGTTTAATGTCACCATCTGAGTCTCGTGCCTTCAGGCTGAAGTCGCTGCCAGGGAGTTTTCCAGGAAGCTCCCAGCATGCCCTGCTCATGTGACGTCACACTCCCATAATCCCCAGCAGCACAGACTGCTGGGGACAGAGAGAAACCTGTGAAACAGAGCTAGTTGTATGTGTTACTCACTGAGCTTTAGTGCAGGACGGATGGGGCTGAACTGCTGCTGTGAGAGATCAGGAGGAGCCTCAATAGTTCAGTCTCCCAGTATCCTGCTCTGAACTTTACTATCACTGCAGCAGGGAGGACTCTTATCAGCTCAGGCTTCCTCTATGGTTCTTATGTAAACGGAGTGGTGAGAGAAGCAGCAGCTTTCCCTGTACAGGGGAGACACCAGCAGGCTGGCTGTGTACAATGCTGGACCTCCCTCCCTCATCTCCATGCAGTCACAATACACACACCTGCTGTTGACCAAACCCCCGGCCAAACCCCCACCCCCCCCCCCCCACACACACTGCTGTCACTGAAGGGGTCTGTCTGCTGCTTGAACAGGTACAAACATGTAGTGTACAGATAGAAAAATAATTTATTTCAGTTGTAAATTAGGTTTACAAAATGTGTGGTTAAGTGTAAATGTGTTATGTGTATATATAATATTATATATATATATATATATATATATATATATATATATATAGACTTGTATGTGTGTATAGTTATGTAGATTTGTATTTATATATAGGTGTGTAAAATATAGATGAAAAGTGTCTGTATACATACATATATATATTATATAACCAGTAGATGTGTACATGTATAATGTGTATGTATGTTCATATCATTGTGTGCCTGAGTTTGTATATATGTGTATTTATATACAGTATGTATGTAAAAACACATATATGCAAGCACAGGCATGCAATGATATGCACATACATACACATTATACATGTACACATCTACTGCATATTATATATATATATATATATATATATATATACACACACATATACATAAAACATACAGAATATAGAGAAAGCAGCACACCAAAAAAATGTATAACAAGAGGGTGCCAGAAAAAAAAGGGAACTTGGTAACAGTTCCAACAAATATAAAAATTAAAGAATCTTCGCAGCACAACTTCAGGTACAGATCAAAAAAAAAACCCGTTTATTGCCACGTCACAGAACCCGACGTTTCGGCCTCTCACAGAGCCTCTTTTGAGAGGGCCGAAACGTGGTTCTGTGAAATGGCAATAAACGGTTTGTTTTTTTGATCTGTACCTGAAGTTGTGCTGCGAGATTCTTTATATATATATTTTTATTATATATTTTTAATATATATATAATATATTTAATTTTTTATATATATATATATATACATACACACCACAAAAACACACCACACATTTTCATCTATATCTACAGACCTATACATAAATAAAAATCTACTTAACTATACACACATACAAGTCTATCTATATATACAGGACTTGGACTATCCTGAAGGATCGGGCTGGTTGGAAGGTATGCATATCAGTCTGTCCCTTCTAACCAGCCCGATCCTTCAGGATAGTCCCGGATTCATTCCATCCATCCATCATTCCATCCATCCCCTTCAGGACAGTCCCGGATTACATGGGCTATCCCGGACGGGCAGACTGCGCTCTTTATTTAGCTGTCTGCATGTCCTCAGGACACACAAGCAGTATGCACTTACTTGCCAAGTCTCCTGAACTCTTGATGGGAAAGCCAGCAAGTGTTGCAGGTGGACCAGACTGCTCTTATGGCAGTGGCGCCAGGAAAGCACATAGGACGCTCCGTCACTGCCCGCCCTCACAGCTAGACTAAACAGCAGAGGTCACCACGATTCTAAGGGTATGTTCATACGGCGTGTTGGGTCTGTGTGAACATAAGCTTTTAGATATGTGTTTGGATCAGTCTGTCGGATCCCAAACAGACCCAAAAACGTATTTAATAAATAGCAATGTGAGTTATATTGCTTTTAATATGAGACACGCATTGGTGTTCACACGAGTGATGCGTCTCATTGCATCTTTCGGATCCGTTCCAAGAATTGACATGTCGAATCTTGGTCCGAAAGACACAGCAGGAGCTCCATAGTAAAGCATAGTGTGAGATCCTGCTGCATCCAACACGCAGCCAAACACACAGCTGCCTCTATAATAAACTATAGGGAGCGATCCTGCTGCATCCAACACGCAGCTGCACGTTGGATACATGTTGGATCCCATTGCTGCAGCGTTTTGGGATGCGATTTTCGGCTCCAACACAGATCTGAAATAGGATCCAAAAATGCTGTGTGAACAGCCCATAATAGTCAGTGGGATCCATTAGGCGCCATCAGTGTATCAAATAAGGGATCAGCTTGGGCTTAGCGTATCTATCATGTGTGATTCTTTATGACCAGGGTATCTAATCCCATGATATTTGAGGCTGTGCTGTTTAGGCCTGGTTCATATCTGCGTTACTTCCGTTTTTCTGTTTCATCATAGTACCAGGAAAAACGGAAATAACGGCGGAGCTGGATTTGTTTCCTTACAGACACCAATGGCGCCTGATAGACTTCATTAAAGTGGTTTTCTGATGCTACAGGAGGCTCATCAGTCCATCAGGGCATGATGAGAAATAAAAGAAAAGGAGAATACTTACCTCCTGGACGCTCTTGCTCTGTCACTGCGGTCGTTCCCCATGATCTTGCCTGTAGCTATGAATGTTAATCCTTCACGTGATGGGTGCAGCCAATCACAGGCCGCAATGTCCAGGTGCACATGACACTTTGGCCTGTGATCGGCTGCACCTTTCCCATAAAGTATGAACATTCACAGCTACAGGCGAGATCACGGGGAACGACCGTAGTGACAGAACAAGAGCGGCCAGGAGGTAAGTAAGTATTCTCCTTTTATTTCTCATCATGCCCCGACGGACTGATGAGCCTTCTGTAGCATCAGAAAATCACTTAAACTATAATGAGGGTCTCTCAGGTTTCCGTCATGGTGTTTTTCATTTTGACAGGTTCAACATACTGTATGTGCTGGTTGTTGTAATGGTGGATACGCTGATCATGTTCCCCAGAGAGCGGTGTGATACAGATACACTTACTCAGTTGCACACATAGAGCTTCATGCAGTAGGTTGAACTAGATAAATGGTGGAACATAAACAATAGATAAAGTGCACAGAATCAAACATGCGACTCATCTGATACATCTAAGCCGATCTCTACAATTATAGGACTAGATATATGGGTCTGAAGATAAAAATAACAGGACTGGAGCTGTGACCCTGCTGCACATAGGAGGCTATGACTACAGTGCATACAAGCTTGGAATCCTGGAGCATATAAGCTTAGAATCAGGGGGCGTGGCCTATATGGACATAATGTGCTAATTTGCCATCCCCAAGATGGCTGCTCCCATAAACAGTTTACTAGCTAACCGCCTCATAAAATAATGACTGTATTTCCAGTCACCATGCTCCCAAAGGTATTTATCTTTAGTCATATTTATATCCTCCCTACAGCAATTTAGCTTAATATGCTTAGTGGCGATAGGTCCTCTTTAAAGTGGTTGTCTCACTACAAAAGAATAGCTTTCAAAAACACTAAATGAAGACATTTTCCAAATATATTGATTTGTTAATCTTTTTTTGTTAAGTTGCTATAAATGATTTTATCACCTTCTAAAGTGACTGACCTGTGTACTCCTTATCCCCTGCTGTTTGTTCTGATAGCAGGGAGTGACATCATCACATAGGTCCCAGCAGCACAGAACTCCTGACAGTGAGAGCTTGTGTGTTATCTGATCTTTCAGACAAAAAACAGTAATTGTTTATATTAATACTGTTAGTACTGTTATATTAGTACTGTTATATTAGCTCAGAAGCTTCTCAGAGAAGGTCATTTATTTAATCTAGACTAATAAACATAATAAACAGAGAAGTCTGAATACACGGAGCTCATATGCTAATTACAGACAGCTTGACCAGGAAGTGACAGAGCAAAGCAGCATTATTTCATTCATGCATCCTATGAAATTTTGAGATGAGACAACCCCTTTTATCACCAACCAGCAAGAATTCTGGCTCTCACTGACTGGTTAGTTTACTCTACGCTCAGTACCTGTATTAATTTCACCTGTTTGAACTTGTTACCGGTATAAAAGACACCTGTCCACACAATCACACTCCAACTTATCTACCATGGCTAAGACCAAAGAGCTGTCTAAGGACACCAGAGGCAAAATTGTAGACCTGCACAAGGCTGGGATAGGCTACAGGACAAGAGGCAAACAGCTTGGTGAGAAGGCAACAATTGTTGGCGAAATTATTAGAAAACTGAAGAAACACAAGGTGACTGTCAATCTTCCTCGGTCTGGGGTTCCATGCAAGATCTCATCTCGTGGGGTAAGGATGATTCTGAGAAAGGTCAGTAATCAGCCTAGAACTACATGGGAGGAACTGGTCAATGACCTGAATAGAGCTGGGACCACAATCTCAAAGATTACTGCTAGTAACACACTACACCGTCATGGATTAAAATCCTGCAGGGCACGCAAGGTTCCTCTGCTTGAAGTTCACCATTGACCATCTAGATGATCCAGAGGAGGCATGGGAGAAAATAGAACTTTTTGGTTTCAACTCCACTCACCGTGTTTGGAGGAAGAAGGATGAGTACAACCCTAAGAACATCGCCCAAGCATGGGAGTGGAAACATCATACTTTGGATGTGCTTTTCTGCAAAGGAGACAGGACAACTGCACCGTACTGAAGGGAGGATGGATGGGGCCATACACTCACCGGCCACTTTATTAGGTACACCATGCTAGTAACGGGTTGGACCCCCTTTTGCCTTCAGAACTGCCTCAATTCTTCGTGGCATAGATTCAACAAGGTGTTGCAACGATGCTCAATTGGTACCAAGGGGCCCAAAGAGTGCCAAGAAAAATATTCCCACAACCATGACACCACCACCACCAGCCTGAACCGTTGATACAAGGCAGGATGGATCCATGCTTTCATGTTGTTGACGCCAAATCCTGACCCTACCATCCGAATGTCGCAGCAGAAATCGAGACTCATCAGACCAGGCAACGTTTTTCCAATCTTCTACTGTCCAAGTTCGATGAGCTTGGGCAAATTGGAGCCTCAGTTTCCTGTTCTTAGCTGAAAGGAGTGGCACCTGGTGTGGTCTTCTGCTGCTGTAGCCCATCTGCCTCAAAGTTCGCCGTACTGTGCGTTCAGAGATGCTCTTCTGCCTTACCTTGGTTGTAACGGGTGGCTATTTGAGTCACTGTTGCCTTTCTATCAGCTCGAACCAGTCTGCCCATTCTCCTTTGACCTCTGGCATCAACAAGGCAATTTCCGCCACAGGACTGCCGCTCACTGGATGTTTTTTTCTTTTTCGGACCATTCTCTGTAAACCCTAGAGATGGTTGTGCGTGAAAATCCCAGGAGATCAGCTGTTCTGAAATACTCACACCAGCCCTTCTGGCACAACAACCATGCCACGTTCAAAGGCACTCAAATCACCTTTCTTCCCATACTGATGCTCGGTTTGAACTGCAGGAGATTGTCTTGACCATGTCTACATGCCTGAATGCACTGAGTTGCCGCCATGTGATTGGCTGATTAGAAATTAAGTGTTAACGAGCAGTTGCACAGGTGTACCTAATAAAGTGGCCGGTGAGTGTATATCACGAGATTTTGGCCAACAGCCTCCTTTCCTCAGTAAGAACAATAAAGATGGGTCATGGCTTGGTCTTGCAACATGACAATGACCCGAAACAAACAACCAGGGCAACTAAGAAGTGACACTGTAAGAAGTATTTCAAGGTCCTGAGTTGGCCTAGCCAGTCTTCAGACCTGAACCAGATCGAAAATCTTTGGAGGGAATTGAAATTCAATGCAGTCCAGCGACAGCACCGAAAACTGTAGGATCTGGAAAAGATCTAAGTGTAGGGTGGGCCAAAATCCCTGCTGCAGTGTATGCATACTCGGTTAAGAACGTCTGACCTCGGTAATTGCAAACAAAGGTTTCTGTACCAAATGTAAAATTTTGTTTTTCTAATGTATCAAATACTTATTTTATGCAATAAAATATAAAAATTAATGATTTAAAAATCATGTGATTTTCTGGATTTTCTTTTTAGATTTTGTCTCTCAAAGCTGAAGTGTAACTACGCTAAAAATTATCAATATATGTGCACACTTTTATTTGAAATAAAGCTGTCCTGCCTCTTTAAAACAAGGAATGTTCTTGTTTTTTTTTTTTTAATACAATACCTCTGAAGACTTAGGCTATGTCTACACAGCACAGGTTTTCCATTGGATTTTTGGCGGATTAAGTATTTTGAATACGGTGAAAATCTGACGGTACCCTGTGCTGCATAAACCGCAATAAAAAAAATCTGTGCTGTAGTCTAGACAGCACAGATTTTTTTTACTGTCCTTTTAATAATCTGGCAGAATATTGTGTAAGAAGAATCCAGCCTCCTTATGCCGTTATTTGACAAAAGGTTCGACCTCTTTCAAAGCTCAATTAATTCTGCCCTCCCCCAAATCAAGTTTTACCCAAATAGTTAATGAATTGGACTCATGCTCTAATTCATGTGAATCAGATCTTTCCCAAGTACACCAGGACTCCTCCTAATAGTCTCAACAGCTCCAACAACTACAGGACAAGATAGACGAGCTGGAAAACAGTCGCAGAAGAAATTAGTGATTCGTGGGTATCCCGGAAGCAGTTAAAGAGAATCTGTCGCCAATTTTTTTTTTTTTACTTATTAAATCAAGACCCTGATCCATATTCTTTTCCTCTCAGTCGTCTTTATTTCTCGATTGTAGATTTCTCTATTCAGCCGTCTATATATGATTGTGGGGAAGACATTCTTGCTTGCACTGCTTTAACAGCAGTCAGAGAGATACTCTACAGCAGCTTCATGCACATAGGCTTCTTAAGACAGATTCTGTACCATAGACCTTGTTACGGAGAGTTTTCACTGTGAATGGAAGGGAGAGGGGGAGCTGTGACATCTCCTCTTCTGGTGGATTCTGTGTTATCTGTACACAATGGTGTCTCCTTTCAGTTTGACCCTGTTTTTACTGATAATGAGCACACTGCTGAAAAGCTCTCTAAACAGAACAGGAAGTGTCAGACAATTATTAGACTTAGTGGCCAAAGTGAAAAATGCAGGACTAGAGAATTTTTTTTTAAAATACTGAAAGTGATATGGAAAATTAAAAAAAACATAACCAAAAATTCCTAAAAATGTGTTTTCTTTAAGGGAGCAGATTTGGTCAATTTTATTGCTGGTATGAATCTTACACTCCCCCAAGAGCTTCCCCTAAGGCTATGTTCACACGGCTTATTTTCGGGGCGTAATTACGCCCCGCAATTACGCCGTGTGGACGGGGGCGGGGTGGAGGGGGGGGCGGGGACCTCGCCGGCCCATAGACTTTCATTACCAGCGGCGCGTATACGTCGTTGGTCATTCCCATGTCCCTTATCTCTCCCCCCCCCCCTCCCTTCCCCTCCGTGGCGTATTCACCGAGCAGGGAGAGGAGACGTAATCCATAGTTCTCTATGAGAGCTGTGGATTACCGTTATGACTGGGACGTATTCCAGCCGTAATTTGCGCACTCCGGCGCGTAATTACGGACTGAAATACGGCCCATTTTAAGCCGTGTGAACATAGCCTAACAGATCAAGTCCATCGTATAGGTCCTACTCCCAAAGGGAACGTCACATCATAAGACCTCGCCCAACAATTTCTGCACTACGTATCAAAAGAAAAAATCTTAAGGGCATATCGCCAGAAGAGATCTATGGAAGTACGTGGCTACAAAATACTTCTCGGCAACGGTGACTGCCAAAAGTAAGCTTTTAACTTCTGTTTGCAAGAGTCTGGTTGAGAAAAAAGTGCGCTTTCAGTTGCTCTACCCGGCTAAGCTCAAAGTAACACTGAACGGTCAAACCACCTAGTACAAAGATCCAGCTGTGGCAGAAGCTAATCTTCTTCAGGATGATCCTATTCAGGACGAATGAACTGTTGGAAGTCCATTGACACTTACTATACTCTCAGATTTTCATTAACGATCTTACACAAGGATTGCACAGTGGAATATCAATCTTTGTAGATGATACTAAGCTCTGTAAAGTAATCAACACAATAGAGGACAAGGTGTTATTACAAAGGGATCTGGATAAGTTGGAGGCCTGGGCAGAGAAATGGCAGATGAGGTTTAATACAGACAAATGCAAGGTTATGCACATGGGGAGGAAAAATCCATTACACGACTACATGTTAAATGGAAAAACGCTGGGTAAAAGTGACAAGGAGAAGGACTTGGGAATCCTGGTGGACAGTAAACTTAATTGTAGCAGACAGTGTCAGACAGCAGCTGCCAAGGCAAATAGGATCATGGGATGTATTAAAAGGGGCATAGATGCACATGATGAGAACATTATTCTCCCATTATATAAGTCACTGGTTAGTCCACACATGGAATATTGTGTACAGTTTTGGGCACTAGTGCACAGGAAAGACATTGTAGAGCTTGAACAGGTACAAAGGCGGGCAACAAAATTAATAAAAGACTGGGTGGACTGCAATACCCAGAAAGATTAGCAAGATTAGGGTTAGTTTAGAGAAAAGACGACTTTGGGGGGACATAATACAGGCAGTCTCCGACTTACATCGTTCCGACTTACATCTGTTCCCTAGTTACAAACTGAGTCTGATTGGGCATGCTGGCACTTGTAGTTCCATGTTCCGCAGCAGATAATAGCTGTGGAACAGCAAGTGCCAGCATGCCACAGCAGCACATGAGGTGAAAATGAGGTGAAATCTTCTTAACAGGGGCACAGACAGCAAAACAAATGTAAAAACCCTTCCCTGCACCTGTTCCGACTTGCATACAAATTCAACTTAAGAACAAACCTATAGTCCCTATCCCGTCCGTAACCCGGGGACTACCTGTAAATATGTTTAAATACATCAAAGGTCAATATAGAGATCTCTCCCAAGATTTATTTATACCCAGGGCTGTATCTAGAACAAGGGGGCATCCTCTACGTCTTGAGGAACGAAAGTTTATATATAAACATAGAAAGGGATTCTTTACTGTAAGAGCAGTGAGACTGTGGAACTCTCTGCCAGAGGAACTTGTCATGGTGATTTCAATAACAGAGTTCAAAAAGGGTCTGGATGCATTTCTATAGTGTAATAATATAACAAATTATAGTGTCTAGGATTCTGGAGAAGCGTCGTTGATCCAGGGATTTTTCCGATTGCCAGATTAGAATCGGGAAGGAATTTTTTCCCTAAAATGAGGACAATTGACTTCTACCTCATTGGGGTTTTTCGCCTTGCTCTGGATCAACACTTTAGCCCAACAGGCTAAACTGGATGGACGTCTTGTCGTTTTTCAGCCTTACAAACTATGTAACTAAGTAACTATGTAACTCGGTACTTTTAAATTACTTTGCGTGTTTTACCTTTGTTCATTACCCCTTTGTTTTTTTAACAGTTTTTTTTAACCTTCTAACCCCCCCCCCCCCCCACCACCCACCACCACTATCCTCAGAGGCACACGGGCCACACTTCTCCCACAGTCCAGTTCTGCTTGCTTGCTTGCACTCTGCATGAAATTATCTTCTTTCATGGCATCTCTATGCCTTGGATAAAGGATGAGTACCATTTCTACTCCTTTGACTTCCACCAACACTATAACTGATACACGTAAAGGGGTTGTCTCGCTACAAAGAATAGCTTTCAAATTGTAGGGAACACAAAATAAAGACATTTTCCAAATATATTGCTTTGTTCCTCTGTTTTCCCTAAGGAGATACAAGTGAATTTATGACCTCCCTGGCTATTTCAGTTCCCTCAGTAACCAACCTGTAAACAATTCTCCCCCTGCTGTTTGTTCAATGAGATAACAGTGAGTGAAGTCATCACACAGGTCTCAGCAGTGTCCTGTGCTGCTCAGCAGTAAAAAGCTTGATTTATGTAAAATAAACAGAACTGTAATTAGGGCTTTTGTTTTGGGGATCAGATAAGAAGTCCTGTTAGTAGTTTGAGAAGCTAATTGATCAATTAGCATCTGGGGGGAAACACAGCACAGCAAAAGGGCTGTAAAGCCTGGAAATGTATGCAATTTTAGTTGTTGGGGCCAGGGAAGTGACAGGTATTTCATTCATGGGATTCTATCAAAAATTTAAGGGGAAAACTCCCTTTAAGGGTTGTTTTTGGAAAGTTGGGGGCTTTAAAAATGCCCTTTCAAGGTAAAATGTGCCTTTTCAAAACCATATCAAAAGGGTTTTCCCTGATTTATTTTTACCGGAAAAAAAATTTGGGAGGGGGGGGATGAAAGTGAAACGAAGGACCCCTGTTTTTTCCCAATGTTTCTTGGCAAATTTCTATACCAAATCTAGGGGTATGGCTATTCCCTTTTTTGTCAACCCACTTCCCCTAAACCTTTTCCTAGAAACCCGTGATGGGAAATTTTTTTTAGACCAGTTTTTCCCAAAAAGCGACCAAAAAAAAACGTTTCGCTAAGTTTTCCCACGAGGTCGGCACGATACGGGAGGGGGAGTCGGAAGTGGGGCTGCAAAAACTTTTTAAAACGGGGATGTAACGGCCGCTTAGCCCAAACCCTGCCCTTTTTCCATACCAGTGACCCTTTTGGGGTTGATAGCGGGGTAACAGGTTTTCTCAGCGACGGTGAATGAATAATACCACAAAACACATAAACACCACCCCCAATAGGACCCGAAGAATTCCGTACTCCAATACTGGGAAAATTTTAAAACCCTTTCACTTTGCAAAAAATATAAGAGTTTACAGTTCAGGCAGTTTTAGTAATCCAAGGTGACGTTTTTTTTTTAACACCAATATCCTTTGAATCCCCCCTTTTCCAGCAACTCCCTTTTTCTAGGGATATAAGTCCCCTTAGTTAGGTAGGTGTATGGGTATTTGTCCCCTTGTTTGGTAATATTTATTTTGGCCCAACAAAGGCCCGAAAACAAAAGCCCCAAGGGCCCGTACACAGAGACCCCCAGGCAGTATTGCAGAGGGCCCCCCCGGCCCGAACACAAAAACCCCCCAGGCGGTATTGCGGCCCCCCAGGCGGGGGATTGCAGAGCCCCAAAAGGGGAGTATTGCAGCGCCCTTTACGGGGCCCCCTTTTACAGGTTCCCCAGGCAGTTTTATAGGTTTTCCCCCAAAGGGAGGAAAAACGGTTTCCCCCCGGCGAATACAGGTCCCCCCCATGCGGTATACAAACTCCCAAAAGGCAGAATTTCAGGTTCCCCCCAAAGCTGTTTTTTGCTCCCATGTAAAACCCCGACACCCCCATGAACAATAACACAAAATACCTACTGTAACACTTTTATAAAAAATATTTATATATTTTTTACAAAACAAAAAAGTACCTGTTTACCAAAGGGCATTCAGGATGGTGTTGCCCCAAAAAGCAGGTCGAGAGGAGGAAGGGGGGGAGACCGAAAAAGCAGCATTTCCCTTTTCCCGAGCTCCTGCAAACTGCTGTGCCAAAAAGCGCACCTCCCCCTTCTCTCTGAAAACCCCCCATCTTCACTGGGGCTCCCCTGAGACTTTTTTTAATTTTTCCAGTCAGAAAGGGGCTTTTGTTTCAGTAGTCGGGTGCGGGCAGGAGGCCCAAATTTTTCCCTGTATAACTGTGTCCCCTTTTGAAATGGGGGAGTTTCAGCCCCCTTACATTGCCCAGACTGCGGCTGTTGGAGGCTTTACCTCATCAAAGCCGTCCCGTGTGCGCGGGCCCCTTAAGACTGCGTGTGAAAGCCCTCATTTGAAAGAGTGCCCCGCCTTGCATCCCCCCCGTGAATAGAAAGGGGAGGGGTATTTGGGGCCCGGGATAAAAAAAGGCACAGCACAAATTAAGGGGGCAGCGGAGAAATTTTCCCTGTTGCCCGCATAATTTAAAAAGGGGTGGGGGCCAGCGGCTTTGTGCCAGCAGGGGGGCCTCCCAAATGCAACCTTTTGGCCCCGCGTGCCACAGGTTCGCCACCGCTGTCCTAGATTAATAGGCAGACCCTGAAGGTTGCTTTTTGTATATGGGTCTACAAAAACCCAAAGGGGACAAAATTATTCCCCCTTTTAAAATTATGTTCTAACTCCCCTAATGTAGAATTCTACTCTCAGATCTATTTAAGTTTAATCTCCAAAAAGGATAACCCTTTATCATTTGGGGGAGATTTTAACGCGGTTTCTTTCTACACCTTAGATAGGTTTATCCCTTTTCCCCGTTTCCTGCAAAAAAATCCTGGGAAGTTTTGCGCGCTTAAACTGTGTGATCCCTGCAGGGTCAACACACAGATGAATGAGATTTCACATTCTTTTCTTTGGTTTTAAAACACCGTTTCCCCAAAATTTATTTTTTTTTTAATATCGATCCTTATTCCCCCCCAATTTTTGTGAGCGTCGCAAATCGATGCTATTACAATTTCAGAAACGCAACAAACTTACACTAACCTGCATGCGGACCTATTGGAGGCTCATATATTCTATTTAACACACCCAGATGATCCCCATAAACAAGCCTACATTGAGGCTAAACAGAATGCCAGATTCCGCACAGGCGAAATGGCAATTGGAGCATACAAAGAACCATTTATTTCGCTGGGGAGGGAAATCGGAGAAACCCCTAGCACGATTCCTTAGGCCACATTCCTCCAAAAAAAATACATTCTTAGAATTCGACACCCATGAACAAGGTAAATCATAACTGATAACAAAGACAACCTAGATGCTTTTCTTTTTTACTACTCAAACATGTATCAAGACCGCCCATATGACTCACTGGTCACTTGGGATTGCTTAATCTTACTCAACCTCAAACTGATGGCAAACCAGAAGAAACGCCTGTCGGCTTCCATTTCCTTGCAGGAAGTCACAACTTTTATCCTAGCTCTAAAGAACAATAAATCACCAGGCCCAGATGGATTATCTGGGGATACTACAAAATCTTCTGGGAGGAGATGGCCCCAATGTTAACAGACATTTCAGGAGGCCCACACCGTGGTTATCCCCAAAGCCAGAAAGACCTAGATGAAATAGGTTCCTATCAACCGATTTTGTTCCTGAATATGGACTATAAAATATTGGCCACACTACCTTGAGAAATGCCCTTGAGTCGGAAAATATCTTTTCTGCTAAAAAAAAAAAGACTTTGTTCACTTGTATTCATATTACCCCATTGTATAACTTGGCTTGCTAGAGTCGGCATAGATTTTGGCCCCCAAAAAGCAGGAATCTTGGATCCGTCCTACGAGGTTGCAGGAGGCGCGGTTGGGGGTCAAAACGCTCTTGGGGCAGCCTGGGGCCTTTTGATCCAGATACACGAGCAATTTTTTGAATTTGGAAAAAAATGCGGGCGTTTTGTTAGCTGAGCTACACGTAACCATTGGGCCCAAAACCCCATACGCCAAATAGGTAATGCTGTTCATTGCACTCAAGACATTGCTGGGGCATTTCATTCACTCTATTCTAAATTTTACATCCCCTTTCTTTCCCTGTCCCCACGAGATGTCCTTCCCACACCCATCATTGTTATCAAAAATCCTGGCCCGTGGCGTTGGGCCCCTGAGGAACCCTTTCCCTCCTAGAAGCACAAATTTATTAAGGACCTCCGGGGGGGAAAAGGCCCGGGGCCCCTGTGGCTATTCAAACAAAATTTTTTTAAAAATTTTTTTTGGAAAAACATAGCACCGTTGTGCCCAAGCTTTCTTCTTTTTTTCCGGGCACCCCCTTCCCATCCCACCCCCCCTTAGCTCACGAATGTGATCCCAAAACCCCTGGGAAAACCCCTTTTCCCTCCTTAATGGGGATTTGAAAATTTTATCTAAATAATACCCAACGATTAAACCCACTCTTGCTTTCTTTGCCCACCCAGTTCAGGTGGGTTTTGTAACTGGTCAGGAAACCCGGGAAAATCCCTTGAAAACCTTGGAAACATTCATTATATGCCCCCGGGGCAAAACTTCCCCTGTATTTTTTTATTGGTGCAGAGAAGGCCCTTTGACAGAATTTCATGGGTTTTTTGCTCAGCTTTATACATTGGGTATCGGCCCATTTTTCTTATATAATATTATGGCAATTTAACATAATCCTTCAGCACTTAAAAAAAATCAACGGCGCCGTAACTGACAGTTTCCTATTCAAAACGGCCCAAAAGGGATGCCCATTATCCCCTTTATGTACATTTGATTATGGAAATTTAAGGGGTCGATAAGGGAAAACCCCGGACATCAAAGGGTAACCATGGGCACAAAAATATAAATGTTGTGCATTTTAGATGCCCGCTCTTGTAGTTACGAACCCTCATTTGTCTTTCCCTCTTGATGGCCGAGTGAGCAGTTTCGGTTTGGTAGAAATTTTTAGTTAATTTGTCTAAGTCGGAAACTTTTAAAAGTGAACCCCCCGCTGAGCGACCAACGTTTATTGGGCAGAAAATTTTCCATTCGAATTTTCCCCCGCAAGGGGATTCTTATTTGGGGATAAAAATTTTTGCGAATCTGGCAAACTTTTTCCTGTGATTTATCCTTTACTAATTCAAAAAGGTTAAGGTTTAGTCTTGGAATAAAAAGGAGTTTTCTTGGTTCGGGAGGATTAAATTTACTTAAGATGTCTATTTTTCCAAAAGTTTTTTTCATCTCTTCCAGACCTCCCTGTCCAATCCCCGTCTGTGTTTTGGGGGAAAATTCGACGCTGTTTTACGAGTTTGTGGGTCCCCTCGCTGTCCCAATATGTTTTAATACCTTAAAAAGACCAAGTCTTGGGGGGATTGCAATTTTTTTTATTGGCATCGGCATACGCCCCTTATTTATCTTTGTCTTGACCGGATAGAAAGTTATGGGCAGGATTTGCAGCTGCCAATGTGCCCATTTGATCATTGCTGCCCTCCCTTACAACCTTCCCTTACAAAGGGAACCCTGCTCTGTCTTCTTCACAAAGCACACCATTTGACCATAATTTTATGCTCATAGAGGTGCACATAGTTTAATTGATCATCAATGGGACCCTTTGTCCCCTGACAGATCACCCTGACATTCCGCCGGTTGTTTGCTCCAACATGTTTCTGTGGTTTACAAAAAAAAAAACCCACTACAGATATATCATGTGTCATCTAATGGGAAATTGAGGGCAGTTTTGAACACCATCCTATGGAGGGTAAGCCTCCTTCGGTAAGTCTGACTTCCAATAAACGCACAACTGTCGTCCATCTCATAAATAGACATAAAACATACCCTGGACTTTCAATGCCCACTTACGAATTTATGAACAGCTATTGCATTTGACATCGGGTACACAACACCTGATAATCAGTTTTATATAAACTTCAAATATCCCTCGCCACGCCACACATCTCCGTACTTCCTCATCAATGGGATTAGAGTTAGGCGTGTACTTTTACGGTATCAGCATGTGGGAAACTCTGTTCTCCAACTTAACAACATCAAGCAGCAATGGCCTCTAGAACACCACAGAAACTGCTATAAGAATCTTACCAGGTGAGTATAAGGTGCCAACGATCCTCCATAAATGGTTCCCCAGTCGGTTTCCAAACACATTGTTTTGGCGCTGTGTGGGAAACATTTTGAGATTCCATGGTAACATCTGCTGGGGACCTCGCTCACTGAAGGTCACCTTATCCTGATTCTCCAGGAGGGCATTCTACTCTTTAGTGTTTGACTTTGCCCCATTTCTAAAATTTTATAAAAAAGAAACAACCAATTCTTATACACACTTGCATCATGCCGCCAAAACTGATATTCTAAAGAGGAGAAAATCTACTATTACCCCCTTTGTACCGAAGATCGGTACAAAATGAAATCAATTTTATATGTAGAACAGCAGGAATTCGTTGGCCTCACAACCCTACTCAGTTCTTCGATTTATAAACCATGGTTTCTTAACGGTTCACGTCAGAACTTCCGCCACTATCTACTAAACCTAATCCATGGGTTGGGACACTTGGGACTGGCGGGTGCTGTTCGCGTTGGATGGGGTCTGCTTGAACTCTTTCTTTTGGCCGGAAGGCTGCCCTCAGGTGCTGGAACCAGTTGCTATCGTCTTTTGGACAAGGCTGCGACCTATGTGTACCCTATAAAGTTGTTACTAACTAGTCTTTTTCTTTCGTATTTCTCTATCTATATCGGTACCCCCCTCCCTCCTCATTTCCTGTTGTGCTGTTATGTCGTTTTTGATATTGCTACTAATGTGTGCCTCAAATGCTTTTCAGCAGTATTTATTTGAGGACTGCGCACTTATCAATGCATAGTTTAATTTTTTGGATTTTCACCTTGCAAATACCATTACCATTTATACGTATAGGTCTGACTGCTTCAAGAGCATTTGCATTACAGTAACTTGTTTCTTATATGCATTGTAAAAATGGTTTTTATCATAGCTTTATGCATGGTCATTGCTATATATTCCATTATGTGCCCCTTGTTTTGCATTCTACTTTATATAACCTTACCCTTCGGAATAAAAAAAATAAATAATAACATTGGCCACTATAACACAAAACTTTCTCTTGTGACTTCTAACTCCCTCCAGTTGATATTTGTGAGAGAATGCCACTCAAACACTGGTAACCTAATATGCAAAACGCAGCAACAGTTAGCCACCTCATAGCCAAAAGCCCCACACAAGCGCCTAAGCTAAATGTCTGAAAAAGCAATCAGATCCTGTATCTGTGAGGAACCGTTCATACACCCCCCCAGTTCCCTAAGTACCACACATTTCGGGAATATTTTTTCCTTTGATTTTCTACAGGCCTCCAATCGAATGTCAACAACAAACATAACACTAATGCTTTAAGCTGACCCTTATTCTCCTTATTTAGTAGAGCCAGACAGGGATGCCCTGTCTCCCCCCTTCTATTCCACCTTGCCTTAACTTTCTCCACTGAATGGCAGACTTGGTGAGGAATTCATGGGATACAAATTGGTAGAACAAATGTCAGATAGTCTGCCATTGCCGATGACCGGCTATAGTTTTAATTACTATAACCTCCAACCTCAATTGCCCGATAGTTTTGCCAAGATGGAGTTCGAAGAGGAAATATAGGATTTAAAATTAATATAGATAAATCAGAAGCACTGCTGTTAACAGGCCCCACAACCTCATTATGGACCCGTAATTTTACCCTAAAATGGCTATCTCACTCTTTAACCTACTTAGGGGTACAGATCATGAGAAATCCCCTAAGTTTTACTAAATCTTAAACTCTTTATAAAATATCTTAATGAAAGCCAATGATGGGCGACATCCGGGGCGGGGGACGCCATGTATGGCGGCCGAGCATTTAAGAGAGATGCTCCGCTGCACTCCAGCGAAATCCAAAGACATCTGGACGATTGCTAACCTTCCCAGTAGCAAAAGCACACTACCAGGGAGCCTACACTGAGGTGCACAGAAGGAGCTTCACCTGGCTTTCCCTGGTTAACCAGAGGCTGAACGGTGCCTCGCCAGCAGTTATCGCGCGCGTGCGGCACAGAGGAGACATACGGGGGTTCAAACCCACCCACCGCGCTAAACACAGACCCTGCGACACGGGAAAGAAGAGCGTACCCGACGGTGGAGAATCCCCGACAGACGGGGTAGGGAACAGTTTGGGGGACCCTTTGTGCCAACTGCCATCCGGAGACTGAGAGGGGGACCGTCCGCCTGCGGGACGAGACGGAACTTACACATCTCCTGCACTGGAGGCCCCGCGTGACCTGGTGAACGAACAGCGGACATCGGAGTGGCAGAGCAATACGGGAGCCTCGTCTTCAACGGCAGCACCGGGTGGGACTAGAGACCACGAACCGCAGCTCCCGAGCAGCTATGTCGCGGACACCCAGGCAGGCAGACAGAGCATCCCCGACGACTACCCGGCCCGGAGGGGGGGAGGGAAGTGTCCTTGGGGGGGACCCGCGGAGACACGTCGAGGCCCCAAAGACACCCTTTTAACCACCACTCACTTTCGGCAGGAATGGCCGCCATATTGCTCAAAGGCAACATCCACAAACACCTAGAAGGAGGGAACACCGAACCATTTTGCCCTGCAGTGCAAACTCACATTAAAACCTACACCATCCACTAGTGGGTCCATCCCCCACACAACCCCCCGGCCCCCGTGACTTAAGCCTAATTTTGGGGGAAAAGAGAAACCCCGTGGCGGGAAACCCCCCATTTTTTAAAAATCGCACAACACACCCCATTAATCGTAAAAACAAGCAAACTGCGGCCATTTTATAACACCCCCATGGGATACGGAAACTGGTAGTTTTGGCGGGAACTTGCAAGCATCCTTCTTCTTCCCACACTGGGGGGGGAGCACTGGCGGAGCTGGCAGCCACTTCACTAAATGCACACAAAAAGCTTTTTCCCCCTTACAAAGAACACACCGGGGTCGGGGAGTGGGCAAGCCGAAGCCCCACCCGACCCTCAATTTCCCAAACCCCCGACTCCTGACTCCCCTACATGGCCATGTTTAAGTGATAATTTTAAACTGTAGTAAAATTTGGGACATCAGGCTGTTATTAAACCTTAGATACAAAATCAAGCTATTTAGGAAGAACGAAACCCCGACAAAAAAAGGTTTAAAAATGTTTTGATCTTTTAAACACTTGGGTAAGTTGAAGGAAAAAGCTCTTTTTTATCCAATTCCAGTCTGCACCAACAAAAGGGAAAGTGAGGGAAAAGGACCTTGGATTTAATTTTGGGGCCATTGGCTTTTAAACTATCCAGAGCCCAGAAGGATTCAGGCAGTAAATTTAAAACCAAAAGGTGATTTTTTCCCAAAACTAACAAAAAAATAAAAAATTAAACACTTTTTTTTAAGGAGCAAACATAACTACAATCTAAATACTTTTTAAAATCAAACTTATGAAAATAGGCAAGATGACTGTATATAAAATTTTCAGTAGCCTCAGTACAAAGCTGTAGTGGATGGTGAATATTAGCCGAAATCCCAATTCAAACCATTTTTACCATTTTTCTTGTCAGTTAAAAAATATTTTTTGGATAGACTTTAGACACAAAAAAATTAAAATACCAAAAAACGCAGGAACATTGTGGAGTCTCGAATTTTTTCTGAAAATATTAATCTTCCTCAATCCCATACATGACCACAAACTGAAAATCATTATTTCCACTAAAGAAGGCCCCTCTACACAAAATTTTTGGTTTGGGGCAAAGCGATGACCACATGGGGGAACAAACCTAACAAGTCAGGGTTATAAAGAATTGTTCCCCCAAATCAGTTTTGGATGAATGGGTTTGAACCATCTACTTCTTTGAAAACAGTGAAACATTTTTGCTGAAAACGTTTGCCCGGAGCAGAATCTTTTTTTCCCCGGGTCAGAATTTTGCCTGCCCAATTTTTTCAAAAAACAAACCCCTGATAAAGCGAAAATAAAGGGAGCATACACTGGGTGGGGCCCCAATTCCCCCTTGCCTTTGCGCGCATCAAACTAACTGGACCAACTTATTATAATTTTGGGAGCTGAGCGTCCCTTTTTTTGACAACCCCCCCCTGCAAAAAAATCCCCCACCCCCAAAACCCCCAACCCCTTCCACGCCCTGAACTTATTAACAACCCCCCAACTATCCCCGGGACCTATTACTCGGGCCCTTGCGCAAAACCCCCGCAGGGCGTGGGTCGGGGTCTGGAGGGCGGGGGCTATTTTTGCAGGATGGAGCGCCAAAAATGGACCCTCAGCCCCCAAAATATATAATTATTGGCCATTAGTTCGATCAAAGAGCAAGAGGAATTGGGGCCCGGCCCGTCAAAGCTCCCAAAACTTTAGCCTTTAAACCCAAAGGGGTTAATTGATGACATGGGGGAGAGGGGAAAGCGCTGCCCAGGTTTAAAGATTTTCCCCATGGCAAACAGATTTCCAAACAAAAATTTTTTTTTCCTATTTTAAAGAAGTAAAGAGTTAAAACCACTCATCAAAACTGACGTGGAATTTTTTTAAAACCCGGCTTTTTAAAAATGTGCCCCCTTGGCATCGCTTTGCCCAACCCAATTAGGTAGAGAGGCCGGTTCTCTACCTGGAAAAAATTAGACAGATGTGAGGGCAGTATTCAGGGATCGATGGAGGGAATACATCCTCAGAAAAAAATTCAGAACTCACAAAATTTCCTGCAGTGTTTGCATATTTACAATTTTTTGTGTCCTAAATTCATACCCAAAAAATATTTTTACACTGCAAAGCAAAATCAACAAGTTTGGGAACTTGTGACTTTCAAACTCCAACTCTCCCTCCACTACACTTTGAAAAATGGCCTTGAATTTGTAAAATACAGTCATCTTACCATCTTTATAAAAATTTGACTGCAAGTATTTTGTATCGCTTAGTTACAGTTTTGCTCCAAAAATCGAAGTGTTAATTTTATTAATTTTTTTTAGTATTGGGAAATCCACCTTTGTTTTCAATACGCCTGAACCTTCGGCCCGAACAATTAAGCACATTGACCAAATCTACCCATTTTTCTTTTCTACACTTTCCCAAATTTTTGGGTGCAGACGGACTTGGATACAAATAAAGCTTTTTTCCCAACTCTACCCCAATGTTTCAAAAAATAAAAAACATTTTTACCCTTTTGCTTGTGTTTGTTGTCCCTAAATAGCTTTGATTTTGTATCATAAGGTGATAAAAAGCCTGATGTTACCACTTTACTACAGAAAGGGGTTATCAATGCCCAGTTGAGGGAGCCCGGATGGGAAGTTTTGGGAATTGGAGGAGCGAGTGGGGGCTTCGGCTTGCCGACTTCACAGCCCTGCCAGCAAGTGAAAGTCTAATATACAAACCCTCACACTTCAGCGTTCAAAGCAGATACACCCCTCAGTTATAACCGAGGCAATACTCACAAACTGAGCCAACGCTGCCATCTAGTGGTGAAACCCCGTATTACTTCGCTAGAAGCCCTAACTCAACAAAAGCTATCCACAAAAAGGACAACACTACCACCTACAGGACAACGACTAGATAACAGCCATAATAATCGATCCCAACCCAAAAATCCCCTTGCCCATCGTGCCCGAAAATTGACGAGTTGGTTTCTTGACTGATTTCCAGTTGCCAATCTAACTGCTAAAAACTATCACACCCCGCCCCCCCCACTTTTGGGCCACCAGGCCCCAAACGTAAAGATTGATCACTGACACACACCAATGATCCTTTTCAAAACCGGAAACCAGGCCACCCCACATAGAGAGACACAAACATTGCAACAAAGAAAAATGTCTACCTTAAAAAAAAGGACAAATACAACTTATAAATTAATCAAATTTAGTCTCGTAAAGAAGACACATCCTCGCTAGTTAAAACCCCAAATTTAACACGAAGCAAACCTTTTGTCAGACGCAATTTAACCCTTTGCCCCCCCCTAGGGGTCATCCATCCACAATCTACAATCACTTTCCCCTCCTTGACCCCTTGGTTGGGTAGAAAAATTCCTCACCCCCAACGCTCCAACTAGCCAAAAAAGCACAACCCCCAAGTACCCCCTCTTTTCAAACGAGATCAACCTCCCCCCCATCAACTTGCGTTCCAAAACCAAGACTTCGGTCCGGGGCGGGAAGGCCAAATTGTCCTTTCCTCCACGGACACCAACCCATGGGAAACGCCCAAAGATGAAAAAACCCAAACAAGCCATGGCCATCACCCCAGCCCAACGGGGCCCACTACCCCAAACACCACAAGCAGCCTAAATAGCCGGGCAGTCTCCATTTAACTCATGCCTCCCTTTGAAAAAAAAGCGGGAACCATTCCAAATTTCCGGGAAACCCTCATTTTGCCCAAAAACAAACAACTCTCAAGGAATTTGGAAATTGAGACGAAAGGGCACCCCTGCAAACTGAAAAACACCCCCAAAACAAGATTCCACACACCAGACCATCAATACAACGCTGCAGAGAAAAAATAATAGAAAAAGGAGCCGTGAAGCAATTTTCGTTTCATGGAATCCCGAACTTAAAAGGGGAGAAACTGGAGCGTTTGCACTCAGGACTTCCGACGGCCCTGGGTCTCACTTTTCCGGTCCGCCCATCACTGAGAAGGTTTAACGTTGGGGGGGCCATACCCACAGACAAAAACCCCCGCCCCCTCGCCCCAAAAATTGGGAAAATTTTTGCATTTTATTGTGAAGGACCAAATCCAAGGCATATCGCAAAAGCAGTCCCCTGAGGCAAGGGCAAAGATCCTCATATTCCAGACTTCTCCCCCAACCGTTATAGAAAAGGGGATTATTTCCCCCAATTGCAAATACCCCCCCAGAAAACCCAATTTAAATTTCAAATTTCAATACCCCCCAAGTTGAAAGTGAGATTGATGGCCGAAAAATATTTCACTGACCCACCCAGGAGGCTCACTGCACCCCGAACCAACAAGCACAGGAGGATACCGAAAACACTCAAAGTCTAAAAAACCACTTATGTTTTCACTTAAATTCGTTTTTAAGCTTCAGTGTTTTTACACAAATTATATTTTTAACTGCTTTTTTTCAGTTAAGAAAAAAGTTGTTGATATCTCATTTCCCTTCCCTTTTGTTTCAGGTTCTCCCCCCTTTCCGTCCCCAGACACGGGAATCCACCACACCTAATCACACCCCTTTTCCCCCTCGCTGGTTTAGGCCCCTTGACAAATTTTGGAGCCAACAGAAAAAAGGTGGAGGTGACTAATCCACGTAATCCCGTACCGACAACCGCCGAAGCCGTAATACACCACATTAAATACATTCACCTACTCCGGGAATGTCCCGGCCCAAAAGATCCCCAAAAAAATAAGAGGGACAAACTTGAAAAGACTTCCCCAACAGAGCGTTTATACAGGAGACCCAGGGGGGGGGAGGAGAGGGAACACGTTTTAGGCCCCCTGGGAAACGCAGGATCTAGCAAATAAAACCCCCCAAAACGAGAGGAGTTGCCATTTTCTCTGGGACTTCAATTAAAAAAAACCAAATACTTGAAGCGAGTCTTGACCCCCGAAGGCAGTTCTGATTTTTTCGGTTCCAAATAAAATCCCAAAGAATAACTTTGTATATCACCACCCCAAAAACGCCCAACACAGAACTTTTCCCAAAAATCCCCAATATCTAAGAGTCACCAACTTTAACATGGGAATCAAGCTGTCCCTCCCCCGGGGCCTGGCAGGTCAACGTCCCCACCACGAAAGCCCACATCGCAAAAACCTTCACCTTTTGCAGCACTAACCTTTTAGATCCCTGAGGGTTTCCCGCACACTCGGGGAGGGACTTCCTCACCTCTCCCCCGGCCACCGCACCCCTATGAATAGATTATTTTCCTTATTTCTGACTCACTGATGCCCCAGACAAAAAACTCGGGGGGTCGAAAAATCACCCAACAGATCAAAAGCCCCAGTTCATTTACGCCTGGGGGTTGGCCTTCCCGGAACATAAACAAGCGTGGAGATTCCCCCCCAAAATTTTAATCCAAACGATGGTTTTTTCCCCCATCATTCCCACAACAAATTGGAAAACTTCCTGGGTACCACATCACGTCCCAGGTGACCACATCCCGTTTGGGGGAACCCCGAAGGCAGTCAGAATACACATCATGCTTAAAGTCGCGTTACAGCGCAAAAAAGCCACATACAAACAAAACCCGCTCCCTCGACCCAGCTAGTTGCCCACCAACAATTCTTTTGGGCCCCCCGATGAAGGGACAAACGCCAGACTTTTTTTTGACCAAGAGACTCCTAGATGCCCATACCTTAGCTCATGTCAAATGGCAATCAGAACTCACGAGAAACCACTTCTTTAGATGGGGAGGAAGGTCAGGTAGATTGTTGGCTCGCTTGACTAAACCCCATGTCACCAAAAAATTCATCGTTAAGATCCGACATCCTGCTACAGGCCAGTTACTAACAAATAACAAGGAAATACTGGAGGCTTTTACTCTCTTTTATAAGGACTTGTATAGGGAACGCCCATATGACTCCCCAGCAACATGGGACATTTTAAATACGTCGCGGCTCCCCAGATTGTCCCTGACCCAACAAGAGCAATTGGCAGCACCCATATCCCCCCATGAGGTGGAAAGCGCTATCTCAGCCCTAAAAAGCAATCATCAGGCCCGGATGGGTTTTCCGGGAAATATTACAAACTTCTCAGGGCAGAGATAGTCCCAACTCTAACACTCTTTAATGACATTTATCAAGACCACGTCGATGTCTCGAATTTCCAAGAGGCACGCACCATTGTGCTATCCAAACCAGGGAGGGACCCAGAAGAGATGGGGTCATACCGCCCCATCTCATTATTGAATACGGACTACAAAATCTTGGCCTCCATTCTGGCAGCGAGACTCTAGGCTTTTCTGCCGTAACTATAAACACCATCTCAGCTGGGTTTTGTCAGAGGTCGTCACTCCACAAAGGGAATCAGGACTGCTGTAGCGGCCTCAGTGGCAGCACACATTAAACACCCTACGACAAAGCTTCTCAGCTTAGATGCTGAGAAAGCATTCGACTCGGTCTCCTGGCAGTTCCTTAATACCTCCTTCCAGGCTAGAAATTTTGGAAATATCTTTCTACAGTTTCTGCAATTTCTCCAAACTCATACTACCACTTTCTTAATTAATGGCATTAATTCTATGCCAATCCCCCTGGCCCGGGGTGCAAGGCAAGGATGTCCCGTCTCGCCCTTACTCTTTGACCTAGCCCTGGACCCCTTCTTTAGGTATATACAGGATTGGGACGGGTTTCGAGGCATCGACGTGGGCGGCACGGAAATTAAGATATCGGCCTTTGCCGATGACCTATTACTGTTCATTTCCAGACCGCAACTTTGTCTACAAAATCTGTTGAGGGAAATAGAAGTTAAAGGAGGGCTGTTGGGATTTAAAGGGGTCGTCTCGCTACAATGATTGGGTTTTAATTAAAAGATCTTTAAAAAACAAGCAGCTTTGCAGTATATGTTCATTACAAATCTCCTACTGATTTTGAGTTAGCCCTGATAGTAGGAGTGCATCAGCTTCTCAAATTTCTATAACAGCCTGTTGATCCTTATCTTACTGGCTGTCAGGTCTGTATGACTCCTCAGTCTTTGAAGACAGGTTGGAGCAGAGAGCCCCTCCCACACAGAATGCTTCTGTAGTGGAGGGAGGGGGAAGGCTCTGGCTTCTGTGTCTGTGCTGCCTGGATTAACCCTGTGTGTGCCTGCTTCCTCCTGCTCTCTACACAGATAGATGTGACAGCAGTGACCCTGTGTGTTACTATAATCATGATGTGTCTGTGGAACTGTCACTACACTAATACATACAGATCAGGCATGTGAATACTTCATGCTCTCCTGTATTAGTGGGGACATCCTGAGTATAGTAAACACTTCCCAGCTTTCCCTGTGTCTGTTCTGACAGGGTTTGTTGTTTGCGGGGATGTGGAACTAGTAATCTAAGCATGGGATATAGGAACACATGCATCCCCCCTGCTCTGCTAAAGAGCATACACAGCAGCTTCACAGAACCTCTCTAACACTCAGATCAGCCCTCTCCTGCAACAGACCTAGGCAGGCACACACAGGGTTAACTCTGGCAGAAACCCCCTCCCCCCCCTGTATAGAAGTTACCAAGCTGCCTGTGTGCTGATGGGAGGGGGGAAAGAGGGAGCAGAAGAGACAGACCAAGAAGCAAGCCCCTCAGTTCAACTTACCAGGCTCTCTGACAGGCTGAAAGCTCATAATGAGACAACTCCTTAAAATCAACACTGCCCGCTTTGGACTAGCAACTATACGCTACGCTGGCAATCCCATTCCATAACTTACCTGGGAGTCCAAATTACTAGGGACCCTGCCAAACTCTACATGACAAACCTTAATAATTTCATGACGACCCTTAATAAGAGCCTGAATGCCTGGTCGGGTTTCACACTATCCTTCATTGGAAGAGCAAATCTCATCAAAATAAGTATCTTTCCCAAATTATTGTACTTATTTCGGACCCTTCCCATATCACTTAGTCCAAAAGATGTGAGACTTATCAATAGACTGTTTAAAAACTTCATTTGGCAGGGCAAAAGACCGAGGATCCCCCTCAACATTCTCCAGCAGCAAAAATCCAATGGAGGTATTAACTTCCCAAATATCAAACTATATAATGTGTCAGCCAACCTCCGCATTATTAGGCTATGTTCACACGGTGTATTTGCAGGGCGTAATTACGGCACGCAATTACGCCGTGTGGACGGGGGCGGGGCGGGAGCGGGGGAGGGAGCGGGGGGGGGGGCGGCTTTTCGCCGGCCCAAAGACAATCACTGCTAGCGGCGCGTATACGCCGCGAGAAAGTGTCATGTCAAATATATACCCGCCCGGCGGCTTCGCCGGGCGGGGAGAGGAGACATAATCCATAGTTCTCTATGAGAACTGTGAATTACCGTAATGAATGGGCCTTTAGAGATTGGTTTACCGGGAACCAGACATACTCACCGTGTCGCTTGAGGCGGATTTTAGCCCGAACATCCTCCTGACCAACCTCCTACACCTCCCATTTAATGACCTCCCGCCAGAGGTTAAGCTTAACCCCCTGCTTTTAACACCCTGGAAGACATGGCGACTAGCATGCCGAAAATTTTCTTTGGCGGAGACCTCATTGAGCTTATCCTTCCTGGGCAACTCCACCTTTCAGACAAGCAATCTCCACCCCATTTTTAGGCAATGGTACTTTTGGGGCCTTCGGACGGTGGGCAACTTGGTCGATCATCAAAGGAAAGCGCCTCTCATTTAACCAAACCTGCACTAAATTTGGCTTAGTCGCGACTCATGTCTTCCATTTTCTACAACTCTAGAGCTATACAGTCAAAGTACTTGGGCGAATGGGCGATCTCGAGTGGAATGACACAATACTCACAAAACTAACCAGTACATTGGGAACTCGGGGTCATACCTCGAATTTCTATAAGTTTCTTAATTCACCACTTTCATTTGAGACCAGAAGGAGCGGCCTGGTGCGGTGGTCGGAGGACCTCCCTCATGTAACCGTGAACGATATGCTGGAGGCGACACTAAAAGCATCCAGGCACATTGCCAGTGTCTCCTACTGGGAGATGGCCTAGAAGATCTTACACCGGGGATACCCATCTCCGAGCCGTAATTATCTCATGGGGGGTTGTATATCCCCATCCTGTTCCAGGTGCGGGGAGGGCACGGCAAATCTTTATCATTGTTTCTAGTCTTGCCCGACCAGTCAAATATTTTGGATTCGGATCCATCAATTTGTGACCATACATACAGCCTTCTCTGGTCCTCTGACTTTGGAGTGGGCCCTCTTCGGTGTACTGCGAGATACAGAACAGAGAATCCCACGTCAAACTAAACACTTAATCTTCTGCATATCGGTGGCGGCGCGGAAAACCATTCTCCAAACCTGGATAGGTGCCACTACTCCCTCTTTATGTATCTTCCTAGAAAAACTGACATATCTATTGTGAATGGATTGGGTGGAGGCTTCTCTCCAGAAAGAAAATAGAGTGGAGAATTTCTTCCTAACATGGCAGCTCATAATCGATATACTCCCGAATCATATACGAACACGCATCAGGTCATGCATCGGTTCCACTACGTGGTGCCTCGGACAGGCAAGCGGCGGTGTTCCTGAAAATCACCCATAGACCTCTCCATCTCGTCTTCCTAAATGGATATCACACTTCTACATGGGGCAGTAGTGGCCCCTCGTGTCCTCAGCTTCCCTTCCCCTCCCCTTTGTTCCCTATCCTCCGTCCCCACCTAATGTGTCTGTCTGTATCTTAATTGTTTATGGAACATTGTAATTAGCAAACCCCTCACCTACCAGGTTTCAGTTAAGCAAGTCCGTCACTTGGGTATGCACCCTGACCTCAAGCATCTCTGATCGCTATCCTCGGGCCTTAAACAACAGATGGACAAACCGTGTTAGAAATTTAATTGTACCTACTTAACACTAATGCCGAAGGACTTATACCAATGTCATTGCTGGATGTAGATTCTAAATGTTCATGTCTGGACACTACTTTTTCGATTCTAGCCTTTTATGGACTTTAAATGCATTGCCGAGAGCAGATTGTAACCTGACTTCCCCATCCCTAACCCTCCCTTTTCCCTCCCCATTACCCTTAACCCCTCTACCTTCCCCCTTTTCCCCTTAATTCCCTGTTGGGATTGTTTGTTAAAAATGGGAAAAGTGAATAAAAACAAGTTAAAAAAAAAAAAGAAAGTCTCAATGCTTGGTCCAGGTTTGTACTTTCCTTTGCATGCAGGGCAAACCTCTTAAAGGGAATGTGTCATCAAAAAATGACTTATTGTTTAACTCACATTTTTATGTTAAAACCCCATTTTTTAAGGAATTTTTTGGTTATGTTTATTTTAAAATTTTCCATAACACTTTCAGTATTTTTTTAAAAATTCTTAAATTTCCTGCAGTTTTCACTTTGGCCACTAAGCCTAATAATCGTCTGACACTTCCTGTTCTGTTTTTGAGAGCTTTTTCAGCAGTGTCTCATTCAGTAAAAGCAGGGTCAAACTGAAAGGACACACCATTGTGTACAGATAACAGAATCCACCAGTCACAAGAGGAGATGGTCACAGCTCCCCCTCTCTCCTCCCTTCACAGTGAAAACTCTCCTATACAAGTCTATGGACAGAATCTGTCCCTTAAGAATCCTATGTGCATGAGCTGCTGTAAAGTATCTCTCTGACTGCTGTTAAAGCAGTGCAAGCAAGAATGTCTTCCCCACAATCATATATAGACGGCCGAATAGAGAAATCTATAATCAGAAAATAAAAACGACTGAGCAGAAAAGAATATGGATCGGGGTCTTGATTTAAGTAAAAAAAATAAATAAATTAAAAAAAAATTGGCGACAGATTCCCTTTAAGATTCGTAGTCTTCCCAAAGTTGCTGTACCTGTTTCAGACTCTCCCAATGTGTCTGCGCCCTCGTGACAAAAAAAAACTGATAAACTGTTTAGTTCCTTAATCTGGAATGGAAAATACTACCACATCCCTTACATTATTTTAAGACAGACCAAGCAATGGAGGAATTAACTTTCTGGACGTCAAACCGTATAATTTTTCTACCAAGCTCAGCATTTGCCAAGACTGGTTCTCTGGAAATCGAAACTTATCATAGGTGGACCTGGAATCTTCCCTATATCCTGCCACATCTCTAATCCTCTACAACTCCCCTACCATGCCCTTCCCCTGGAGGTGAAGGCAAAACCGCTGTTCATGGCACCGTAGAAGACATGGCGTGCTGTCCACAGACAGCTTGGCCTCTCGGAGCGGCTTTACCTGGACTTTCTGTTTATTAAAAATCCTGCTTTGAAAATGGTAGGACTCAACCAATAATTAGACAATGGGCTGACAGAGGCCCTCTTAGATTGGGGAATTTGCTGGATCCTCAGGGGAAAAAGGTACTGTCTTTTAACCAAAAAATTATGCACCAAATTTGATTCCTTACACCCACATTTATATCACTCCTTACAACTTCAAAGCTATGCATTATCTATGGTCAAGTCTCTCAGAGACAATGATTGGGAGGACATTTTACTTCCCAAACTTTCCAAGACTGCAGGCTCGCGGGGCTGTATTTCTAAATTGTATCTATAACTTTGATCTTCCCTGGACTACGAGTCTAGGTGGGCGGGTCTCTGCAGGTGGACAGAAGACATCCTGGATCAGTAGATCGAAGATGTGCTGGCGGCCCATTTGCACACAAGTATATTTCTAGTATATCATATTGGGATGTGTCCTTAAAAACCAAACACAAAGGCTATATGTCCCCAAAATGCTAATTTCTAATGGGATGTAGTCCCTCTCCGGCTTTTTCGAGGAAAGCACTGCAGATCTTTTTCAACGCTTTTGACTATGCCCTGTGGGCCAGTCTTTTTGGAAGTGAATACATTGGTTTGTTTTAATCCATATGACCTTTAATATACCCCTCTTGCCAATGTGGGCCCTCTTTGGTATTCTTTCTGTTGGACACTTAGAAAATGCTGGGCAGCCCACCTAATCTAATAGTATGGGTGTCACTAATAGGTTGTAAGCCAGCATGGTGTACCACACGTATCTATATTTATGGAACACTTTTGTATCGCTTTATTATATGCAACTGTAGTACCAGCAACCACCCCCTCATGCACTGAGGTCGTTTGAGTGGTTGTTTTATTGGTAGCTTTGCATTTGTGCAATCTCCCCATGCATTATACTGCGGCTTTTCGGCATGCTGGTGTGAATAGGTGTTAAGTTGGTGTGCAGTTTTTCATCTTGCTCAAGCAATTAGCTGCACCTGTGATCTTTTTCCCAGTTAGCATAAAAGCCAGAGTTGCTAGCTTCTGGGTTAATTTTAGTTCAGCCATTGAGCTGTGAACAAGCCCATAAGAACTGGAGTGTTTTATGAGTAAGTAATGTCCCATTTTTTGTATGTTTTTTCTGTAAATTGTTAGTGTAGGGACTCACAAGACATGAGGAGCCGTGACGAGGCTTGTGAGCTTGTGTATTGGGGCCCCATTACCAACTAATACCTCATATATAATATTTTCCCAGTATGTCATTTTTTATTTGCCCAACAGTGCTGGGGAGCAGAGTGTGCCAGTGTTGTGTTGGACACTTACAAAATACTGGGCAGCCCGCCTGGTCTAATAGTATGGGTGTCACTAATAGGTTGTAAGCCAGCATGGTGTACCACACATATCTATATTTATGGCACACTTTTGTATCGCTTTATTATATGCAACTGTAGTACCGACAATCACCCCCCTCATGCACTGAGGTTGTGTGAGTGGTTGTTTTATTGGTAGCTTTGCATTTGTGCATTCTCCCCATGCATTATACTGCGGCTTTTCTGCATGCTGGTGTGAATAGGTTTTAAGTTGGTGTGCAGTTTTTCATCTTGCTCAAGCAATTAGCTGCACCTGTGATCTTTTTCCCAGTTAGCATAAAAGCCAGAGTTGCTAGATTCTGGGTTAATTTTAGCTCCACCATTGAGCTGTGAACAAGCCCCTAAGAACTGGAGTGTTTTATGAGTATGTAATGTCCCATTTTTTGGATATTCTTTCTGATACAGATTTACAGATTCCATGCCATACATAAAACTGATATTCTGTTTATCGGCTGCCGCCTGCAAGATAATACTTCAGTCATGGATGGGCCCCACCCACCCATCCCTACAAATGTTTCTAGAAGAACATTTTTATTATGAATGGACTGGGTGGATTCTTCCAGAAAGAAACGAAAATCGAGAAATACTTTCTTGGCAGCCCATAATTAACATTTTTTCCTGTCACAAGGCATTATGGGAAAGGGGCTGAGAAGCCCACAGCGCCCTCTGTTGGTTGTAACAAATCCTCAATTTGCTTTTGACCCACCGAGTCTTGAGAAAGCAAAAATGATTTTTTAGCCAAGCCAGTATCTCTCATCTACAGACAACGCTGTTTCGGGATTTTTGTCCCTCTTCAGTGCAGAGTAGAGAAGATACTGGCTGGCTGTGTGGAGGCATCAGGTAGCTCAGGAAGGGAAGATCTCTCCTTAAGGAGAGCACCGAACGAACGGCTTGTAGAGTTTTTGTTTTGCCTTTTCGCCCTCTACTTAGCATCTGCATATCACAAGGCATGTGATATGGGAGGAACCGCATTCGTTCCCTTTTTCAATCAACTACTTGGTATTTGGAGCAAATTACTGGCGGTCAACCTACTTCTCTAACTTTTCCATTCCCCATCCCTTTGTTTTTTTCTTTCTTTTTCACCCTTATGCGCATTAGGAGCTTCAAAGACTCGGAGCCTCCCCTTTAGCTCTGCGGGTCTCTTCGTCCAACATACATGACAAACTCCTCATTTCTTTCACCATGATATCATTCGATCTATACTCTGCTGAGTCTCTCAGACCATTGCTGTCCATCTCTAGTAAAGGACCAGTATAGTGCCGACTTGTACTACCAGTTAGGCTCTTTCGTATAGACATTGTTATCTTAACAAAGGACTTATACAATACTTAGATATATTGCCAGGTTGATCTCTGTTTTGACCCCAGTTTTCTATCATTAATATTCACACCTAGGGATTAATACAACGTATAATTATAGACTCTAATTCGTCTGTACTCGGATTTTAACATGTTAATATTACTGTCTTTATTTGAGATACTCATACAATGTTCAACTACGGACCTAACTCCTTTTTCCGTTTTCAAACTCTTACTACGAAAGAACATTATATTGCTACCATAACCTGATTTCCTACTCCCTCTCCTCTTCTTTATCCTTTCCCTTCATTTGTACCCCCATGTTGGGGGCAATAGGTGTTTGCAGTATGTGAAAATGTTAGTAAAAACCATTATAAAAAAAAAATTCAGCGGAATATGCAACATGTCGTATATTACGCCGGATTGCTGTCGGATTCCCATACATTCAGTTATAAGGGCCAACGGCAAACCTGAAAACAGACTGTGGCTTTTGCGCAAATCTGCACTAAAAACCGTGGTAGTGCTGTGTTCGACCTAGCCTTAGAGCTCTCACTGAGCTGTTTACTTTTGTAATCAGCTGATAGTGCTGCCTGCAGAATTCTTCAAGGGAGGCAGGATGACTCAGGACAGTGATAATACAGGCCTCAGACTCCTTTTTACACTGCAGAGCCATCCCTCACACCAGAAATCTCTCAGGCTAAGTACAGCACACATGCTCAGTTATGCCAGTCAGCCTAACCAGAAAGTAACTCAGAGTCTGTCCTACTGCTACATACCGCCCAACCCTTCCGATTTGGGCGGGACATTCCCGATTTGGGATACCTGTGCCGCTGTCCCGGGAAGGCCGGGAGGTATCCCGATTTTTTGAGGATGTCCTGGGGATCCAGGGCTTGTCCCCTGAATTCCCGGGACTTCGCTGTGCCCCCTCCCTTCCTGTCCCCTAACTTAGCCCCCTCGTTCCCCAAAATAGCCCACCCTCCCTCCCTGTCCCCTAACTTAGCCCCCCGTCCCCCAAAACGGCCTCCCTCCCTCCCTGTCCCCTAAATTAGCCCCCCGTTCCCCAAAACGGCCCCCCTCCCTCCCTGTCTCCTAACTTAGCCCCCACGTTCTCCAAAACGACTCCCCCTCCCCCCGTCCCCCAAAACGGCCCCTCCCTCCCTGTCGTCTAACTCAATCCCCTGTGCCGCAAAACTGCTCCGCTCCCTCCCTGTCCGCTATCTCAGCCCCACCCTGTCCCTCAAAACGGCCCCCCCTCCCTTCCTGTCCTCTAACTCAGCCCCTCCCTGTCCCCCAAAACGGCCCCCCTCCGTCCCTGGCCCCTTACTCAGCTGCCCCTTTCCCCCAAAATGGTCCCAGTCCCCAAACTCGGCCCCCCCCCCCTCCCTCCCTGTTCCCCAACTCGGCCCCCCCTCCCTGAATCTCCATTCCCTACCTGACTCCCCACTCAACTCCCCCTCTCTCTCTTCCTGACACCTTTCAAACACACCCCTCCTCTCTCCGCCCCCCAACCCCCTACACACACAGTGTGTCCCTCCCTTCCCCAAGGCCTACCCAGTTCTCCCACATGCTGGATGGGCTATCCAGCACCCAGGAAAGCTAAGTGGCACCCATCCCCCACAGCAGGCACCCATCTTTTTAGGATGCCTGCCGTTAACCATGTCACCCAGCTTTCCCAGCTGCTGAATAATCAATTCAGCATATGGGAAAGCTGGGTGACATCCCTCCACATCAACCATGCAGGAAAGTGCCTGGTGTGGGGGATGGGTGCCACTCAGCTTTCCTAGACGCTGGACACCTGCTGTTTGGATGTCCCCCAGCTTTCCCATATACCGTATATACTCGAGTATAAGCCGACCCGAGTATAAGCCGAGGCACCTACTTTTGCCACAAAAACTGGGAAAGCTTATTGACTCGAGTATAAGCCTAGGGTGGAAAATGCAGCGGCTACTCGTGAATTTGAAAAATAAAAATAGATACCAATAAAATTACATAGGCAGTTTAATGTCCCCCATAGGCAGGTATAGGCAGTTTAATGTCCCTCATAGGCAGATATAGGCTGGTATAGGAAGTTTAATGTCCCCCATAGGCAGATATAGGCTGGTATAGGCAGTTTAATGTCCCCCATAGGCTGGTATAGGCAGCTATATGTCCCCCTAGGCAGGCTATAGGCAGGTAATTGCCCCCATGGGCAGGTATAGGTCCTAATAGGCAGGGTATAGGCAGGTATAGGTCGTTATAGGCTGGTATAGGCAGGTATAGGTCCCCCTATGCTGGTATAGGCAGGTATAGGTCCCCCTAGGCAGGCTATAGGCAAGTAATTGCCCCCATAGGCAGGCTATAGGCAGGGTATAGGCAGTACTAGGCAGGTATAGGTCCCCTAGGCAGGCTACAGGCAGGTATAGGTCCCCTAAGCAGGCTACTGGCAGGTATAGGTCCCCTAGGCAGGCTATAGGCAGGTATATGAAGGGTATAGGCAGGCATAGGTCCCCCTAGACAGGCTATAGGTGGGTATAGGTCCCCTAGGCATGCTATAGGCAGGTATAGGTCCCCTAGGCAGGTAATAACCCCCATAGGCAGGCTATAGGCAGGGTATAGGCAGTACTAGGCAGGTATAGGTCCCTAGGCAGGCTATAGGTCCCCCTAGGCAGGCTATAGGCAGGTAAAGGTCCCCCTAGACAGGCTATAGGCAGGTATAGGCAGGCTATAGGTCCCCCTAGGCAGGCTATAGGCAGGTAAAGGTCCCCCTAGACAGGCTATAGGCAGGGATAGGTCCCCTAGGCAGGCTATAGACAGGTTTATGTCCCGTGGGCAGGCTATAGGCAGGGTATAGGCAGTACTAGGCAGGTATAGGTCCCCCTAGACAGGCTATAGGCGGGTATAGGTCCCCTAGGCAGGCTATAGGCAGGTATAGGTCCCCCAAGGCAGGCTATAGGCAGGCTATAGACAGGTATAGGTCCCCCTAGGCAGGCTATAGGCAGGGTATAGGCAGGTATAGGTCCCCTAGGCAGGCTATAGGCAGGGTATAGGCAGGTATAGGTCCCCTAGGCAGGCTATAGGCAGGGATAGGCAGGTATAGGTCCCCTAGGCAGGCTATTGGCAGTTTTTGGCCCCCCCTCGGCAGGTATAGGCAGGGTATAGGTCCCCTAGGCAGGCTATAGGCAGGTATAGGCAGGCTATAGGCAGGTGTAGGTCCCCTAGGCAGGCTATAGACAGGCTATAGGCAGGTATAGGCAGGGTTTTAAAACAAAAAAACAACCACTTACCTTGATCCCCGCTGCTCCGTCTCCCGGGCACGCTCCTCCGTGTTCTCTGCACAGGCGGGTGATGTCATCAGGCTGCGCACGCAGCGTGATGACACACACTGCCTGTGCCAGAAACTCCGGACAGCCGCGAGTCTGCAGCCGCCCGGAGTCCACTGCGGAGCAGGGAGCGCTCGCTCTCTGCTCCGCAGTGGTATCTCTTCTCCTGCATACGGAGGAGTCGCATACAGGGGAAGAGATCGCTGAAAGCGCCTGGGCCACCACAGTGCCCGTACACGGTCAGGTACTCAGCAATCAGCTATAGGTGCTCCCTGAGGAGTCGCATATAACTGAAGCGTCCCTGTCGGCGCACGGGCCATTGCAGCGCCCGAGTGGCAACAGTGACTCGAGTATAAGCCGAGTTCGGCTTTTTCAGCACATTTTTTGTGCTGAAAAACTCGGCTTATACTCAAGTATATACGGTACTTGATAGATTATTCAGCAGCTGGGAAAGCTTTCCTGGACGCCTGCTGTTTGGATGTCACCCAGCTTTCTCGAGCACTGAATAGGCTATTCTGCATCCTGGAAAGCTAGGTGATATGCCCACACCAGGCATCCAGTAAAGCTGGGTGATGTCCCATTTGTAGGGTGGTTGTTTTTTTTTTTTTTACAGGTTCCCATTTGGACTACGACCGATTCGGTGGACTACGTCGGACAGCATTACATCTATTTCTATAATAAAATGGATAACGAGGGCGGGTGTCGGGGAGTGTTTATTAATTGTTTTTTTTCTGTTTTTGTGTGTTTTTTTCATTTTCTTTCAGTGATAGTAGTGGTGGTATCTGAAAGACGCCTCTCCATTACTATCGCTCGGGCTTGGTGTCAGCCAGCGGCAGTTTTTTGTCACCCCAAGGATGACACTAACCCCGTGTCACTATTACCCCAGTACCCAACGCACCAGGGGTACTGGGAAGAGCCGGTAACCGTCAGGAGCGGACCCTTTAATGTGAGGATCTGCTTCTGGAGCAGCTGCAGGCTGGTATTTTTAGAATGGGAAGTTACCAGTATTGATGGTTCTTTCCATTCTGACAGTATCAGGCTGTTGCTGTCTGTTTTACCCTGGCTGGTTATGGAAATTGGGGTGGACCCCACGTCATTTTTTTTTCTTCTGAAAATGTATTTATTTAGTGAGCATCTGCACATGGGCATCCACTGTAATGATTACAGGAGGTGCCCACTGTAGAATTCTCAATAAATAAATGATTTTTTTTTAAAATAAACAACGTGGGGTCCGCCCCCCAATTTCCATAACCAACCAGGGTAAAACCAACAGCTGCAGCCTAATACTATCAGAATAGGAAGGTCCAACAATACTGGTCCTTTTCCATTCTAAGAGTACCAGCCTGCAGCCGCCCCAGCAGCAGGCCCTCACATTAGAGGGTCCACTTCTGATGGTTACCCAGCTCTTCCCAGTACCCCTGGTGCATTGGGTACTGTGGTAATAGTGACACAGGGTTAGTGTCGGCCTTGGGGTGACAAAAACTGCCGCAGGCTGACACCAAGCCCGAGCGATAGTTATAGAGGCATCTGACAGACACCTCCATTACTATCACTGGAAAAATGGAAAAAAAATTATACAGAAACAAAATAAAAAAGCAGTTTATTTAAATAAACTCCCTGACGCCGGCCCTCGCTGACCATGTTAGTTCAGCAATAGATGCTATAATGGTCCGACGTAGTCTAATGAATCCAATGGTATTATACTCCATCCCCTGCACCCCTGAAGGTCACGGCTGTGGCTGATCATCTGGGGGTGCAGGGAATGGAGAACAGGCCAGAGCCGCACCAGAAACTCTGGGGGGTTGGTCTTCTGTCTCCCCCAGGAGATTGTGTTGTAAACTGTGGCCTTTACCTCCTCTATCACCCCTGTGGCCTAGTGCCAACACCAAATACAACCCTCACCTGACACTCTATAACCCCCCTGACCACTGCCTACTAAGCCATATCCCCTACTCCATCTATCACCCCATGGGGAGTTTGTACAGAGTAGGGAATAGGTAGGGAGGTGCTGGAAAAGTGCAAAGTCCAAAATGTTTGTGTGATTAATTCTGCAGGGACGAGGCCGGGAGAAGTCATCATGGCGATCTGGAAGGAATGGAGAAAGGAAACGACTCCCAACAGAGAAGACGTGACCTGTGAGTCACTAAATTGTATTGTACTGTCATCACTTATGTGTCTGCAGAGCCTGTGTACAACTGCTATCTACCCCCATATGGTCACTGTATGGTAGTATATACAGTCTGCAGAGCCTGTGTACAACTGCTAGCTACTGCCATATGGTCACTGTATGGTGGCATATACAGTCTGCAGAGGCTGTGTACAACTACTATCTATCCCCCTATATGGTCACTGTATGGTGGTATATACAGTCTGCAGAGCCTGTGTACAACTGCTATCTACTGCCATATGGTCACTGTATGGTGGCATATACAGTCTGCAGAGGCTGTGTACAACTACTATCTATCCCCCCATATGGTCACTGTATGGCAGGAATGTTGGTAGAAGTGTAATGGTTCATATTTAGGATCAGTATGGCTGTATTATTCAGTCACTATGTGATGGTAATATGTGGGCATGGTGTTTTGGTATTATTCAGTCACTGGTGGTGATATGTGGTCATGGTCTTGTGGCATTATTCAGTCACTGGTGGTGATATGTGGTCATGGTCTTGTGGTATTATTCAGTCACTATGTGGTGGTGATGTTGTCATGGTGTGGTGGAATTATTTGATCTCAGGTGTGGCCTGATGTGATGTCATTTGTTTGGGTGTGGCCAGAGGCGTGGCCTGATGTGATGTCATTTGTTTGGGCGTGGTCAGAGGCGTGGCTAATGTGTCCCTATTTGCAATCTCTAAATGTTGGGAGGTATGCTGCTGTACTCCACATTCCAGACAGGTCTTTGCAAAGGAAGGAGCCCAGCGGCCATTTTCTTCTGCTATAATGATTATCCCCTAAACAAAACGAGCAGACTTTGAGTTAAAAGGTATTTAGACATTTTTTCATTGTGACATGTAGTTCATATTTTAAAGTCCTGTTTAATCTTCCCATATCCCGTGATTGGCCGCTCTTCCTGTCACCTCCCTGACCACGAACATTTACCAGGACATGCAGTTAGATAATGTAGATAATACAAGGGGCAAATACCTCACCATACTTCTCACTATCATACTGCTACCAAACAAATCCACTATACCAAAACCAACATTACCAATAACACTACGACATATGGACCGGATTATACCAACAGAACATGACCACAAATTACCACCACATAGTGACTAAATAATACCCCTACTCTATTACTGATCAGTATACAAAGACCAATAGTACTGCCATATAGTGACCATATAGTGGTTTATACTAGTGTACACAGGCTCTGCAGACTGTATATAACCATAATATTGTGACCATATAGTGGTAGATACCAGTGTACACTGCCTCTGCAGACATATGTGTTTAAAGTGTAGTTACGTCTTGTTACTATATGTAGGCAGGCAGGGCTTTGGGGGGGTTATATATAGGCAGGCAGGGCTTTGGGGGGGGGTTTATATATAGGCAGGAAGGGCTTGGGGGGGGGGGGTTTATATATAGGCAGGCAGGGATTTGGGGGGGTTATATGGTTATATATAGGCAGGCAGCGATTTGGGGGGCTATGTATAGGCATGCAGGGATTTGGGGGGCTATATGTAGGCAGGCAGGGCTTTGGGGGAGGCTATATACAGGAAGGCTGGGTTCATTAATATTAAAAAATAAGAAATCCCTTACTCACCTGTCCCACAGTCCCTCACAGCTCAGCTCCCGGCCAGTTTGTGCTCGGCATGATGATATGACGTAATCACGCTGCCCGCGTCAGCACTGTGGGCCAACGCCTGCGCCCGGCAGGCTGGTTAGCAGAGCAGAGCGCAGCCAACACCGGATAGTCCGGCCTTTGAATGCTCAGACCGGAAGGGCCCAGGCCGTCAGAGGCAGTATGCGCCGGGCCCCGCAGCTCCGCATCCGCCGGCAGTGAGCGGTTATGTTCGCTGTCGGCGGACCCAGGAGCAGAACTACCAGGGCAGCAAACGTGTCAACAGCTCCCCCGGGGCCCGGGCCAGCTGCTACTCCGATAGTTAAGCCCTGCTGCTACAAATGAGAAATTGATCCATGGATGTTCTACTACTCTCACATTAAGACAAACTAACATCTACCTCAGAATTTTTGCTTTGCTTTCTGATAGAAAAATAATAGGTTAAACCACTATACGAGTGCCTTTTCCAGTCTTCCCAACAATGTTGTGCAGAAGTACCTGGCATAGTTACAGAGTGTGAAGGGAAAAAAATATTTTAAATAAAACTTTTCAAAGTATTTATCCAGTATCACATACAACACTCACTATGTGCAGTGAATACTTCAACTGGTCTTTGGTGTTGCAGGCAACTTATCTTAGGTAGAAAAGAGTGTTGTTTCACACCAATTGCTTTTATATAGCTTACCTTTGGAGGAGAGCAATTTATTTCCACTACTGTCTTTTTGTCTTGCAACAGCCACAGCTATGCCAACTGGTGGATTCCGAACTTCCAGTTCCCCATGAAAACTTAATGAATCCTTAGCCACTGTTTTAGTGCTTTCAGGTCTATCTGGATCTCTTTTGACCTGTGGCTGTGACAAATTGCGGACTTGGACATTGTTTAGCAAAGTCTCATCCAGCTTCATATTGCCAAGACCACCAAAAGGACTCTTTTTGCCACTAGTTTGCCAAGTAACTGTCTCTTTATCAAAGTTTCCACTATATTTAATAAGATTCTGCATGGGAGAGCGCTCGGAATGGCCAGATTGAGGTGTGGGTTCTATGTTGGTTTTTCTAGAACCCACACTTTTAGGTTCTACACAAGCTTTAAATACTTCTTCTTTTCCATGGTTCATTTGGGAGTTTAGCGTTGCTAAAACAGGTACCTGTGAGTTGGTAAAATTACTGGTTTCTAATGGTTTTATTTTCTCCTCTAGGTGCCTTACAAAGATATTCGTTTGGTCTTTTCGATGAGAATCAATAAATCCAGATAGCTCTTTGCTACAGTCTTCCTTTCCGCAATGAATAGGATCAGCATTAGAATCTAATATTTTTTTCTCTGAAGGAACATGGCCATAATGGTTTGAGAAAGAGTCTGATACACCTTGCCCTTTTAGGGAGGAATTACAGCAAATAACAGATCCTTGCTCTCGGACACCATCTGTTCTTTTTGTATCATTTACTAAAATTTCCTGGGAAAAAAGAGAATGAGAGAACTGTGCCTTCTCTTCAGGTTTTCTCAATTTTCCATTATGGTTCCCTGCTTGGGTACTAACTTGTGCCTGGTTGCCATTTTCAACAGAGGTTTCAACAGCAGACACAAAATTTGATGGTAATTTCTGTACCTCACTAGTAGGTTCCTTGGCTTGTTGGATAAGGCTGTACATGGAGGAGTGCAGAGGCTGAGCAGGTAATGGTGTAGTGGAGGCTACTTTACTAAAAAAGTTTACAGGGTGAGAGGACAGACATGTACATTGTGCACTCACATTTTTATCTGATGTCATGACAGAATCTCCAAGTTTAGTTTGATTTGAGTTTGTTTGGCACAAAGGCCTTAGGTTTTCATCATCTCTGTTTGGTTGATTGATACATTTGTCTTCTGCAAATCCAACAGATTTGGAGAATATTTCACTCCCTTGATTACTCAAAAGACATGTTTGGAGGTGTTTGGACTTTGTTTCAATGTTACCCGACCAGCGGTTTGGCATAAACTCTGGTATCAACGATGAGTGATGTTGCCCCTCTTTAGGTACCTTATGAAGGCTAATTTTTTTTCCTTTCCTTTTCAGTTTTATTGTCCTGCTCACGGTCGCTTAACTCACCAGACTGTGTCTCTTCTGAAAATCTCCTATCTTTTTTTGTAGTGTTTAACAAAGAAGGAGTAAGCAAAACTTCACTTCTGAAAACTTTTTCCTTTGAATCTTTGGAAGTCTCTTTAGAATTTTTAAATGAATGACACATTTGTTCATTTTCATGAATGTTTTGTATCCGGCTAGCTGACGTCTTTAAAATGGATGTTTGAGGATGGTAAGTTGACTGTTGACCAACAAAGCAAAACCCATCTGGGAAAAAATAAAGTAAAATGTAAGTAAAATTGCAGAACATTACATTTCATTTGTGCTAGTTATTCATGTTGCTGAGTGTCAACATATTCTGCAGCACTGTATAGAAATTGCCATCACTCACATAAAAGTCTTCACCCTCAAACAGCGCCCAAAATCTAATTTCCCTATATCAGGCACACATATACTAGGGCCAATTTCAAAGAAGCTAAATAAGCTACCAGAAGGTTTGGGAGTGTAAAAAGCAACCCATACAAAGACTATGCAGAGCTACCCACTGAGCTACTCTGTTTACGTAGTCTAAAACACCGCAAAAGGACAATACAGTTGCTAAATTATGTCTGCATGCAAGCCAGATGGTTTGCTAAATGGTAAAAAAAAATATTGAATCTATAAAAATAGGAAAGGGGAAACTTGCCATTTACATGGATTTTAAAAGCGGCCCCTGACTACACAAAAAAACCAAAACAACAATATATATAATATAATAATTAATCTAGTTATTACAGGGACTTCTTCATGGTGTATAGTTGTATAACTGCTGTCTCTCCAAGAGATGAAATGTTGTTTATTACGTTAACTTAAGAAAAAACAAAAAGGAGAATACATGAGAAGTTTTTCCCACACCGACACGAAAAGATTATGCTGGAAGCGGTAATGTTAAAGAAGTTTTCCTCCTCAATATCCTATTGTTACCGGTTTGTCCATACAGGTACTCTATGAGAGCCATTACTTTGGACAGAAACGTAGGCTGTTCCACTTTTTTTTTCTAGATAGGGGCCTTCTGCATTGGTAAACTTGAGGTACAAGACAGATATTTTTGATACATGTATATTAGAAAATTGTGTGGGTCACTGGCTGATAAGCAGCTGTCATGACAACTCGGAACCTAAAAGAAAAAGGCACTCAGGGTTATCATCTCTTTGAAGCAAAGCATAAGAGAACCATGTTTGTACACGATTATGCAACATTAGTACTGAAAAGCGTACAAGTGATTGCACACTCTACCGGGTCAAGCATTCTACAGGGACTAAAAAGACCAAAGAAACGCCCTGTGTTTTTTGTTTTTAAAGAAGTGCATATTATATATACTTACAAGTTTTGAAAACAAATTTTAACACCCATTTTTACAATTTTACAAGAAAAAAAAAACAAAAAAAAAAAAAAGAAATAAGGTAACCCAATTATCACTGCATGCAATCTTTTAAAATATAAAATTTTTCATCCCCCCGAAGTCAACTCCGTGAAAAAGAAAATTAAATAAAAAAAAAAAAAAAAAAAAAGCGTCATGTCCATTCTTAAAAGCCAAGCTGTAATTTGCAGATTGCCCATTCAAATGAATGAGACTGTTTGCATGTGGACTTTAGCTTGGAACCCTCATTTAATTCCATGTTAAAATCGGTCTTGTGAACTAACACCGCAATCTCTCCCTACCTCGAAATAAAAACGGCAAAATTTTGTTAATTTTCCAATACCACCACACTGAATTTGTGTTTTTTTATTTCCCAGTACATTATATGGAACAATAAATGGTTCCATTTAAAAGCAGGGCTGTGGAATCAGTAAGCTAAAGATTCCTCAATGTCCCTAACTCCAACTCCCTCATACATGGTGCAGGTTTAAGTGATTAACTTTACTGTAGTTAAATGGTAACCTCAGACTTTTTACCACCCAAATGATACAATAATCAAGCTACTTAGGTAGAACATAAAACATATTTAACGGCTACAACTTTAGAACACAATTTTTTTTTTTTAATAAACTGTAAATATGCAAAACTCAGCTGTAAGTAAGTAAGGAAAAAAATAGTTTTCAACAAAAACGAACTGTATAACATTTGTGGAGTGAGCCTATGAATTTGTTCTGAGAAATAGTATCTCCTCCATCATATCCTTCTTCATGGATGAGCTCAAATCTGATGTAATTATATTTTAAGGTTCGACAACAGTCTCTCTACACTAACTTGGGGGTGAAGCCGTGACCACATGGGCAACATCTTTAACAATTTCAGGGTATAAAGGAATTGCTTCATGAACAGTCAGTTTTGATAAACGGTTGAACTCTTCTACTTCTTCAAAAGAAAGTGAAAAATTTTGTTTAAATATGGTCAATGTTTTTGCTACGGGAGTGGAATTTTTTCCCCTACGGCAATGCTTTGCCTGCTCCATGTCATCCAAATACTTTTCAAAATTAAACTCCTTATCTGATGAGGCTGAAGATATAGTATTAATGGCAAGACCCAATTCCTCTTGCTTTTGACACTACAGTGAACAATACCAATTTATTTTATATTTTTGGAGTCAGAGTCACTCCATTTTATAACAACTCTGACTCCACCGAAAAGGAAACCGACTCCAACTCCACAGCCCTGTTTAAAAGTACAACCTGTCCCATAAAAGAGAAGCATGGAGAGGGAAAAAGAGATGTAACCCAAAATTGCTGTGGCAGGAAAGGGTTAAAAACCCAACAATGAGGTTTTTAGTAATTCACTTTGTGGTTTTTTTTTAAGAGGCTTGTATGTAATTTTCTGAATGATGATTTTAGATTTTTTTTTTTACACTGAAAAAATAAAATATTGTATTTTATGGCCGTTTTGATAAACAACAAAAGGGTGATCAGTATGCAGGGCTGTGGAGTCGGTAAGCCAAAGCTCCGACTCCTCATTTTTCCTGACTCCGACTACGACACCCGACTCCCACTCCCTCATACATGGCACATGTTTAAGTGATAACTTTAGTGTAGTAAAGTGGTAACATCAGGCTTTTTATCGTCTTATGAAACAATAATCAAGATATTTATGTAGAACTTACACTGACAAACAAAATGGCGACAATGTTTTTAACTTTTGACTTTCAGGCTCCATATCTTACCACTACAGCTTTGTACATGAGGCTACCATCATTTTATAGACAATCATCTTACCTACCTTATACATACATTATTTAGTATTTAGCATCTCCTTAGTTTTGCAGATTCTTGTCATGTAACTGCATTGTTACTGTTTTGCTCCTAAAAATCAAAATTTGGCTTTCAGCACTGCCTTAATCCTTCTGGGCCTGCCCTGGATCAGATTCAAGCAGGTCTTGACCAAGATCTGATCCCAGGTCTCTTCTACACGTTCTCAATGTTGGTGCAGACTGGACTTGGCTCCAAGTACAGCTTTTTCTTCAATTCTACCCACAAGTGTTCCATTGGGTTGAGGTCTGGGGACTGTGGAGGCCAATACAGCAACTCTACTTCATTGTCATTGAACCCTTCCTTCTCCAAAGCATATGCTTCAGGTCGTTGTCCTGCTGGAACACTATGTCGTCCTTTTCATCCCCATAGTACTCGAGTGTATGAAGTAACGCTTATTGTAGGATACTCCCATATAGCTCAGCATTGAGGTCACCATCGATACTGGTCAAGTATCCAACATCTTTGGCTGTGAAACATCCCCATATTCTCAGGCTTCTGCCACTGAACCTGACAGTTCTTCCAGCTTCTCGATCCATAAGCCCCCTTTTGCCTTGATTCTTCCAGACCCATTTGCCCCCATCAAAGCCCGGTCTATTGACATTCATCTCATCGCTCCAAATCATCCGTTTTCAATCTTCCATTTTTTTGAACTTTTTTGCAAACTCGAACCAACGTTTCTTATGTTGAGATTTTAGTCGAGGCTTCTTCACCTTTTTTCAGGCCATCATTCTAAACCTGTGTAATGTTGCCCGATGTTTGCATCTCACTCTTGCGAAGCCTACGAGCTGCCTCCACTGCCGTGTTTGTCACGTTAGAACTGATCGACCTTGTGATGAGCAACTTGTTGACTCTGATATTTCCCCCGGACGTCATCTCTTGGCTTCTGAATGGATGAACAGACTTCATTCCATATTCTTCCCGCTGTCAGGGCCTCACATGACGCAGCAGTTTGACAATTTTCTTTCCAGAGATGCTATTGATGAGCTGCTTCTCTTTTCTTGGGAAATCATCTTCATGGCTGCTCGAACCAGTGACCTTTCACTTGGGAATCAGCCTAATACACTGAGTTATTAGGGAATGTGAGAACAGGTTGTAATTTGTAGTATACAAGAAGAAAAAGATTGTCCCACCACCAGGAGCAAAACAATAACAATGCAGTTACATGATAAGAATCTGCAGAACTGAGTAGATGCTAAATAGTTTCAGGTCAAAGTTATGTATGAGATCGCCAAGATTATCTTCTATAAAATGATGGGAGTCTCACGTTCAAAGTTTTAGTGGATGGTGAGATATGGAGCCTGGAAGTCACAAGGTTAAAACATTGTTACCCTTTTACTTGACTGTGTAAAATATATTTATAGAATACGATTTTAAAACACAAAAACTTTAATAAATTTTAAATATGAAGTGAAAAATTTTGCTGAAATCTGGTCAATCTGTTTGCTATGGAAGCGGAATCTTTTCCCTGCGGTAACACTTTGCCTGCTCGATGTCATTAGTTACACTCCTCATGTAATGAGGCTGAAGGTATGGGAGCAGTAGCATTTGCAAGACCCAATTTCTCTTGCTCTTGGCACCACATTGGACTAACTATACCAATTTATTATATATTTTGGGAGTCTGAGTCGGTCCATTTTTTAACGACTCCAACTCCTGCAAAATGGGCACTGACTCGGACTCCAACTCCACAGCCCTGTCCCCATGTTTAAAAATTTACTTAAACATATTTTCACATAGACTCCTACAGGTGTAAACAATGAGATACAAACTATAAAAAAAAATAATAATAATAATGATGTACCTTTTTGAGGGTCAACCATATTATGGTGTCCCATACGTGTTAACAAAGGTGCAACACCACTGGTGGGCTCCAGGTGACTCACTGGAATATAGGAATGATAGACACTTCTTGACAGGTGAGAAAATCCTGAGAAAAGTGGATAAAACACCGATTTACTACAATACAATTTAAAATGTGTATATTTAGTTTCAAACATCAAAGAAAGTCAGGAAGAAAACTGTGTAACACTGAATCATTGCACAACAAGCCAGATACACATGTGAAAAAATTGTTGGTACCCTTCCTTTAAAGAAAGAATAACCCACAATAGTCACTGAATTAACTTTAAACTGTCAAGTAGTAAAAAAATTAAATTGACTGAAAATCAACTGATGAAAATAAGACACTGCATTTAAATTGTGGCTAAACCACAAACAGAAAAACTAAAAAAAAAACTAAAATAATGAAACTGGCCTGGACAAAAATTTTAAAGGGTTTTTAAAAAGAATTTGAAAAATTTGTCGAAATTAGCATTTACTTGAAATCCTACTTCTCACCATCCCTCATTGACCATTTTATTAAGAAATAAAAAAAACAAAAACAAAAAAAAACAAAACAACGTGTACCAAAAAACAAAATACAACAACCTCTATATGCTGATTAGGCTAACCAGCCCATGCCCATCGGGGGGGGGTTTAATTTTCCTTCAGCCAATGCAGAAAAGGGCCCATGGTGCCTCAACGTAGGCTATATAATCTAGTTGCAGGGCTGGCGGGCTTAAAAACAGCCTGGTGCCACTGCTTAAACTCCTTTCACGCCACAGTAATTTTATTTTTTCATTGCGCTTATTTCTAACTACTCACCTTCCAAGGACCATAGCTTTTTTATTTTTTTTTTGTCTTCAGTTAGGTCCATTAATATTTGGACAGAGACAACATTTTTCTAAATTTTGGTTCCGTACATTACCATAAAGAATTTTAACCCCTTCCCGACACAGGACGTATGCATACGCCCCTAACAAAGGGAAAGTAGCATACCCCTGGCGATCACGGGGGCTTGCGGGCGACCGGCACGATCGAACAGGGGACCAGCGGTAAATTACCCTGGGATGTCGTACACCCGCCCCCGGGGGAGTCCCCGGGCCCGGCCGATAAATTGAAACCGCAGGCAGGAGGAGAAGCTCCCCCTCCCTGCTTCCCGGCGGGGGGCCGAATGCAGTTCGAAAGGGTCTCCTCCCTGATGGCCACGGGAGGAACGGCATTTTCCCCCGGGGTCATCTGTGACGTCCCATGCCCGCAATGCATTTGGGCAGGGTGACAGGTGTTGCATGGGACCATACACAGTACTAGTACTGTCACGGGCCCTGCCTTTATGATGTTGCTGTTAGAAAAAAAGTATAAAAAAGTGAAAAAAAGTAAAAATAAATGTAAAAAGTGAAAAAAAAAGTAAATAAAAAAAAAAAATAAAAAAAAAAACAGTACACCCCCCCCTTTTCCCCTTTACAAACCCCAATCGTCCAAAAAAAATAAAAAATAAATAAAGTACCCATTTTGGTATCGCTGCGGCGTAACGACCCACCCTATAAATCTGTCATTTAAATTTAAAACCCTAGGGTTGAACGCCGTTAAAAAACAAAAAAAAAAAAACTCATAGAATTGCGATTTTTGACATCCTGCAGCACATAAAATGGAAAAAAACGATCAAAAATCTATAAATCCCAAAAGTTGTCCCAAATTTAAAAACGTCAGTTCATCCCGCAAAAAAAAATTTTTTTACCGTCTTGTATTTAAAAAAAATAAAAAAGTTAGGGTTTTCTAGAAGACAGCGTGCATAAATATTTAACACAAAAAAACACTTTTTTCTTTTTAAGTGCTTCAAAATTGAAAAAAACATTAAATAGGGTTCGCCTTTAATCGTACGCCCCCGAGGGGAAAAGGGCAAAATGGTATGGATATTTGCCGGTGAGCACTTTTTTAAAAATAAAAAAACCTACTAGGATTGCAGTATTTTTTTCACCCTCCCTTTCCCAAAAAATGGATTAAAACTGATCAAAAGTCGGGCCCCCCCCAAAAAATGTTTTCCCCCAATAAAAACGTAAAACTCTTCCCCGGAAAAAACAAGCCCCTACCAGAAAAATTAAAAAAGTTATGGTCTAGACTATGCATGCAAAAAACTGTTTTCCTTTTTGAATAAAAGTGTTTTTTTTGTGTAAAACAGAAAAAACTAAAAAAAATATACAAATTGGTATCACTGTAAAAGTGATAAAGGGGGCATATGTCCCCAAATGGTACTAAAAAAAACGTCAATCATCCCAAAAAAACAAGCCCAAAATAGCTCCTATACAAAAATGAAAACGTTATGGTATCAAAAACGAAATTTTTTTTAAGACCTTTTTCTATTGTGTAAATTTAATAAAAACTAAAAAAAACATAAAAAATTTTTTATCATTGCAATTGTACCCCCCCCCTAGTAAAGATACCTGTCTTTATACTGCACGGCGAAAGCTTAAAATTAAACCCCAAAAAAAACTATGGGGGAAACTGCGTTTTCCCCTCATTTTCCCTAGCCAATGCAAAAAAAAACAAAACTTTGGAAAAAAATGTGCCCCCAAATGTAAATACACCCCTAGATGAGATCTATAGGCAAAATTAAATCCAAAAGGGGGTGACTTCTGGAAGGTTTATTTTTCGGGTACTTTGGGGGCTTTGTAAATCGACAGGGCCCCCAAATGCCAACGGGAAAATTGCTAAAAAGGTTTTGGGTGTTTTTTTTTTTTACCGGGGTTGCCTTGAAAAAATAAAACTTTTTACTAAAATTCAGATTATTGGGAAAAAAAAATTTTTTTCTTTTTCACAGCCTAACGCAAAAAAAATTTTGTGACCACCGGGGGCGATTTCTACTACACCCCTGAAAAAAACCCCTAAAGGGGGTGTATTTTTCCAATATGGGGTTTTTTTAGGGGAGTTTATTAAGTTTTACCCTTGGGTGTCCGAAAACCCCTGAAATCCCCCTAAAAAAAAAATCGTAATGAAAATGGCCCTAGATCCATAGGTGTCCTCCTATTCGGGGGCTTTGGGGTTTTAGCCAAAATAATGCACTGGCCAATAGGGATATCTCTGAAAAGGAGAATCTGGGGAATAAATTTTTTTAAGTTCATACCCGATCACATTTACCGTTTTTTGAAAAAATGTTAAAAAAAAATTTAAAAAATTGAAAAAAAAAAGTAAAATTTTTTGAAATTCACTTCCACTTTGCTTTAAAATTCTGTGAAACCCCTAATGGGTTAATAAACTTCCAAAATGCGGTTTTGAAACTTAAGGGGTGTAGTTTCTTAGAGGTCATTTTGGGGTATCTAACATACAGGTCAATCAAAGTCACGTTAAAACGGGAAATGGTCACTAAAAAATGTATATTGCAAATTTTGTTGAAAAAAAACTACAAAATTTCTAAGCCCCCTAATGTCGTTAAAAAAAAAAAAAAAAATACATTTTAAAAAAAAAATGCCAAACACGCAGACATATGGTAAAAGCTAGAAAAAACTATTTTGAGTGGAATAACTACTGTCTTACATCAGAAATTTTTTAAGTTTAAAAAATTGGAAATTTTTTAAAAATTTTTTATGATTTTTTTGATATTTTTTACAAAAAAACAAGCATTTTTTTGGGCCAAAAATTTCTTACTATCTTAAAGCACAATTGTTTTCCGAGAAAACACATTCTGAAACCATGGATAGGTTAAAGTTCAAAAATTTTTCTCACATAAAAAGACATGCCAATTTAAAAAAATTTGGGGGCCCGTAGAGAGGCCAAAACTGGCTCCGCGGGGAAAGGGGGGGTTTAAAAAAAACAATTTAAAATGCATTTGAAGTTCAGATTTTCAGCTTTAATTCAGTGGATTGACCAAAATGATTGCATAAAAATGTGAGGAACTACAAGTTGTTGTTTTTTTTTCCTTAAACACAATTCATTCATTTTAGGGGCTCAAAAGTAAAAGGACAAATTAAATAATTGTAAATAAAATGTTAACTTCTAATACTTGGTTAAAAAACCTTTTTATTTGGGAAATGACTGCTGAAGTCTTGAAATCATGAAATTTACCAGACGCTGTTTTCCTTTCCTTTTTTAACCCCTCTGCCAGGCCTTTTTGAAGCGGTTTTTAGTTGCTGTTTGCTTGTGAGCCTGTCTGAAGTTTAGTCTTTCACAAGTGAAATGCATGCTCAATTGGGTTGAGATCAGGTGACTGGCTTGGCCATTCAAGAATATTCCATTTATTTGCTTTAATGAACTTCTTTGGCTTTATGTTTAGGGTCATTGTCCATATATATTATTAAAAGCCACCAATCATTTGGCTGCTTTGGCGGATTTTAGCACACGTATGTTTTGCTACCTCAGAACTCATCCGGCTGTTTGTCCCGTGTCAATCATCAATAAACACAAGGGTTCATTTCCACTGGGAGCAAACATGCCCCAAACCATCAAAAATCTCCGTCTTTTTCAGAGATATGGTACTTTGGATTTTGAGCGTACCGCCTGTATCATACTTTTTTCTTTTTCTTTTTCTGGTAAGGGATCCCGGTTTTTCAGTCCAAAAGAAGTTCTTCCAAAACTGTGGGCTTTTTTTGAGTGTTTTTTGTCAAAGTCCAAATTGCTTTTTTTTTTAGATTAGAGTGGCTTGCACTGTGCAGTGAACCCTTTTATTTACTTTTTTGAAGACTTTTTTTTTTGGTAGATTTTTTATTGAAAGCCTACATTCGGAGGCGTTTTCACTTGGTTGCCGTTATGAAGGGGTTGCTTTCACCATGGAAATTTTTCTGCAACCATCCCCACTTTTTCTTCCATGAGCGTCCGGTCTTTTTGATTTAGGAGTTCACCCCTTGCTTCTTTCTTTTTTAGGGTGTACCAAACTGACTTTTTTCCACTGTAATATTGTAGCAATTTCTCAGAGGTTTTAAATTTTCTGTTTTTGAAGCTTAAGGATGTTTTGTTTCACCTGCATGGAGAGCTCTTTTGACTGCATGTTTTCTTCACAGCAATATCTTCTAAATGCAAGCATCAAACCTCAAAATCAACTCAGGCCTTTTATCTGCTTAAATGAAATGAATAAGGGAAATTTCCCACCCCTGCCCCTGAAACAGCTTTGGTCAATTTGTTAATTAATATGGTCCCTTTATAAACAGGGTGGCAAATGTTAAGGAGCTGAAACTCCTAGACCCCTCATCCAAATTTAACCCCTTCCCGACATTGGACATACCCATACGTCCTAGCGGGAAGCACGTTCCCGAAAATGGACATATGGGTACGTCCTGGAGATCATGCAGGATTACAAGTGAGCCTCACAAAATCACGACATGGGACCAGCGGTATATTACTGCAGCCCTCATGCCGCATCACCCACGACCGGAGTAAGCTCCAGACGCGGGTTATTAAACCCTTAGCTGTGGCGATCTATTAAGATCGCCGGACCAAAATCGCAGACAGAAGAAGGGAACTCTCGGCCCAGCAGCGGCACGAGATTGTGCCATTGCCATTTCCCTCCAGACAGCCCTGTAGTGTAATCAACACTTCCTGGAATGTCTGTGATGTCACCATGCCCGGCAATGCATTGTGGGCATTTCTGGGCAGGGTGATTGACAGTTGCCATGGAGACCAGTAGAGAGCATTTCTGCTCTGTACTGATCTCTTTTTGTATGAGTGATCTGAAACTCACTGATAGAAATCCCCTATGGGGAAAAGTGAAAAAAGGGAAACACAAAAATAAAATAAAAACACACTTTCCTCCTTTACAAACACCAATTCCTCCCCAAAAAAATAAAGTAAATGCGTGCAAGATAGTGAAGATAGATAGCTGGGAATTAGTAATAAATCAGGGGGTGGAGTGGAGGGAGGAGATGTAGCAATAGTTAAACAGAACAGGGAGAAAGGAATAAAAACTGGAAAAAAACTTTTAAATTTTTCATGCTGGGCCAATGCCCGGAGTTCCCAAAAAATAAATGGCAGGGAAATTTTTAAATTTTGGGAAAACATAGTGGGGGTTAAAAAGAAAATGGCTGGATGAGAGCTTAAAGACCCCGGGCGTTTAACCCTTTAAAAGGGTTTCGGTTTTTTTTTAGACATGAAGTAGGGCCTGGGGAAAAGGGGGGGGGGTTGTCCCGTCTTATGAAAATCGTTTTTTTGAAGCTTTAAAACTGCAGGGAAAAATTTTAAAATTAAAAGGTTTAAAGAACAGGGTGGAATCATTATGGGTAAATTTTACTTTGGGGGGAAAAATAATAAAATTTCCCCAAAAAGGGGGTCTGTATAAGCCCCCAAATATAACCGAAAACCCCTGGAAAAATGTAATCCTTCCCGGGGAAACAGATGAGGCAAAATAATCGGGAATGAGGTTTTTATTATTGGGGGACTTTTTTAAGCCCCAAACATAAATTTTAGAATCTGAAAAACCCGTTGTCTCCAAAAGGAAAAAAGGTTTTTTTTCAATAACTAAAGAATTTAATTATAGAGGGGCGGGAAACGATTCTAACAAAGGGAATTCGTTTGGGGAAATTTTAGGAAAAAATTTGGTTCGGGGAAAGAAGTCGAAACTTTTTGGGGTATTCAGGGTGAAAGAAGTGGCTTTTGATTGATAAAATGGCTGCGGGGCACAATGGGGGCACATGGGGCAAAGCACCCCCTGGGAGGGGAAAAGGGCCTAGCCCGCTGAAAATGTGGGAGAAAGGGGAAGCCAAACAAAAGACCGGGGGATTCGTGACGCACCGCCACTAAAACAAGTCCGGGGGCGGGCGCCGGGGGGCTTCCCCTCCTCTCACTGTGGGTATCAGGGGGAAGGTGCTCCGTGACTGATTTTCTTTTTTACGAAAAAAATTGATTTTTATACAAACGATTTTTGTGGGGGGTTTTCTCAGCTTGTTCAGAGGAACTGTTTTTTTTTTTTTTTAATGTTTATTTTTAAATTTTTTGGGGTATTGGAAACTGAAATCCGTGTGCGTCCACTGCGTGCTTTCATTCAATTTTCCAAAATGGGAAAACTAAGCCAGTTCCTGTTTTTTCATTTTAAAAAAACAGGGTTTTTTCAATCAAATACCCCCTTTTTTTATTTTTGGGTGCTCAATTCTATTGCGCCCAATTTTTCATCCAAAGGGGGGTTTAAAAAAGTGGGTTTTTTTGCTGGTTTTGCTGGGCCCCCAAAAAAAACCGTTTTTTTTCAACACCAAAAAAATATAAAAAATTTTTTGTTTCCTAACTCACAAAACAAAAGGTTTTTTACAAATGTTCTTTTTGTTTTCTGTGGCGTAGAAAACGCAATTTTTAACACGCCCACAAAACTTAGTTTGTGGGCCCCACCCCAAATTCTTTGGTGCAAATTTTCATCCAGGGGTTAATTTTAAACATTGTTTTTTCTGGGTTTTGTTTGGGCCCCAAGAAAAACCCTTTTTTCAAAGCCAAAATATATACATTTTTCCTTTTAAACCTAATTCACAAGCCAATGGTTTAAATTCCCAAATGTTTTCTTTTTGTTGTGTGGCGTACAAAAACACGCCCAAATTTTAACACGCTACAAAAACTAAATAGTTTGTGGGGGCCCCCCCAATTTTTTTGGCGGAATTTACATCCCCGGGGTTTTAAATTTAAGCGTTGTTTTTTCTGGGGTGGCCCGACCCCAAAAAAACCGTTTTTTTTTCAACGCCAAAAAATTTTTACATTTTTTTTGTAAAAACCCTTTTTTCAATTTTCCGAAGGTTAATTAAGCCTGTTTGTGCTTTTTCCCTTTAGTAAAAAAAACAAATGTTTTTTAAACGAAATCATACAAATACTTTTTCCCCGGCCATTTGTTTGGGCGCAAATTTTTATCCAAGGGTTAGCCAAGCTTTTTTACTGGGTTATTTGGGGCAAAAAAACGGGGTGTATATTTATTTATATACAATTTCCCTCATCAAAAAAGTTTTCTGTTTCTTTTTTGAAAAAAACGTTTTTGTTGCAGAGAGGGGGGGAAAAGGGTCTGCACCCGCGATGGCAAATGGCACAAAAATTCCCCGGGCAGGCCCCGGTTTGCAAACAGCAAGGGGAAAGTGCAGCAGGGGTCACTCCGGGGGAAAGGCCCCAAAAATTGCCGCTGGTTTATTAGCGGCCCCTGTGTTGTTCAGGGAAACCCCCAAAGGGGTTCCCTTGAAAGGTTTATAGGTCATTTATCTTCCTCCCAAAATTACATCTGACAAACCCCGCCAAAAGGGCGGGGGGGAAAACCCCAGAAAAAACAACCCTTAATTGGGAGGCCCGGGGTTTGGAAGGGCCCCGGGGGGCGGGTCAAGGGGGCCCCCCCCTGTCCCCCAACCCGCCTCTGTCCCCCCTCGGTTCCCCCAGCCAGAATTTTAATATGTGGTCTGGGGCCCCAAAGGCCCCCCTATTTAGCGGGTTTAACCCTTTTTAGGAGGGCAGTAAACAGCTTCTTGGCCCCGGGAAGGGGGAAAAGGGGCCCCCTATCGCCTGCTTCTTGCAGTAGGCGGAAAAAGTATTGATGTGGGGAGTGGCCTGGGAGGTCATGTTGTGAGAGGTCAGGTCGCAACCATGGGCCGGTGATTGGGAAAAAGGGCAGCAGTGACGGGTGAAAAAACAAAAAAATGATGATTTTAGCCGAAACACTTGGGAGCCCCGGGGGGAGGCAAGGGCTTCCCTATCGTTTAGGAGGGGAAAAAAGGGCGGGCAGCTTGCGCCATTTGGGGGCAGGCAAGCCCGGAAAATGGGTCGGTGGCCTGAAATTGAGGATAACAAACAGTGTTGGGTCGGGAGCCAAGCGGCCCCGGGGGGTAAAAAACCCGCTTCCAAAGGGCCAAGAAAGGTTAGCAGCCCGGGGCTCGGAGGCAGCAGTAGTCCCCCTCCCGTGCGGGGGGGCCGTGGGGGTTTTTTTTTTTAAAAATCCGAAAACCCCGGGGGGTTTTTTTGGGAGTTCTTTGTAAGACACCGGAGGAGCCGGAAAAATGGGTTTAAAATTAGTAAAATTTTTGTGGGGAGGGAAAATGAAGAGTGGCCCGGGAGTAACGTTGGCCCCCATGGCCCTGCGTCAAACATGCAAACGTAAACCCCTCCGGTTTGGGTGGGGGGGAAAAGTTTGGGTCCAAAATGTGGGGGTTTCCCTCTGCCCCCCCGCTTGGACCAAACCCCCCAACCCCGCAGCGCCCCCGTGGCATGCATGCCCTTGAGCAGTCAAGGCTCCCCCGCCTCGCAGGAAAAGGGGCTGTTTCTCCCTTTTACATCATTTTCCCCGGGCCAGATGCTTTCCCGCCCCCTCGTTTTCATGGCGCCAGCAGTGTTCAGCGAGGCGATTGCAAAAAAAAGACAACAGTATGCCCCCCAACCAAACCCAAAGGTTTCAGCGGGGTGACCGTTGTCCTGTTCCCAAAAATTTTGGGGTTCCAGTCCTCCCTTTCCAAATGGTTTGGGCCCCTGCACCCCTTCAGGAACTAATGGCTTGTGCCGACCCAGATGGAGAGTTCCCCCAAACCGTAATTTCTTTTCCAAAAAGGCAAATACCAGCACTTATAAAAAATGTAGAACCGAAGGTGGGGGGGCATCCTTAGTTATCGGTTTGTTCCAAGGTGCCAAAGGGGAGCGCGGAAGTCTGGACTTTTAACTAAGGTCAGGGGGCCCGGAAAATGTCCCTTTTCGGCCCACTGGGTTGGGGAAAGTGCTTTCCCGCCCGGACACCCAAAAAATTGGGGCAGGAGACGCCGCTTTTCTTTCCCCCAAAGTTGTCAAACTGCTTTCCCCTCGCCAATGTTTTCCCCCTCCTCCTCCCCCCACCAAAACCCCCAAAATCTCAGGGCCCCCAAAAGTAATGCTCCAATTTTTTACCCATGTGTAGGGCACAGCCGGGGGTCACGCGTTTTTAAAAATGGGGTTTTCCCCCGGGCAAAAGAAAGTCCCACAGGGAGGGGGAAAAACTTTCCCCGGTTTATTGGGGAGCAAGAAATTTGATGGGTGGCTTTCTCGCCCCCCAACTGCAAAAGGAAAACCCTGGTGGGCGGCAAAAAGGGGGAACGGTTTGTCCGCCTGCACCGAGGGGGGGTTTGGGCCAAAGCGCCTGCCATGGCGCACCCGTTCAATTTGGGTTGGGGAAAAAGGGGCCCGAAGTCTTTTCCCCGATCTTCAGAACATTCTGAAAATGGGGCCCGGAAACTGTAAAGACCTTTTTCCTTTTGTTAAAAAAAGCCAGGGGAAAAACCCCCCTCGGTTGGCAGGCGAACGGGCCTTCCCCCCAAAAGCTTGATATGCCCATGTTTCCACAACCCCTGGAATTTTCCCGCCGCACATGGTTTGGGCCGACTGTTGAACAAAGAAAGGGCCCTTAACGATTTTTTGTTTACCCAGGCTGACAGAAGTCTCCCCTGTTTTAAATTTGGGTGTAAACCCGGGGCCCGCTCATGCGGGGGCACCTGCCCTTTGTTGAGGCCATTCGAGGGAAAGGGGGAAGTTATTTGGGCAGTCGCCGGACTACGGGGAAAAGAAAAAACAAACATTCAATGTTCATGTCCTGGAAAGATGGGTGAAAAATCTGTTGGGCGGGGGAAATGGAGAATTTGGGGACTAATTCTCGTGGCCACATGGGGTCCGGTGGGGACCCGAAAAAGGAGGAGGAGGAGGAGGGCATTGGAGCAGAAGCATTGTTGGTGGGAAAAGAGTGGATTTTTACCCCGGGTTTACAAGAGAGGAAAGGGGCAGGAGCAGTGGAGGAGGTGGATGGAGATTTTAGGAAAAACTAGGCGAGACCCCCCAAACACGTGGCCCGTTTTAAAAGTGGAAAAAGGGAAAGGGGGCCCCGGGGTCACTTGGTTTCAGATGGCCCGCCAGGGATGCTTATTTGCCTGGGGTTGTGACACCGAATAGTCAGCATCCCGGGAGAGGGGGATTCTGGGTCTCCCCCCTATTGGGCCTCGTCCGGTCCAAAATGGGAGCCCCCTTTTTCCCCCCTATTGAGAGGGAAGACAAAAATCAAAAATTTCTATAGGGAAATTCTCCGTTTCAGTTGGCTGCTGCCCATGGGGCGGCATCGTCCCCCCTCTGGGCAGGGGCTTTACTGGGGGGTTTTCCCCAGCGTCACGTACTAAGGGCCGCAGGGTGCTGGGGGGAAGGGGGGGGGGGGGGGGGGGTTTTGGGCAGTACCAGCCCCCATCGTGTAAAAACCAAGTCTGGAAGGGCAATGTGGCGCTTCCTTCACCCACCTATGAGGGGCATTTGCCGCAAAGGGAGAGCAGGGAGGAACCCGGAAAACAGTCCCTGAAACCAATAGGGTGTGGCCTACTTGGACCCCAAATTGCCCATAAGTTTGAAAGGGTCCCCCTGGACTACTGGGAGCCAAAAATGGATGTGTGGGGCAAAAATTGCCGGGGTTTGGGAGTGGGAAGTGTTCCGGGCCCGGGGCCAGTAAAATGTTGGCAAACAGGGCGGGGGGGGTTCTTTTCGGGGGGGGGCCATCCTTTTTCCCCCAAGGGGGGAACCCCCCCCTTGTCCACGGGAAATGTGGAACGAAAATGAAAAATTTTTCGATGAATAAAGGGGTTTTTATCGGGCCCGGATTTCCCACACACCAATGCCTTTTGGCCGGGGGCAGTCTGGGTTTTAAATACCTGCCTCAAACCCCCTTATTCTGATGGGGCCCACCACCCGATGCCCCAAAAATCTTTCTGACGGGTTTTTCCATCTGCCTTTTTAAACCCTCTTTACCAAAAGGGCCCGGTATTTCCACCCACCTCAACAATCTGTTCCCTTGTAACCCTCTATGACCCATGCTGTGCTGCGTTGCCGTGAAATCCCCCACTGTGCATTGTGCCCCTGCCCGACCTTTATGTGCTGCCCCCGTGGGCCCCCGCTCTTTAGAAATTTTGCCACTCTGTGGTTCCCCCCTGTTTTTCCACCCCCAGAAAAATCCCTTGTGCCACCCGCATGATCTCCCTGCTGCTTTCTGTCCCTGACCTCCCACTGTTTTGATTGTTGCCACTCTGTGGCCCTAATACTGTTTAGCCGGGCCCCAGAAGGGCAAATTTTGCCACTGCCGATTCAAAATTCTGCCCGCCGTGACCTCCCCAAAACGTGTGATTGTGCCACTCTGTGGGCCCAATACTGTTTTGCCCCTCCAGGGTTTTCATTGTTTCCATGTGATCTTCCCTGTGCTCTGTCGTGAAACCCCCACACGGGATAATTGTGCCACTCTGTGGCCTAAATTTTTGTTTTGCCGCCCCCCCAAAAATGTCCCCTTGGGGGCCAATGCCTGATTTTCTGTGTGCTTTCGTTGGGCCTCACACTTGTGTGATTGTGCCCTTTTTGTGGGCTTCCTCCTGTTTTGCCACCTCCAGAAAGTTTTATTGTGCCCCTGCCTGATCTCATGCTTTCTGCTGTCGTGACCCCACACTTTTGGGGGATTTTTTGCCACTCTGTGGCCTAATACTGTTTTTTTCCGGCCCCCAAAAATGTTTTATTTTGTTTACTTGGGTGACCTCATTTCTGCTGCCGCCGTGACCTCCACAAATGTGTGGAAATTTTGCCACTCTGTGGGCCCCCTTTTTTCTGTTTTGGGCCCCCCAAATGTCATTGTGTCAATGCCCGACCTCATCTGCTGCCCCATGAACCCCCCCCCACCCGTGTGATTTTGCCCCCTCTGAGGCCTAAAAACTGTTTTAAACCCCCTCCAGAAGTCTTGTGGGCCCCTGCTGATCTCATTTTGCTGCTGCGTGGGCCTTTTCCCCACTGTTGGGGATTTTTTGGAAACCCTTTTGGGCCCTTTAAAAATGTTAAACCGCCTCCAGAATTTTTCATTGTGCCCCTTGGGCCCGATCCCCATGCGGTGCTGTCGTGACCCCCAACTGTGTGTTTTTGCCATTCTGGGCTTCCTCCCCGGGTTTTTCCACCTCCAAGAATTTTTCATTGTGCCACTGCCGGGCCTCATTTTGTGCTGGGGCCGGTCACCTCCCACTCTGTCACTAAAGTTTCCCCTGAGCTTCGCTTTTTTTTTTCCGCTTTCGTGGCCCCGCTTTTTTTCAGGCTTCATTCCCGCTTGGGTTTTTTTGGGCAGTTTTGCCCTTTAAGTGCCCAGGGAATTTTTTTAGTGAAGCGATTGAAGGCCCGGGGCCGTCATTGCGTTTTCCCTACTAAAAAAACCCAAAATTGTATTTAAGACCAAACCAAACTCCCCCCCTGAATTTAAGCATGGCACAACGTTTTTACAGCACCCTGCAGGGCCCCTGCGCCCGCAGGAAAAAAGTGCTTTTTTTTTCGGGATTATGCCGGGAAGTAATTCCCGGAAAAAAAAAAAATTATTTTTTCGGGGAAAAATTTGGCGAAGTGACCGAAAACGAATTTTTGGAAGGGAACATTCGGGCCCCTCTCTAATAATTACCTTTAGCAAAAGGTTTTCAGGAAAACGGGCTTTGAGGAAGGCCCTTCTAGACTTAATATTAAACTAATTGCCTGACAAAAAGTAACAAAAAGGGTTTGGGGGGGGGGCACTTACGGAATAGTGCCATAATTTTAAATAGATTTCCTTTTTTCCTTTTAAATTTTAAAACCCTTTTTTTTCGAGGGGCTTTTTAAAAAAACTGAATTTGAGGGAAGGCCAAAATTTTTTTCCCCTTAGAGAGGGGGGGTTAAACCCTATTTATTGGGGCCCGGTGTTTTTAAAAAAAAAAGGAAAAAAATAATAAATGGGGTATTTTAAAAAATCTTAGGGGGGCCCCCTGTGAGAGGGGCTTCCTTAGGGAAAAAAATATTAGAAACAGGAAAAAAACCCGGGCTTTGGAGTCGGGAGTCTTTATTTTAAAAAGGATGAAAGGGCTCCCCAAAATTAAAATAAAATTTGTTGTTCCAGTTAGTTCGGGTGCAGTGCATAAGAGCAAGAGGGAAAAAGGGTTGGCCCCGTGCTTTGCTTCCCCTATCTTAGCTTTATACACGAGGAGGTAAATTTTTGACATTTGGGGGGGCAAAGCGCTGCCCCAGGGGGAAAAAAATTCTGCTCCCATGGGAAAAACCCATTTTTTAGCAAAATTTTTTTTAAACCCGCTTTCAAAGAAGACGAGTTTAACCATTCATCAAAACTGACTGTGGCTGAGGTAATTCCTTTATACCCCGACATTGCTAGAGATGTTGCCCCTGTGGTAACCGCTTTGCCCCCAACCCAAGTTAGTGTAGAGAGGCCATTCTCTAACCTGGAAATAATGAGATCAGATGTGAGGTCATGTATGCCGGATCTGATGGAGGCAATACTATTTCTCAGAACAAATTCAGAGACTCCACAAATGTTCCTGCAGTTTTTTGCATATTTACATTTTTTGTGTTCTAATGTCACATCCAATAAATATATTTTACACTGACAAGCAAAATGATAACAATGTTTTGAACTTGTGAATTTCATGCTCCATATCTCTCCGTCCACTGCAGCTTTGTACATGAGGCTACTGTAATTTTATATACAGTCATCTTACATCTTATACATAAATTTGACTTGCAAGTATTTAGCATCTGCTTAGTGCTACCGATTCTTTCCTGTAACTGCATTGTTACGGTTTTGCTCCAAAAAATCAAAATGTTAATATTTACAATTTTGTTAGTATTTGGGATATCCACCTTTGGTTTTCAATACTGCTTGAATCCTTCTGGGCTCTGGATCGGATTCAAGCATTACTTGACCAAAATCTGATCCCAGGTCTCTTCTACACATTCCCAATGTTGGTGCAGACTGGACTTGGATCCAAATACAGCTTTTTCTTCAACTCTACACACAAGTGTTCAAAAGATCCAAACTTTGCTTGTCAGTGTCTGTTCTACCTAAATAGCTTGATTATTATATCATAAGGTGATAAACAGCCTGATGTTACCATTTTACTACAGTAAAGTTATCACTTAAACATGCACCATGTATGAGGGAGTCAGGAGTCGGAGGTTTGGGAAATTGAGGAGTCGGAGTCGGGGCTTTGGCTTGCCGACTCCACAGCCCTGGGAAAAACCCAATGTGGACCAACAGAGATGTAAAGGAGGCAATAAATAACAAAAAGAAAGCATTTCAGTAACTAAAACAGGAGGGCAGTGAAGAGGCACTAAAAAGCTATAAGGGAAAAAATATGTAAAATAATGATGAAGGCAGCAAAGCTGGAGACAGAAATACATATTGCCATAGAAAGTAAAACTAACCCCAAAATATTTTTTAACTATATAAATAGTAAAAAGATTAAAACAGAAAATGTTGGCCCTTTGAAAAGTAGTGAGGGAGATATTGTGGAGGTCAATGAGAGAAAGCAAGCCTATTAAACAATTTTTTCTCCACTGTATTTACCGAAGAGGATGACCTTTCTGTTAATGAGCAGAGGGATGAGGTTAACTCAAACTTAAATGTTTCTTGTCTAACCCAGGAAGAAGTGCAGCTCCGTCTTAAGAACGTTAAAATAGACAAATCACTAGGCCCTGATGGTATATACCCCTGTATCCTAAGGGAGTTAAGTAATGTCATAGATAGGCCTCATTCTTAATATTTATGGACTGTATAATAACGTGGTTCTGTCCCTGTCAAGTTCATGATTTAATGGAAAACATAATCTGTTCTATTATTACATCCTTATAAAGCTCACCCGATATTGTGTTTAAACTGCACTTTATAACAGTGGTGGAACAGAGGCACTGCTTACAGCAAACAAAAACAAGACCTTCATAAATTCCTCTTCTGAAGGATACAGATACTGCGCAGATGCAAACCTCGAATCTGCCTTAGCAACAGCCAACTAGCCAATCAGTTGGCATTTACCAAAGAGATATGAAGTTGTAACTTCCTGATAATAAAACAGATGTATATACCAGACAGACCTGTGTGGTGTGCATTTCTTAAGCTCTCGGCTGAGACCAGCTTTTTTAACGCAATTTGGACAGGGACAACCAATTGGATAGGAGTAGAACAAAAGATAATTCTACACCTAATATCCTCACCTGACAGAGGGATGAGGTGAACTCCAACTTAAATGTTTCTGGTCTAACCCAGGAAGAAGTGCAGCTCCGTCTTAAGAACGTTAAAATAGACAAATCACCAGGCCCTGATGGTATACATCCCCATGTCCTAAGGGAGTTAAGTAATGTCATAGATAGGCCCCTATTCTTAATATTTATGGACTTATAATAACGTAGTATGTCCCAAATGATTGGCGCATAGCACATGTGGTGCCAATATTCAAAAAGGGGTCAAAAAGTGATCCTGGAAACTATAGGCTGGTAAGTTTATCCTCTGTGGTAGGTAAAATGTTTGAAGGTTTTCTAAGAGATGCTATCCTGGAGAATCTCACTGAAAATAAATGTATAACGCCGTTCCAGCATGGGTTTATGAAAGATTGGTCCTGTCAAACTAATCTCATCAGCTTCTGATCAGAAAGTTAGTTCTACATTGGATCGGGATGAGCCATTGGATGTCATATGTAGATTTTTCTAAAGCACTTGATACTGTGCCACATAAAAAGTTGGTAAGTAAAATGAGAATGCTTGGACTGGGGGAAAATGTGTGCAAGTGGGTAAGTAACTGGCTCAGTGATAGAAAACAAAGGGTGGTAAGTAACGGTACATACTCCTACTGGATCCCTGTTACTAGTGGGGTACCACAGGGCTCAGTATTGGGCCCTATCCTCTAATATTTTCATTAATGATCTTACACATGGGTTGCACAGTAGAATATCAATCTTTGCAGATGATACTAAGCTCTGTAAAGTAATCAACACAATAGAGGATAATGTGTTATTACAAAGGGATCTGGATAGCTTGGAGGCCTGGTCAGAGAAGTGGCAGATGATGTTTAACACAGATAAATGCAAGGTTATGCACATGGGGAGGAAAAAATCCATTTCATGATTACATGTTAAACGGAAAAACGCTGGGTAAAAGTGACATGGAGAAGCACCTGGGAATCCTGGTGGACAGTAAACTTAACTGTGTAAAGCAGCAGCTGCCAAGGCAAATAGGATCATGGGTTGTTTTAAAAGGGGCATAGATGCACATGATGGGAACATTATTTTCCCATTATACAAGTCACTGGTTAGAGCACACATGGAATATTTTGTATAGTTTTGGGAACCAGTGCAAAGGAAAGATATTGTGGAGTTTGAACAGGTACAAAGGCGGGCACCAAAAATAATAAAAGGACTGGGTGGACTGCAATACCCAGAAAGATTAGCAAGATTAGGGTTATTTAGAGAAAGGATGGCTTTGGGGGGACATAATAAATATGTTTAAATATATTAATGGTCAATATAGAGATCTCACTAAAGATTTATTTATACCCAGGAATGTATCCATAACAAGGGGGCATCCCCTACGTCTTGAGGAAAGAAAGTTTCTACATAAACATAGAAAGGGATTCTTTACGGTTAGAGCAGTGAGACTGTGGAACTCTCTGCCAGAGGAAATTGTCATGGTGAATTCAATAACAGAGTTCATAAAGGGTCTGGATGCATTTCTAGAGCGTAATAATATAACAAGTTATAGTGACTAGGATTCTTTTTTCCCTAAAATGAGGACAATTGGCTTCTACCTCATGGGGATTTTTGCCTTCCTCTGGATCAACACTTTAGCTAATAGGCTGAAATGGATGAACTTTTGTCTTTTTTCGGCCTAACAATCTATGTAACTATGTAAAAGTATACATAGCTGGTGTGCATAACGACTTACCCTACAAATATGTCATGTTAATTAACCCACGCGGTGAACGCCATTTAAAAAAATATATATATATAAAAAAATTGCGATTTTCGATCGGCCCACAGCACATAAAATGGAATAAAAAGCGATCAAAAACTCATATAAAACGCCAAAGTTGTACCAATTAAAACAACGGTTCATCCCGCAAACAAAAAGCCCTTACACAGCTCTGTAAACAGAAAAGTAAAAAAAGTTATGGCTATTAGAAGATAGCGATGCATAAATATTGTTTTACACAAAAACACTTTTTTTTCTTCTTTAAAGCTCTTCAAAATAAAAAAATGTATATAAATTGGGTATTGCCATAATTGTATCGACCCCCACAGTAAAACTAACTTGTCAAGGATAATGCACGGTGTGCACTGTTAAAAATAAAAAACACTACTAGGATTGCAGTGTTTTCTTCGTCCTGCCTTCCAAATAACGGATTTTAAATTGATCGAAAAGTCTTGTCCACCCCCCAAAAAATGATACCAATAAAATTGTCAACTTATCCGGAAAAAAAGTTCATACACAGAAAAATAAAAATGTTATGGTTCTCAGACTATGGTGATGCAAAAACGTGTTTCCCTTTCAGAATAAAAGTGTTTTCATTGTGTAAAAGCAGCAAAATATAAAAATAAATAAATAAATAAAAAATACAAATTGGGCATCTCTAATCGTATCGACCTGCTGAGTAAAGCTAACACGTCACTTATACCACATGGTGACCACTGTAAAAAATAAAAAAAACACTACCAAGATTGCTGTATTTTGTTCAAAATGCCTCACAAAAACCTTAAGAAAAAGTGATCAAAGAGTCATATGCACCACATAATTGTACCAATAAAAACATCAACTGATCCCGCAAAAAACAAGCCCATAATCCGTTCCGTATACAGAAAAATAAAAAAAAATTATGGCTGTCAGAATAAGACAACATAAAAACATATTATAAACATATTTCTATTGTGTAAAAGTAATAAAACACTATATAATATTTATATCAATGTAATTGTACCGACGGGCATAATAAAGTTATCAAGTCATTGACAATGCATGGCGAAGGCTGTAAGATTGAAACCCAAAAAACAACGACTGAAAAATGACTGAACACCCATTTTCATGGCCCAATTCCCCAAAAAATTATGGAACATACCTGTACGCCAAAATGCACAATACACCCCTAGATAAGATCCATGAAGGTTGTTGAATCCAAAATGGGCTGACTTCTGGAAGGTTTCACCCGTTCTGGTACTTTGGGGGCTTTGCAAATGAGACCCGGCACCCACCAAAATCTGCGTTCCAAAAGCCAAATAGCGCTCCCCACTTTGTACGCTCTGCCATGAGCCCAAACAGCAGTTTACACACATATGTAGGGTATTGCTGAACTTGGAAGAAATTGCGTAACAAAATTTGGGGTGCTGTTTTTCCAGCATTTTTTGTAAAAATGAAACATTTTCAGCTAAGATTGCAGATTGTTGGGGAAAAAAAATCATTTTCACAGCCTAACACTAAAAAAATTAGTAAAACACCTGTGGGGTCGATATACTCACCATAACCCTGGATATGTTCCGTAAGGAGTGTAGTTTCCAATATTGGGTTTTTTATGTAAGCTTATTAAGTTTTAGCACCTTAGGGTGTTTGCAAAAGTGGAATAGCCCCTAAATAAAATCCTATTGAAAATGAGACCCCGGAGTCCAGTAGATGCTCCTCCTATTCTGAGGCTTGTGGTTGAGCCAAGTAGCGCACTAGAGCCACATATGGGATATCTCTGAAAACTGCAGAATCTGGGGAATCAATGTTCAGCTATATTTCCCTGGTGACATGTTCTTGTGAATAATCGTTACAAATTTAAAATCTGCAAAAAAAAAGTGAAATTTTAAAATTTCACTTCCACTTTGCTCTAATTCCTGTGAAACACCTATTGCGTTAATCAACTTCCTAAATGCGGTTTTGAATACTTTAAAGTGGTTTTATCGTTACAAAGATCATGTCTCAGATTATGGTGACAGTAAAAATAAGCACTTTTGTAATTGGTTTGCATTACCTCTGTCATTTGGTTTAGCAGATATGAGCATCTCTTTAAATCTGTCTTCTATTTCTGCTGTTGCTGGTCAGAATGCCCCCTGGTCGATTCTGGCACCCTAGACACGCCCCCTGCACTGTGATTGGATGGCTGACATTTCATTCAGCCTGTTGGGATACGCCCCTAGACAGGAAACTCCCCGGCCACGCCCCCTGCGCTGTGATTGGCTGCCTGCACACTCTGTGTTTACTCCCCTCTGAGCTGTTAAAATCGATAGTGAAACCAAGGTCTGCTGCCTCTATGTACATCTCCCAGCTTTAGGGTCAATGTTCTGGGCAATTACTGACTGTTTAAGGGGCTTTTGCCAAGAGGTTGATTCACCTCCTCACAGATCCAGTCCTTAAGCTGCTACTTGGAAAAGAAGGCGTTCTGTTCCTCAGATCGAATACAAGCCCCGCCTCCTTATGATGTCATCACCTGTAGTGTATAACATAAGGATTCAACACTGTGTCTGTATAAGTTGCTTGTGTGGTGCAGAGCTTAGGTGATTAGCCCTCCAAGACAGAGGTTGGGAGTTCAAGCCCCATCACTAGTTTTTTTTTTTTTTTTCCTTTAAAATTTGTACACATATGTAAAAGATATGAAAAATAATGTGTAGACATCTATAATTTTATTCATATACACACACAAAGCTCCCTTATATAGTGTCCTATCCTTGCAGTCACACCAAGCACTTCCAACATATGTGATACATGCATATATTCGGGGGGGATGAGACATGATATAGGGGAGCCCTGTAGGGTGTATATATATCATTATAGAGTTTAAAACATATATATTTTAGGTCTCTCTACATATGTGTAGAATTTAGGGGGGGGGGGGGAATATACCCTGTGAGGGACTAGAACTCCAAACCCCTTTGTTGTAAAAAGCAATAATCTATCACTGCTCACTGCTCTACCTCTGCACCATGAGCCCATGTCAGTTACAGGCTGAGCAGGGCCTTCTCTCTAAGCTGATTTGCTTCTACCCCCAATGTTTTCACTGACGCCATTGACAGCAAGCAGAGATCTTTACTTGAAGCTGACATTTGTAGTTGGGTAAAGATCTCTGCCTGTTGTCAGTACAATTTGGATGAACACCACTCGAAGTAACAGCTGCTGGCTTTAAGTTGTGTGTAAACTAAGACATTGACAGGTGCTTGCGGGAGTTTGGAGCCTAAAGGCTGCAGAAAATAAGCAGGCAGGAGGTTACAGAGCTGTTATATCCAGACAAACCTTCTGCATCCCTGCTTTAAAAAAAATGATGATGTCACGTTCTTCAGTGAGGGAGACCCGCCTCCTGGGAGGAGAGAAAACGCCTGCTGACAGGAGAGACACGCCCCTGGATTTCAAACTCAATCTGAGAAAATTAGCTGAACAGCACGAGCAGCTCAAACGATAACACCTCTTTAAGGTGTGTAGTGTCTTAGCTGGAGTCACGGGGTTATCTAACATTTAGGCCAATCAAAGCCACGTCAGAACTGGACTGGTTCCTAAAAAAATGTATATTGCAAATTTTCTAGAAAATGTGAACATTTCTACTAAATTTCTAAGCCCCCTAATTTAAAAAAAAAAAAAACATTTTAAAACATCATGCCAACCTACAGTAGACATATCGTAGATGCTGGTTATAAACTATTTTGAGTGGAATAACTGTCTTACACGCAGAAATTTTGGGCGTTTGAAAATGGTATATTTTTTAAATTTTTCACATTACTTTGATATTTTCACAAAAAAACATGGTTTGTATGGACCAAAATTTCTTACTAACGTAAAGCACAAATGTGTCACGAGAAAACAGTCTCTGAATCACATGGATAGGTTAAAGTGTCAAAAAGTTATTCTCACATAAATTGACATGTCAGATATCAAAAATGGGGCTCTGTCAGGAAGGCCAAAACTGGCTGTGACGGTAAGGGGTTAAAGTGGATACCCTTAAATGAAAGCTGAAAGTCTGGACTTCATTTCCATGTCGTAATTATAACCTGTATGTGTTTCAGTAAACAAGGTTAAAAAAAAAATTGAGTCAGTATCCAAATATATATGGACCTAACTGTTTAAAACCACAAAAGGACCTGTTTGTTGTTTGTGGGACAAGATTTCCTATTTAATAAATGCATTGATTGTACCAGGGGAAATTATTTGGGGAAACAGCCAAAAAACTGTATGTGAGGTGGAACGTGGGGAAAAAAAAAAAGTCAAGAGATCCATTTTGTGGGGGGGCTACGCCCCTTTTTGATTTTAACTTTCTTTTGTAAAATTGTGTTCGTATTTTGCGGGTTTGGGAAAAATTTTGGGTATTCCCAAAAATTTAAGATTTTTCCCTTTGGGGTTTTGGGAAAGTTTTTAAAATTTTTTTTTCTTTTTTTTTTAAACCAATTTAAAGCTTTTCGCCCCCTTTTTTCTCCCAAACCAAAAATTTTTAAATTTTTTTTGGGTAACGCAAAATGTCAAAACAAAAAATGAAAAAATTTAATTTTGGGGAAAAGGTTTTTTTTTCAGTGGTGAATTTTAAGTTGATTAAATGTTATTTTTTTAATAGATCGGGCCCTTTTTAAATGGGCAATGGTGTTTTAAATTTAAAGAAACTTTTTTAAATTTTGTAAAAACCGGCCCAAAAGAGGGGTGTTTTAAAAATGTAAAAATTTTTTAACCCTTTTCCCCGACTTTGTGTCCCTCATACGGAAATTGTTGGGGGAGGGGTTTTCCCCCCAAATTTTGCCGTATGAGTAGTCAAGGGGATTTGGGCGCGCTCACAGGCGGGGGCGCGCAAGACCCGGGGCAGGGAAACCCAGGGTATATTACCGTTTGGAAATAAATTGCCGAACCCCCCCACGGCCGGAGGTGGCTCCGGCCGGAGGGATTAAAACCCCCCGATGTCGCAAACATCGTAGGTCGGACATAAACAGCTGGGGGGGGCAGGATTTGAGCTCCTGTCCCTTTGAAAAATCCGGGGGCCATTTAAAGGACCCTGAGCCCCCGGTCCCTGGCCCTAAAATCCCGGGACACCCCGGAAAGGCTGAATGACAGCATCCGGGTTTTTCTGGTGAGTCCCGTTGCCCCCCAATGCATTGTGGGACAGGGTGCCCCTGACAGTTGTCAGGGGAGACCAGCTTACAGCTTTTAAGCTGTATGCTGATCTCCTATTGCATGAACGATTTGCCGATCGTTCATGAAAATTTCCCCCTGGGGAAAAAGTGTAAAAGGCCCCGTAAAAAAGAAAAAAAAAAAAGTTGTAAAAAAAAGGTAAAACACAAAACCAAAAAATAAAAAAAAAAACCCACGTACATCCCCTTTTTCCCCCTTTACAAACGCCAATCCCCCCAAAAAAAGATAAAAAAAATAAAAAATTTCCCCAATTTTTGGGGTTAATCCCCGGGGCGGGGGCGTAACGACACACCCTAAAAAACCCGGGTTAAAGTTTTTTTTAACCCGTACGGTGAACCCCCCTTTAAAAAAAAACGTCACAAAAATTCCCGATATTTGTTCATCCTGCAGCCCCATAAAATGGAGAAAAAAGCATCAAAAACTCAAAATCAAAAATCAAAGGGGTTCCCAAATTTTAAAAACGGCAGTTCTTTTCCCGCAAAAAAAAAGCCCTTTAAACCCCGGGCTCTGTATACGGAAAAAAAATTTAAAAAATTTTCGGGGCTATTGGGAAGAAAAGGAGTGCAAAAATTATTGTTTTACACAAAAAAAAATTTTTTTTTTAAAAAAAATTGTGTTTTTAAAAAAAAAAAAAAACTAAAAAAAAATTTGGGAAATATCACCGTAATCTTTCCAAACCCCCCAAAGAAAAAAAATAACTTGTCACGGTTTACTGCAACGGGTGAACATATTAAAAAAAAAAAAAAAACCTGCTAGGATTGGCGGTATTTTTTTTCACCCTCCCTTTTCCCAAAAACGGATTTAAAACCCGTTTCATAAAGTCTTTGTCCCCCCAAAAATTTGTTACCAAAAAAAACGTCAATTTAAATCCCGCAAAAAAAAAAGGGCCCTATACAGCCCCCTTTAAAATGAAAAAAAAAAAAGTTAGGGTCTCGGGACCGCGATGATCCCAAAAAACGTTTTTTCCCCTTTTCCCAAATAAGTTTTTTTTATTGTGAAAAAACCCAAGTAAAACTTTAAAAAAAATATACATATGTGGTATCGCTGTAATGTATCCCAACCCGCCCGAGTAAAAAAATTGATGTCATTTATAAAGCCCCAGTGACCGCTGTAAAAAATAAAAAATTTAAAAAAAACAACCAGGAATTTTGTATTTTGTACAAAATGCCTCACAAAAAACTTAATAAAAAGCCCACAGCCCCCTAATGGGGACCAAAAAAAAAACTTCCCAAATCATCTCGTAAAAAAACAAGCCCACAAAGCAGCTCCTTTATTTCAAAAAAAATTTAAAAAAGTATGGCCCGTCGAATTGGACAAAAAAAAAAGCCCAAATTTTTTTTAAAACTCGTTCTATTGTGAAAAGTAATAAAAAAATAAAAAAACTATATTAAAAATTTATATCATTGTAATTTTACCAACCCCCCTAGTAAAGTTATTTCCCGTTTATTTATCCCGTTTTGGGAATACTGTAAAAAAAAGGAAGGGGCCCCCAAAAAAACAATGCGTTTTCCCCCCCCCATTTCCCAATTTCCCCAAAGCTAAAAAAAAAAAAAAACTAGGAACACCTGTCCCAAAAAATGCACATACCAAACCCTTTTGATGAGAAACCCTGAGGGGGGGTTTAATCCAAAAAGGGTCAACTTCTTGAAGGTTTCCCCTGTTCTAGTACTTTGGGGGCCCCTTTTCAGATGCCCAAAATGGCCCACCCCCAAATAAATTTTGCGCCAAAAGCCAAATAGCGCTCCCCCCCCTTGTACCCCCCGCCTTTCGCCCAAAAACAGCAGTTTCAAAACCCCCATGGGAGGGAAAATGCCTAACTTGGAACAAAAATTTTCGTAAAATGATTTTTGGGGGTTTTTTTTTCCAAAAATTCCTTGTAAAAAATTTAAAACAATTTTTAGCTAAAATTGCATAAATTGTAAAAAATAAATTTTTTTTTTATTTTTAGAACCCCAACGCTAAAAAAAATTTGTTTAAACGCCTGTGGGGTCGATATACTACTGCCCCCTGGATAATTTTTCCTTTTAAAGGGGGGTTAAATTTTTCCCCAAAATGGGTCTTTTTAGGGGTATTTTTGAGTTTTGGGGAAACCTTTAGGGTGTCCGCAAACTTGAAATGGCCCCTAAAAAAAAAATCCGTTTAAAGGGAAAAAGAGGGCCCCAAAAGTTTTTCCCGGGGGAGGTGCTCCTCCATTTGGGGCTTTTTGTTGTGCCAAAATTTAAAGCAATTTTGGGCCAATATGGGATTCTCTGAAAAAGGAAAAATTGGGGAATCAAAATTAAGTTGCATTTCCCTGAAACACATTTACCGGGATTCTTGGGCAATTTAAAGTATAAAAATTTAAAAATCTGCAAAAAAAAGTGCATTTTGAAAATTTTTACTTCCCCTTTTCTTTAATTCCTGTGAAAAAACCTAAAGGGGTTAAAAAAATTCCCAAAAAGGGTTTTTAAAACTTTAAGGGGTGTAGTTTTTTTGAAAGGTCAAATTTTGGGGGGTTCTAACTACAGGTTTAATCAAAAAGTCCCGTTAGAAAATGGACTGGTCCCTAAAAAAATGTATATTGCAAATTTTTTGAAAAAATTTGAAAAAATACTACTAAATTTCCCAAGCCCCCTAATGTGTAAAAAAAAAAAAAAAGGGATTTAAAAAAAATTTATGCACAAAATACAGCTAGATCCTCATCATGGTATGATGTAGTTATAATATTTTTGAAGTGCAAATAAACATCCTGTTTACATGGCATGAAATTTTTGAAGTTTGAAATTGGTAAGTTTTTCAAATTTTTCACGCATAATTTGATATTTTTCACAAATAATCATGCAATTTTTTGGACCAAAAATTTCTTACTACTATCTTAATATGCACAATGTGTCACGGAGTGAAACACGCAATTCTTCTGGAATCACTATGGATAGGTTAAAGTTGGTTCAAAAAATTATTCTCACATTAAAAGGGACATGCTCAGATTTCAAAAATTGGGGCGTAATGTCAGATGAGGCCGAAAACTGGCTCCGGCGGTAAGGGGTTAAAAACTGGTGTTCAGACTTCCGGGGGCGGGGCGTCTGGAATGGCCGTTTTCTCTGAGTCCTCACAGAATGCTGTATCAGTGGATATAAAGTAAATCCATGCTCGTCCAGCAAAAGAACCTGCTACCTCCACAGCGAGTTATAGAGAACGTCTGCTCAAGGGGGAATCTCGTTATCTTGCTTCCTCCAGGTGGCCTACAGCGGCTAGCTGTGAGCTGCTACAGTCAAGACGCTAGTATGTGGCAGGCGAGCCACTGAGCACACTGAGACACAAGAGGGAAAGGGCGCGACCCAACGCTGACAAAATCGCCACCTGACGACTGACAAGTTGTGCTCCGGAGCAGAGGAGGAGAACAGGAGTTCCACATCCGCAGAAGCTGTGTGAGAGGACAGGGATGGAAAAAACCTTAGAGTCGCGGTCAGTTTACCCGCGCGGCAGTCCCGGGCGCCATCTTAACCCATACACAGATGGTTCGGGGAGGTTGGCACGATTGTGTGAGCAGGTGCACAAAGACTTGGCCGGCTTTTGTCCTCGGACCAGAAAAGAAGTCGTCGGCATGCGAGGAGGCAAAGACTCCCCAGGAGGGACATCTGGAGAGGTATATGGGTGACTCACCTGACACCTTCGGACTCATACAATGCCCGGGACTGTAAAGCACAACCATAACACCGGGCGGAGAGAATGGTCAGAACACACAATTACGGGGCCAACCGACTATAGTAACGGAGAAGCCATTACTGCAGAAAGATATAAGAAAACATGGTGGCATAGTTCCCCTGGAGGGACAACGAGTGGCGCCAAAAGGAAAATAGCTGCGCCATATAATCCCTTGTGATCATACCAGGCAAATCGGAGGCAATTCAGGGCCCCATCTCTAGACCGGACATTGCTACCCAGACACGGCTGCTCAATCAGCCCCTAAAAGCTGCAACCTTCCTACTGATTGCCTAACAAATACCCTCAATATCAGAGTTGGGATAGTGACTTGTTCAACACGGCACTTGCTAGCAGTGACTGAGATACCTGCACACTGTTATAAAACAGCATACAACGTTTAAGTCACCTGATAACAAAGAAAGGAAAAGTCTGTGCCACCCACAGCTGTAACAAAAGTTAACATTTCTCTTACAGTCCGACATATTTGTCTTATTACTCTTAAGGCATTTTCATCCCAAAAATTACAACAACCACACTTATCCAACAATAACAAGATATTGCTTATTTACTGAAATGTTCTCGCTACGTCAAAGGAAGAAATCCTCAACCTACCTTCAGTTCAAGCAAGCCCTCCTCTCCCCTCTCATTGTGTTCTCTAGCTTCATCACTAAAACGGTCCAGAATCCTATCGGATCTATAGTCAATTGAAGTCAAACGTTGTAAAGGCAATCAACCTGACAGGCATATAAGGCACCTGAATCGTAGACATATGTATAGTTGCTGATCAGCGTGGTTATAACTGATAGGATTTGTCTGTACATATAGGGTGCATTCATTTCATCTCACTCTTAGCATAACATTGACGAGCTCTCACATCCAAAATTAATACATCAAAACCTTCATCCAGCACAGGCTGGTTGCCATAGTGACAATTGTTGGGAGATTACACTGCACCTTGCCATTTGTCCAGTAGAGGTCAGTGTAACACTGCTCTCATAGGAGATATTTCTATCTTGATACACAAACCATCCACTCAACCCAGTTTCAAATTATCTGACGCACACTCACGAACAAGACCCTCATTCCTGTAAGGTAGTTGCACCTGCGTAACACGCATACACATCCAAAACCCACACACACTCACCCAGGCCTCATACAGATTATTTGTTAGAAAGTCCACACTAGAGACCCTATTACACTGACGACAGCTGCAAGGGGGGGTTAAACGAATGGGCTACACTGATACTGTACTAAAACTTACTGTAATGCACCTGTTCAATGTTACTATAATCTAACCACGTATGACCTCCCATGTGACCAACTAAATGTCTCGATAGTACCGCCACATCTAGCTCGCGGGTTGTTTTCACACTGTCGTTCCCACACTATAGAGCATGGACAAATATATTCAGAGGAACCAGCCTGACAGAGTGACCAGATCTAAAGCACCGCTATCTACTCCATAAAAAAAAACACTGTCTCCAAACCTTCTAAACTGCAAGGAACTCAGCAACCTACCACACCAAATAGCCAACCGCCTAGCATGGCTCACGCTTCTTCCTCACAAAAAAAGGACCTAATCTAGATCCTCCTAGCCCTGCGGCACCTCCTCAAATGGACAGTATGGAAAACATGACATCAGTAGACGCAATGGCACAAGCGGTGTCTCGAATAATACTGCCGGCCTTTGACAGGCGTTTTGATCTTCTTCAAGCATCAATCAATGCTGCCTTGGCACAAATATCCACAAACTCCCAAAAAATAGCCGACTTGGAGACTAGAACCGCTACAGCAGAAGAAGACCTAGCCAGGTTGGATACTGCAGATGCCTCTCACCAGACCACAATTGCTGCCCTCTCAGCAAAATTAGAGGACTTGGAGTACAGAGAACGCAGAAATAATCTACGTTTTATAGGGATACCGGAATCAGTTGGTGCTGAAAATCTGGGAAAATATCTCACTAATGACCTGATGTCCGCCCTAGAGGTGGAGGCACCCCGTGATCTGGTCCAAGTAGAGAGAGTCCATAGAATGGGAGGCAGGATGGACCCGGGCGGCAGACCCCGCCCCGTAATAGCTCGCTTCCATAATTGGACCGTGAAGGAGAAGATCTTGAGGGCATACGGCAACACAGGGATCTAAGGGTCGGCACTGAAGATACTGATCTTTCAAGATTTCTCGACACAAGTATCATTAAAACGGAAGGCTTTCCACCCAGTCTGCAGATTCCTGCATGAGAACAATAGGAGGGTCCAATTGCTCTATCCGGCAAAATTGAGGGTTCTAGAGGAGGGCAGACAAGTCACTTATGACTCACCAGAGGCAGCTGCACAACACTTCTTGAGGGGGGAGGTGGTGAACTAATCTGTCTCTTCACGAAAAAGGCGGTTCTACAACAACAGCCATAGTGGCTAAATACGACCAAGGAATTCTCGATGCTTTTCTCACTTTAACACGTTAACCGAAATATGTCTCGAGTTCCTTGAGCTATTGCGCAGGTCACATGGGTTGTTCTTTGTATGACTAAATGTTTGTTCACAACATGTTTATCTTAGGATATGTTTGGAGGGCTGGATGCCCATTGTTCACATTGTTCTACCAAGGGTTTATAATTGACCTAGATAGCTCCTCTGGGTCGGTTGCCTCTCGCCGCCCCCTCCCGCATTTCGCTGATGGAAGGGGCGCTCGCTGGGACGCCTTGTTCCATCATCTCTTCGTGATAAGATCTTCCTGTGTTCTCCCACATAGAGACACAGGATGAGTATGACAGAACCCCCATTAAGGGGAGAGCTCGGTACACCTTCATTTAATACAACATCATGGAATGTAGATGGCCTTAATACACCGGAAAAAAGAAGGAAAATCCAAAGACACTTGAAAAGATTGAAGGCAGACATCATCTGTCTGCAGGAGACCCATTGGAGGGCTGGAAATTTCATCCCTCTGAGGGCACACTGGCTGGACCCCCCTGTGGTGGCAAATTATAGATCTAAGACTCGGGGAGTTGCCATATACTTCCGAACAGGCCTAGTACAAGAAATATTAGAACAATTTGAAGATGATGAAGGAAGATTTGTGTATTTGCGCATCTCTATCGCCAACAAAATTTACACCCTACTAAATATATACGCCCCGAACACCCCAAATGGGGAATTTTACTCTGGCCTACTAACTTTCCTACTGCATAGAGAGCATCCAAACTTAATTATTTTAGGGGATTTCAATGTGGCCCCAGACCCCATTGTAGACAGGTCACGTAACTCAAATACAGATATGACACCTCCAAAAGGTCATGCCTTTCATCAACTAGTGGCAGAGCTCGGGGTATACGACCACTGGCGGATGGTGAACCCCACAGACAGATCCTATACATACTACTCATCAGTACATAAAACATTTTCCAGAATAGACTTAGCACTGACGTCCACCTCATTATACTCCGACGTTCTAGATACCAAAATTTCACCAATTATAATTTCAGACCATGCTCCCATCCAGTTGACCTTAAGGAGCGCGATCCACACTCAAAAAATTAGAACATGGTCCTTTCCCAAACACCTTTTTCAATCGGACGATTTAAAAAAATTTTGGGCCATACAATGGAAACAATTCGGACAAGACAATGCAATACACAAAAACGACCCCGCTTTATTATGGCTCACCGCGAAAGCTGTGCTACGTGGATATATTATTAACTATGTTAGTATGCAGAGGTCCAAGACAAATAAACACTTTTGCGAGCTTTATTCCAACCTCACCACATGCACACATATATTCAATCACCATCAGACCTCACCAGGCAAAAGTTTAGGGAAGCCCAAGATCTAATAAACGCTTTTCTCCAGGGTCATGCCAGATTGCAAACTGATTCTGTACGGCACCACTTCTACAGATGGGGCAACCGACATGGAAAACTGCTGGCCAATCTGACACGACCATGGAAGCCGAAACCCCCAATTGCGGCAATTAGATGTCCAGAATCCGGGGAGATTCTCAGAGACCCTGAAAAAATTGAGCAGGCTTTTGTCTCCTACTTTGAAACACTTTACAGTGCCTCCCCATACAATAAGGACACGGTAGACTCTTTTCTGAAGACGGTGTCAATTCCAGGCATCTCTGCAGAACAAAAAGCCTTTCTGGAGGGAGAAATAACTGAGGAGGAGGTACGGGCGGCCATTGCCTCTTCAGCAACTGGCAAAAGTCCAGGCCCAGATGGCTTCTCGGCCGAATTTTACAAAATCATGGCCTTAGATATATCCCCCCACCTGACAGAGTTGTATAATGCAATTTACCAACGGGAAACGATGGTAGATTTGTTCTTCGATTCCAAGACAATTCTTCTACTAAAACCGGGAAAAGACCCTCTCTCCATATCCTCATACAGACCCATTTCATTGTTAAACAATGATTATAAATTATTGGCAATAATTTTTGCCAATAGGTTCCAACACTTTCTCCCCTCCATCATTCACCCCTTCCAGTCAGGCTTCGTGGCCGCGAGACACTCAACCAGGAATATCAGGGTGGCATCAACGGCCATCTTAGGAGCGCAAGAAGAAAACCAATCTAGACGCTGAAAAAGCTTTTGACAAAGTCGCCTGGCCGTTCCTGGATGCCACCCTGATAAGCCGGGGATTTGGACAGATATTCCTAAATTTTTTGAGTCTCTTACACACAAACTCCACAACCTCCATTGCTGTTAATGGAAGACTCCCCCACATTATAGACCTGTTTAGGGGCACCAAACAGGTTGCCCGCTATCCCCCATCTTGTTCAACCTATCTCTGGACCCCTTGCTGTACCACATCTCACAGTCCCCCAAATTCCCGGGCATCTCTAAGGACGGCCATGAAATTAAATCATCAGCCTATGCGGACGACCTGCTACTCCTAATCTCGGATCCCGAGAAACACTTGGGGGCCCTCCTTGGAGAGATCCGAGAAAAGGGAATCTTATCGGGTTACACAATTAACAGACAAAAGCGACGGTATGCTATTAAAAGGACCAGCCAAACCGGCGTGGACCTCTGGGCACCAAATCAAATGGCAACCATCCAACATCAAATACTTAGGAGTCAGACTCACCCGTCAACCACTACAAACCTACACAGTTAACATTACAAATTACATTTCCGCCCTACAAGCCACTTTAAAATCATGGGAACACCTCACACTGTCCTTCATTGGAAAGGCAAACCTTTTAAAAATAATCGAAATACCCAAACTACTTTATATATTCCAGATGCTACCCATATATCTCAAACCAAAGAGGAAAAATTAATTAATGCTCTATTTAGAAAATTCATATGGGGAGGCAAAAGGGCTCGTATACCAGATCATATCTTGCAACAGAATAAATTAAACGGGGGGTTGGGATTTCCCAACATCAGGTGCTACAATTTAGCGGCGTTAGGAAGATACATCACGGATTGGTTCCAACAGACGGAATCGTTCACATACCCTTACCTGGATGGGTTATTCCTTCCCAACCTCTCATTGACGAACTTCCTGCACACCCCATTTGGCAAGCACCCAATAAATGTCCGTGATAACATGCTATTGATGCCTATATGGCGTGCATGGCAGAAAATTAGATCTCTCCGCAACCTATCCTCGAACTTCTCAAGATTCTTAACCTTCACACAGAACCCGGACTTCCAAGCTGGGACGCCTCATGGTGTGTTCAGGAGATGACATCGGATGAGCATAACGAGTATTGAGCACTTTGTAGATCCCCGGACTAAGAGGCATTACACATTGGAAACCCTTTCAACCATGCACCCAGAAGTGCAGTTCCCTTTTTTCAACTATATCCAGGCATCAGCATATGTCAACACAGTTATCAAACACTTCTCGGAATCAGAATGGGACCAACATTTCTCCCGTATCATGATTAACCCCCCGACAAGATATGCGCATCTAATTAATAAACTCGAGTATGAAGGATCCCAAACACAAATTAGCAAAATGGGAAAGTCAAGACTCTGCCTTAACTCCAGAGCTTATCCTAAAGGCTATAGCAGACTCCAATAAAATACTACCCTCAGCTCGATACACGGAACTAACACTTAAGACGGTACATAATGCATATTTAACCCCAAGGAAGGGATATAAAATGGGGATATATGCCGCGAATATCTGCTTTAAATGTGGTTCACCAGATGCTGACATGTATCACTGCATCTGGTCATGCCCACAGATTCAAGACTTTTGGTTAGGAATATCACAGCATATCCAGGCTCGTCTTATCCCAGAGTTTGCCCTATCCTCCCCATTGGCAATTTTTGGATACACTGACAGAGAGGAACACAGACATACCAACACAGACATCAACCTGCTGCCTATGCTATCTGCGGCGGCACGAAAGGCGATCATGCAGGTCTGGGTCCAGCCGGTGTGCCCTCCCATGGGCCTCTTCTTAGCGAAATGTTTCCATTTATTGAAAATGGACTGGATAGACACCATGCAGAGAAAAGAAAAGAGAGTAGGGAAATTTTTCACTTTATGGGGGAAGGTGATCGATACCTTGCCTTTATCTATCAAACTAAAACTCTATTCTTGCTTTGGGGAAACGAATTGGTATATCTCTCAACAACTGGGGGGAAACGAGCCTATCAGATTACAGGCCAACGATCCTACACCCGCTATTTAGGATTATAGTAGCCTAACTATGGAAGAACCTTCAGTAATTACAAACTGAAGAATAACACTTAAATACCACAAACTAAGGGTTCCCCAACGGCTATTTGAGATTTAAGTTGTACCCCTCTGTTTAGATAAGGAAAATAACATACTACAGTAGGTTCCTGAGCTCTTCAAAATACTAGGGGGCTACCACCACCCGCAGTGATCGGGGGGGGGGGGGGACCCCGGGAGTCGCCGGGATGCGGCGGGTGGGGGGGGACACAGGTGGAGAGGCTGTGGAGGAAAAAAGGAGCAACTGTTATTGTCTAGTTGGTTACTGTTGCTGGTTTGGAGTAAAGGATATAACATCGCTAGATGTCTGGATGGGGCATCCCAGTTCACCCGACAGGACAAGTATAGCCAAATTACTGGTCTCACTTATATGTTCTATAAAATCAATAGTCATCACCTGGGGAGAAGCCTAACCGAGATAAGGTAAAAAGCCATTAGCATCCCATTGAATGCTTATGCGGAGGACGCTACACTAAAGATAATAATAGGTGGGTTGGTAGACAGTGGGATGGGAGACTAGCTGAGCTGCAATACTCCCTATAAACAAAAAACCACATGAATGGGATCATGACAAAAGATACCAACATATAAGTCCCTCTTCGGGGAACTGGGATGCCAACAGAGACTGTCTGAAAATAGGCTACATGACAAATGTGATGTATATTTAATAAGGCAATGCAAGGTATTCCTTCACTGATGTTGTAATGCCGAACATAGAACATGAGAAGTTGTATGTTTGTTTATGTTTATTGTAAACTGAAATAAACACAGTTTAAAAAAAAAAAAAAAAAACTGGTGTTCATTTTTTTTTTTTTACATGAATATTTTGTCTCCCAAGGGGACTAAACGTGATTAATTGAAGCATTTATAGTAGTACTAATGTCCTACCATACATGGGAATTTAATTTATCTTCTATTACACACTGCTTATGGTGGGGTGGAATAGGTATGCAAAAATGGCAGCTACAGAGTCCTTCTTTAGGCTTCTTGTTGCCATGGCAACCAAACAGCACTCAGTGATCATAACAGATGTTGACCCTACATATTAAATATTTAGATTCTGTGATTGGCTTCACGGTGACGTTTAAATAGTTAAAGGTGTTTTCTCATAAGACGCTTTCGTAGACTTGAGCTATTGATCTCTTTTACAGCTTCAAAACAAGGGGCGTGTCTCTCCTCCCAGTCCACGGGTTTTCCCTCAAGAGTTGTGACCTCATCATTCTGCAGCAGGAGAGAGAGGAGGTCACAGCTCTGCAGACCTCCTGGATCTCATGTCTGCAGAGCTGTCATCTGCCTCCCAGGCTGTATAAGCTCCTTTGTAAGCAGTACACCTACATTGCTGTAAGAAGTTATACATATAGCCTGAACTGATTAAACAAATGTGAGAAAGGCTTGCTGCCCCCCCCCCCCCCAAAAAAAAAAAAACTTCTGTTATCAGGCAGGAGGTAGAGGGGAACAGACTGTATAAGGCTGCTGTGTTATATGGGTGAAGGGAACAGACTGTATAAGGCTGTGTTATATGGGGGGGGGAGGGGGGAGTGACTATAGCAGCTGGAGACTCAGTAATTGCCTAGATCCTTTACATAGAGCTGAGATAGAAGCATTATGAAGCTGAGGCACCTAGTTTCACTTTCAATTAACACAGCTCAGAGGAAAGTAAGCAAAGAGTGCAGGCAGCCAATCACAGCACGGTTTTTTTTTTCCATCTAGGGGCTGTGTCCCAACAGGGATGAATGAAAGATCAAGAAGCCAATCACAGAGAAGGGTCGTGGCCAGACCACCTGCAGCAGAAATAACTATAGATGTACAGATTAGCTTATATCTGCTATACTAAGTGATTTAGGTCATGCAAACCAATTGAAAAAGTGCTTATTTTTACTCCTCCCATTATTAGAGTTATGATCTTTGTAGCGAGAAAACCCCATTAAGTGGCCGGTATCTGAGCGGTTTCTGATCCAGGCAGATAGCGGCAATTGCTAACTGTGTTTAACATTTTCCGCTTATGGAGTGAAGTCTGCAAGTGAACCCGCTCCATACCCCCTTCACACAATTGGGAGGAAGAGGTATGCCCATTTGCATGAAGGGGATAACGAGCAACTGGCAGCTGCCAGCACTCTCCGAAGTTCCGGATATCTCTGCTATTTGCAGTAGTCTCTCAGACTTGCCATGAAAACTGACAATTATTAAATATATTGTAGGATGATGTGAGAATGTTTTTTCCCCCACATAGTAAGATGTGATTGGTGCACTGTACCTGACTGATTCCGACACCTAGAACATGAACTGGATCAAGTGTAATGGTCAGGGAAGAAGAGTGCTATGAGCTTTGCACGGCTGATTATGACGCAAGAGGTGTGCTTGGCTGGGCTACGAGGGACAGGTGCACTGAAGTTCTTACTGCGACTGCATTGTAGTCGGAGTTGTAGGAAAGAACTACTGACACTCTCACAACCAGATTTCCCTACAAAAGGAACAGTCTGTGCTGTAGTCAAAAGAAAAGAAAATAAAGAAGGTGGTGGAATATTATTTGTCATTATAAATGCTGTTAATAGTGTTTTATAAAATTTATGAACTCCCAGATCACCCCTTTAACGTCTTCCTGGTCACAGAAAATGGCTATAAATTTTTTTCCTCCTCGCCTTCTGAAAGCCATAACTTTTTTTTTTTTTTCACCTACATAGAGGTATTAGGGCTTTTATTTCGCAGGATAAGGTGTACTTTCTAATGGTGTTATTCATATTACCATATAATACTCTGGGAAATAGCAAAAAAAAAAAATGGGGCAAAATGGTGTTACCATTTTGCTTTTCAGTGTAAAATATATTTATTGGATATGACTTTAGGACACAAAAAAAAATGTAAATATGCAAAACACTGCAGGAACATTTGTGGAGTCTCTGAATTTGTTCTGAGAAATAGTATTGCCTCCATCAGATCCTGCATACATGACCTCACATCTGATATAATTATTTCCAGGATAGAGAACGGCCTCTCTACACTAACTTGGGTTGGGGGCAAAACGATAACCACAGGGGCAACATCTCTCAATGTCAGGGTATAAAGAAATTGCCTCAGCCACAGTGAGGTCTGATGAATTGTTGAACTCTTCTACTGCTTTGAAAACCAGTGAAAAATTTTTGCTGAAATCTGTTTGTCCTGGGAGCGGAATCTTCTCCCCTGGGGCAGCGCTTTGCCTGCTCCATGTCATCACTTACACTCCTCATGTGATAAGACTGAAGCTATGGGAGCAGGAGCACTGGCCGCACCAATTACGCTTGCTCTTTGCATCGAACTAACTGGACCAACTTATTATATATTTTGGGAGTCGGAGTCTACCATTTTATGACAACTCCGACTCCTGCAAAATAGCCACCGACTGCACGACTCCGACTCCACAGCCCTGGTTTTTACAGCGTTCATTCTTCAGTAAAAATTATGTGCTTTCTGTATTCTATGGGTTGATACACATCTGCCAATATCAGACATGTACGCTTTCTGTTACGTGTTGGTACCGTAGAAAAATTCCAAACATTTTCTATTTTTGAAATTTGTGCCATAGCTTTTTTTGTATGCAAGTGAGGGTGCATTTTTTGCAGGCTGAAGTGCACTTTTTATTGCTAGCAGTTTGGAATGCATGAGACTTTTTTGACCGGTATTTGTCCTGTGCCGTGTAAACGGGCCGTAATAGATTAAAAGCCCTTGCGTGCAGGGTCCTCATACCTTGTGTCTCATCTGTAAGTAGCTTTTTATTGTATAATTATCTTTTTGTCTGTACTCATACCTCCTAAATTGTAAAGTGCTGCAGAATATTTTGGAGCTATATAAAGATTATTATTACCACTTACTGACCCAGATTATGATGTTTGTACAATATCTTGGTGCCTAGGGTTAAGATCTGTACTGCAAACTTTAGCTTGATGGTCTACACAGCTTGGATTTTTGGCAGATTTTATTACAGTTCAATGTTAAAGGACCGGACGAAATCCGAAAAGTGACCGCAAAATCCGCGGAAACTATTGTAAATTACTGTCGGATTCCATAACAGAATCCGCTGGTATTTTACAATTGGTTTGTAGACAGTCTAAGATCAGTGAGACAGTGGAACTCTCTGCCACAGGAACCTGTCATGATGAATTTACTAACAGAGTTCAAGAAGTGTCTGGATGCATTTCAAGAGTGTAATAACTAGGGATGAGCGAATCGATTCTAACGAAGTGGAATTAGTTTAGAATTTCAGGCAAAAATTTGATTCTGAACTAAGCCGAAGTTCATGGCGATTCGTGGTAACACATCTACAATGGCCACGAGCACATGGCTTGAAATAGGGCAAAGAACTATGGATAGAAAAAAGGAACACCCTCAATGACATGTGCAGACATGCAGCCAATCAGCAGCCAGCCAGCTTCTGTGATGTCGCAGATCTACAAATAAATAGCACAGCCATATCGGCCACTTATCACTGTATCTCATGTGCAGAAGCATCTGTCTGTAGCTGCTAGATTGTTGCTAAATTACTTCCGATTTTCAAGCTACTGGGGTGAAAGCCCTTCACAGGTGTTTGAGATATACCCACCTGTTTCTGAATCAGCTTTTTTTTTATTTGGGGATATTGCAATCTGTGGCCAAGAGTTAATTTATCCACTTTTTGTGGGGAATTCTGTGTCAAATCCAGTGTGTGTATTTCTGCCCTACCCATGCCTGAAATCCATCAAGTTCAGTCTGTGGGGATATTGCAATCTGTGGCACGACGACATAATTTTGAGGTGGCAGCAGCTAGGTGACATAATGAGGAGGTGGCGGCAGCAGCAGTATCAAGCCAGAGAGTGACATGGTGACATAGCCTGGAGGGGACAGCAGCATGAGGAGACCTGAGTGGTGAGGTGGCAGCAGCATCAGAAGACTACATAATGGCCCAGTGAAGAGTGGGGAGGTGGGTCGCAGTACCAGTCCATGGTAAAGATGGTGGGTGGTAGAAGGAGCAGCAGATGTGTGGCATCAGGCGGGTGGCAGCATCATAATAGTAGCCAGAAGAATCCAGGGTTCACAGTATGCTCCAGGTGCTGCTGCTGGTGAGTACCTACCTCCCTAGTCGGATGAAGAAAGCTGCTCATCAACGACTGCAGACTTAGGGAGTTGCTGCTGATGGAGCTGGTACTGCTCCTACAGCCCCAACCCCCACAGCAGCAGTGGCAGTGGTATGTGAGCGCTGAGGAACCCTCCGAACAGACCTGCGAGAGGATGGACGATGGCAAAGATAGATCTCTCGATCACTGTCAGTGGCTTCACTCTCTCACCAGCTCTGCAAGTCCGCTGCTTTGGGATAACCTTAGACTCCAATCTGGCCTTCAAACCGCACATCCAAACCCTTACCCTTGCCTTCACCTGAAAAAATATCTCCTGAATCCACTCATTCCTTCACTTGGAAAGCACGAAAATGCTTGTCCATGCCCTCGTCATCTCACGCCTAAACTATTGCAACATACTTCTCTCTGGCCTCCCATCTAGCACCTTTGCTCCCCTCCAAGCCATCCTTAACTCTGCCGCCCATCTGATTCACCTCTCTCCACGTCACTCCTCTGCCTTTCCCTTCAACGTGAGATGTAGTCGCCACGTCTCCATTCCCCTGAACAGACAGATTTTGCAGTATCTGTTCCAGGACATGAAGCACTGAAATGATGTTGTTCATCCCGTAGTCCTGGCGACTGACAAATCACGTGGCCGCCTCAAAGAGCCTGAGCAAACGATAGGTGTCACGCATGAGCTGCCACTGGCTGACATCAAAATTACACAGTGGAGTATTCCTGTCCGCTTGGATCATCAAGAAATCATTAATGGCTTTTCTCTGTTAATAGTTTCTCTGTTTTGTTCAGCTCATGTAGGGTTCGCTTGGCCGTGAAGGAACGGTTGAAGTGTATGCAAATTTTCCTGGCCATTTTTAGAATGTCTTGCAGATGGGTGGAAGACATGAAGAACCGTTTGACAACTAGATTAAACACGGCTCAGCCCTTCTCGGCGCAGCGCGGACACCATGTTCTTTCCATTGTCTGTCACCATGGTTTGAATTTTCCGTTGTCGTGGAGAAAGCCAGGAATCCTGTGTGACTTTGTTTGCCCAGGCAAACCAGGTGTAGAGCTGCACAACACTGCCGTGACCTGCACATGTGGTATGCTGGAGGAGCACCAAGACTTGTCGCTGCAGTGGAGGCGGCGGACATTGGCGCAGGATCAGCAGTTTGACAACGTGTAGGAGAAAGCGGCATTTCCTCTCCAAGTTGCTGAGTAGGAAGCACATTCACCCAGTGTGCCGTAAAGGACATTTACTGTCCCTGACCGTAGTTACAGCTCCACACGTCCGCGCTGCCGTGCACTTTGGAAGACACAGACGGATCAGTCCTTGAGCCTACCTCCTCTTCTACATTTGTGCAGGGCTGGTACTGTCTTTTTTAAAAAAAAATGACGGCTTAGGACTCTCCACCTCAGCTCAAGCCATGAGTTCTCTGAACCATGCAGAGTCCACCACTTGAAAAGGTAGCGACTGCGACCACCAACTCGGACAGGAGCACGGTCAGCTTCTGCGGCTTAGGATGGCTAGATGCATACTGCTGTCCCTTGGCAATCGTCTCGGTGAACGACTGCTGGCGCCATGGACTGGTAGATGGTGGGAAAAACAGACAGCTCCCTTCGGCATAGGTGGGTGCTGTTGCTGCGGCAGGATGGACCACCACATCTGACACACGTTTCTCCCAGGACACTGGATGGTGACGCTGTATATGTTGACACAGCGGCGTGGTGCCAACATTAGGTCCCTGGCCACGCTTCACTTTCTGCACACAGATTCTACATATACCCAGGTTCGCCTTCTCTGGTGTCTTGGCACACCACCAAGTAGGTGATTTTACCTCAGTGAGTCCCTGCGCCACTACTTTCTGGGCCAGAAGGAACCTGCGAAGTGGGTGGTCTACCCCGTGGCCATTTGGCTCCCGACCTCACACTGCTGCCAACCTGCTGACTCATTCCCACACTACTGACTTGTTGGCTGCGCCGCTGCCTAACATGCAAGCTGCCACCCTTTTCTCCCGACGAGGATGAAGCCCTTGCTTCACCCGGCTCCCAAGTGCGATCGGCTACATTGTCATCGATTAGCAGTCACTGCTGTCGTCCTCAACGGTCTCTGTCCCCAAATAGGGGGATGTCTGCCCCACCTCTTTGCTGCCCACTGTCCTCAAATGGTTTGTTCTCGCTGTATAGTGGTGCAGAGCCCACAGCATATAGTAGTTCTCTGGCTGTGGGAACGGGACAGAGGCGGGTTGAGGACAGGTAAGGGCCCCTGACCTGCTCCCAGGTCATGCCAACTAAGGGTTGTGTTTGACAAACCCATCGACTCTTAGCTGGGGTTGTCAGATGTCATCTGGGAGAAAGTGGATGACCCAGTCATCCATTCAAGAACTGTTGGCTTGGTGGTCAACACACGGCCGCTAGATGACACCGGTAGCTCTGGCCTCGTCAAGTGACCCCTGCTGCGACGTCCCTTTACTGTGCTGCAACATGTGCTTGCTCAAGGAACATTTGTGCCACTCCCATGTGAATGGCCTGCCCCTTCTGTGTCTGACATACTGTTTGATCAAAAATTTACAATAAAACAAACTCTGTTTAATGTAGATGTGTGTATATGACAAATAAAAAAGCTGTATTTCAAGAGGAGTTTCACCTTATAAGGGAAAAAAGTAACTCTTTGGCGCAGAGAACAATATCCCAAAATAATAACCTGCCTGTAACGGAGATGTGCGTGTATACAACACAAGCTGTATTTCAAAGTTTTTTTTTGTTTTTTTTTTTAGAAAAATAAGTTATTTGACAAAATTACTGCTGACATCCTCTACACTATTTCGGAGGGGGAAGAGGAGGGGTGGGTGAGGGCTCTCCATGTATCAGCATTTAAAGAACAGGCTCTGTCAATCTGTGGAATCGGATGATGGTGTAAAAGGAGTGCGCTCCTTGACACTGTAGTGGGATCTTGGCCCTCAGCTCGGTTCTTTCTAGCTGGCGCTGACATTATCCTGTCAGGCTGCGTTCCCAATTCAGTTATTTTGATCCTATAACTGCCCAGATAAGTGAAGTGTGATGCGATTCAAAGAGCAGCGCCTGTCATCTGCGTGTCATACCAGTACAAAGCATTGTTTCAATACCAAACCCCGCTCCCTATGGACATTTCTGCATGACACAATGTTCTACAACACCACACAGGCTCTCTACAGTACAGCCAGGAAATAGTTGTTTTTTAACGCGATTTGTCGTGAATAAATTCGTGTCGAAATAATTTTTGGGAAAAATTCAGCGAATCAGCCGAATTCGAATTTGAGAAATTAGCTCATCTCTAGTAATAATATAACAAGTTATAGTGACTAGGATTCTGGAGAAGGGTCATTGATTAATGGATTTATTCTGATTGCCAGACTGGAGTTGGGAAGGAATTTTTTCCCTAAAATGAGGAGAAATGGCTTCTACCTCAGGTGGTTTTTGCCTTCCACTTGAGCAACAATATAGGTCAATAGGTTAAACTGGATGGACATTTGTCTTTCTTCGGCCTCACAAACTATGTAACTGTGAAAAATAGGCAGACGGATTACAAGTTTGAAGACACCTGTGATTCTAAGTAAGGGTATGTTTACACTGCGTAATTGCGTCAGGTACAGTATGCGCTGCAAAGCGCCGGTTGTTTTGGGAGTCGCACTGGTCAACGCGTACTCCGGAAGCACAGGGGGGACCGGCAGCCTTATAATTGTAATCGCTACAAATAATTGACATGCTCTGTAAGAGCTATGGATTACCGTAATTGCGGCGCGCATTTCGCTGCATATTAAGTGCAAATACACTGCGAAATGCGTGCCGAAATTACGCCATGTTAACATACTCTAAAGGACATGCTTTAGTTTCAGGTCACTATGACCAAATTATTTTAAGAAGGGGAGATCTCTCCTTAAGGTGAGCACCGAACGAACGGCTTGTAGAGTTTTTGTTTTGCCTTTTCGCCCTCTACTTAGCATCTGCATATCACAAGGCATTATGGGAAAGGGTCTGAGAAGCCCACAGCGCCCTCTGTTGGTTGTAACAAATCCTCAATTTGCTTTTGACCCACCGAGTCTTGAGAAAGCAAAAAGGATTTTTTAGCCAAGCCAGTATCTCTCATCTACAGACCACGCTGTTTCGGTATTTTTGTCCCTCTTCAGTGCAGATTAGAGAAGATACTGCCTGGCTGTGTGGGAGGCATCGGGTAGCTCAGGAAGGGAAGATCTCTCCTTAAGGAGAGCACCGAACGACTGGCTTGTAGAGTTTTTGTTTTGCCTTTTCGCCCTCTACTTAGCATCTGCATATCACAAGGCATTATGGGAAAGGGACTGAGAAGCCGTTCGTTCGGTGCTCTCCTTAAGGAGAGATCTTCCCTTCCTGAGCTACCCGATGCCTCCCACACAGCCAGCCAGTATCTTCTCTACTCTGCACTGAAGAGGGACAAAAATCCCGAAACAGCGTTGTCTGTAGATGAGAGATACTTGCTTGGCTAAAAAATCCTTTTTGCTTTCTCAAGACTCGGTGGGTCAAAAGCAAATTGAGGATTTGTTACAACCAACAGAGGGCGCTGTGGGCTTCTCAGACCCTTTCCCATAATGCCTTGTGATATACAAATTATTTTAAAAAATTTTCTAGAGGTACCAAGATTTTTGTCTGGCCCAGTTTCTTTATTTTTCATTAGTTGATTTTCAGTAAATTTAAAATGTATTACTACTTTTGACAATTTTACTGTGCTATATAAATAACATGTTTAGTTTAGCGCGCAGAGCAGTACAATTATAACAATACCAAATATATATGGTTTTTCATGTTAAACCACTTTAAACAATTTTTCCAGTAAAAGTAGTAAAGTATTTTTAATGTTGACAACCCAAAACACCTGTGAAACACTTTTTTTTTTTTGAGTGATAAGCATTTGTAATGGGGAAAAGATGGTATTTTCTGTTTTATTTTTTCTTGTTCCACTATTGGACAAGACTGGACATGAGCATACAGGCCTACGACACAGATCAACCAGAGTCCTTTGTTTGGCTCCTGTCACAGCAACCGTCTGCACCGCAAAATTACAATCGCAGGAATGCCGATGGAGGACTGAAGGAGCCCCTCCCTCTGTCAAATCCCTTACATGCTGTGGTCACTACTGACCACGGCACTTCATCGTTAAAAGACTGGTACTAGTATTACATGACGTAACTGTACGTTGGATGGCGACAAGTGAAAGAAATCATGAGATACAGTTCTGTCATGTTGCAGGAAGTTGTTAAGGTCTATAAGCATGTCCATGTAACTGCAGACTATTTAGCATTTTTTAAGTTGTGCCATTCTTAATTTAGAAATATAATTAGGAGATTCCATATTTGTTCCTCAACAATGATTGGGTTCAATGTTTTCTACTCTGTCTGGAAAAACATGTTATTATACTAAAAAATAGAAAAAGAAAGATTATTACGCATAGTAACAATTTGTGAGCCAGTTTGTGTAAAAAAAAATATATATATATATATATATATACACACACTGTATATCTCTCTCTCTCTCTCTATCTCTCTCTTCTCTCTCTCTATCACATATACATATATCTCTATCTCTCTCTATCTCTCTCTATCTCTCTCTACTCTATCTCTCTCTATCTCTCTCTCTCTATATATATATATATATATATATATATATATATATATATATATATATATATAAACATAATAACACACACACACACACACACACACACACACACACACACACACACACACACACACACACACACACAGACAGATCATTTCTATAATTTAAACCCGTCGGTGCTCTACACTCCAGTTCACATATCCAAAAAGCCTCGCGTAGACGAAATGCATGCTCCCAATCACCACCGCAGCTCGGTCTCTGCACTCTTTCTATACCGTAACACAGGGGTGGGCAATTAATTTTCCCATCGGGCCGCATGAAAAAGTGCGATGCTTTTGGAAGGCCGGACTGATAAAAACATAGGGTGAACGGGGAAAAAAAACGTTTTTTTGGGTGATTATTTTTGTGGAAACTTACTGGGGGATGTATCTATATACCTGCCTTACTCATGGTACACAGTAAGGCAGGTATATACAGCTCTCCTCAGTAAGGTAGGTATGTAGATGTATGTCCCCTCAGTCTGGCAGGTTTATAGATGTATGTCCCCTCAGTCTGGCAGGTATATAGATATAGGTACCCGCAGGCAGGCATTTAGATAGATACAGCTCCCCGCAGGCAGGAATATAGATAGGTACAGCGCTCGCAGGCAGGCATATAGATAGGTACAGCTCCCCGCAGGCAGGCATATAGATAGGTACAGCTCCCCGCAGGCAGGCATTTAGATAGGTACAGCTCCCCGCAGGCAGGCATATAGATAGGTACAGCTCCCCGCAGGCAGGCATATAGATAGGTACAGCTCCCCGCAGGCAGGTATATAGATAGTTACAGCTCCCCGCAGGCAGGTATATAGAGAGCTACAGCTCCCCGCAGGCAGGAATATAGATAGGTATAGGTACCCGCAGGCAGGCATTTAGATAGTTACAGCTCCCCGCAGGCAGGAATATAGATAGGTACAGCTCCCCGCAGGCAGGAATATAGATAGGTACAGCTCCCCGCAGGCAGGTATAGTTAAGGCTCCAAACAGGCAGGTATATAGCTAGTTAGGGCTCCATACAGGCAGGAATATAGATAGGTACAGCTCCCCACAGGCAGGAATATAGATAGGTACAGCTCCCCACAGGCAGGTATATAGACGGGGCTTTCCACAGGCAGGTATATAGACGGGGCTTTCCACAGGCAGGTATATAGACGGGGCTTTCCACAGGCAGGTATATAGACGGGGCTTTCCACAGGCAGGTATATAGACGGGGCTTTCCACAGGCAGGTATACAGACAGGGCTTTCCACAAGCAGGTATATAGATAGGGCTTTCCACAGGCAGGTAGACAGACGGGGCTTTCCACAGGCAGGTAGACAGACGGGGCTTTCCACAGGCAGGTAGACAGACGGGGCTATCCACAGGCAGGTAGACAGTCTGGGCTTTCCACTGGCAGGTAGACAGACGGGGCTTTCCACAGGCAGGTAGACAGACGGGGCTTTCCACAGGCAGGTATACAGACGGGGCTTTCCACAGGCAGGTATACAGACGGGGCTTTCCACAGGCAGGTATACAGACGGGGCTTTCCACAGGCAGGTATACAGACGGGGCTTTCCACAGGCAGGTATACAGACGGGGCTTTCCACAGGCAGGTATACAGACGGGGCTTTCCACAGGCAGTAAAACACACTGGGCTTTCCACAGGAAGGAATAAAGAAAGGGCTTTCCACAGGCAGGTAGACAGACGGGGCTTTCCACAGGCAGGTAGACAGACGGGGCTTTCCACAGGCAGGTAGACAGACGGGGCTTCCCACAGGCAGGTAGACAGACGGGGCTTTCCACAGGCAGGTAGACAGACGGGGCTTTCCACAGGCAGGTCGACATACGGGGCTCTCCACCGGCAGGTATATAGACGGGGCTTTCCACAGGCAGGTATACAGACGGGGCTTTCCACAGGCAGGTATATAGACGGGGCTTTCCACAGGCAGGTATATAGACGGGGCTTTCCACAGGCAGGTATATAGACGGGGCTTTCCACAGGCAGGTATATAGACGGGGCTTTCCACAGGCAGGTATATAGACGGGGCTATCCACAGGCAGGTATATAGACGGGGCTTTCCACAGGCAGGTATACAGACGGGGCTATCCACAGGCAGGTATACAGACGGGGCTATCCACAGGCAGGTATACAGACGGGGCTATCCACAGGCAGGTATACAGACGGGGCTATCCACAGGCAGGTATATAGACGGGGCTATCCACAGGCAGGTATATAGACGGGGCTTTCCACAGGCAGGTATATAGACGGGGCTTTCCACAGGCAGGTATATAGACGGGGCTTTCCACAGGCAGGTATATAGATAGGGCTTTCCACAGGCAGGTATATAGATAGGGCTTTCCACAGGCAGGTATATAGATAGGGCTTTCCACAGGCAGGTATATAGATAGGGCTTTCCACAGGCAGGTATATAGAGAGGGCTTTCCACAGGCAGGTATATAGTTTTATGACCAAAACAACAAACACTAATACTCACCTTGGCTTACCTGCTTCCCGGCCGAGCGCGCTCATCTTCTATCCGAGGAGCTTCCCGGGTTGGTGGGCGTGATGACGTCATGCCGCCGGCGCCGACACGCTCCTCCATCAGCTCCTGGGCCCGCACAGATTCATTACTGTGTGCGTCGAGGAGAGGCAGCGGTGCGGTGAGCAGAGTTCATCGCGTCACTGCCTAATTCACCAGTAATAGTAGCGCTGACGGCCCGCGGCGGCCTCTCAGCAATACCCGGCGCGCGGCGGGCTGTCAGCGCTACTATTAGCAGACCTGGGCATCGTACACCGCGGGCCGCATCCGACGAGCTGGCGGGCCGGATGCAGCCCGGAGGCTGGACTTTGCCCAGGTCTGCCGTAACAGGTGAAACTATCAGTAGAGCCAGCATGTCTTTCTGCAAAATGTCTCGCTGCTCCAGAATGAGTACTACTATCTTTTTTTTTTAATATCTGCCAAATGCTCAGCTATCCTAGCTCTCATTTTTCTTATGGTACTGCCCACATATATTTTATCACAAATTGTGCAGTGTATTATGTAAACTACATGATCTGAATCACAATTTATAAAAGTATTAATCTTATACTGCTTATTTCTATTAACCATACCTGTAAATCTGTCTACTTTTTGTGCATATTTACATGTTTTACATGTGTTTTTTCCACAAGTAAAAAAAAACCTTTAATGTTAACCATGTATCACTTGTCTGTTTACTAGAAAAGTCACTGGAGAATGCATTGTCTTCTATAGTTCTGCTTCTTTTTGCAACCATTTTAACTCCATCTATTATTTCGGCTAATATTGGATCATACCTTAAAATGTTGATGTTCCTGTAGAATATTTTTCTTATTTGATTAAACTCTTGACTGTAAGCTGTAGGATATACTATATGATGATACCTTTGAAGTGACAAGTGGTACTGTTGTCCAACATGCTAGTGGTAATCCCCATTTTTACCCGCTAAAGGCACGAGTTAGTGCCATGGACAATTTTCAAGTAACCATGGAGAGGGATCTCACAACATAATAAATTGTCCAAAAAGAACTGTAAATATAATTTGACAAAACAGGAATATCAAGCCCTGAAAGAGCTCAAATAGGATCAGAATTTGATTATAAAAAGGGCGGACAAAGGTGGATCCACGGTAGTGTTGGACAAGGGTCTGTACAGACAAATTATGCTCATGTTAGAGGATACCATTACATATAGGAAGTTGAGCAATGATCCTACAAAAGTAATACAAACTAAACTGTCCCATTTGTTACAAGAAGGTATCAGGTTGGGAGCCATTACTGAGAAACAGAAATATTTGGAGATAAAAAATCCGAAGATACCTCGTTTTTATGGTATACCTAAAACCCACAAAAATATATTTTCACCAGGGTTACGTCTTATAGTATCCAGTTTTGATAGTTGCAGTGAGAGACTCCGTAAATGGGTAGATACACATTTGCAACACATGGTTCAAACGTTACCAGGATACATAAGGGATAGTACAACAGTATTATAAGTTTTCAAGAATTTCAAATGGATGAAGGGTTATACCTGGCTCATTATGGATGTAGTTCGTTTGTATTCCAGCATACCTCAATCGATGATAAAAACAGCAGTAGAATATCATTTAAGGAGAAGTAGTGTTTATGAGGAAGGCTTGCAAAATTTTTGCTTGGAAAGCATTGCTTTTTTGATTTACAATAATTATTTCAGTTTTGATGGAAGGTTCTATCTACAGTTGCTGGGTGTCCCTATGGGTGCCACAGCATCACCATCTCTTGCCAATCTATTTATGGCTTGGTGGGAGCACCAGGCCATATTTAGTATTCACAATCCTTTTGCTAAAAATGTGGTCTGATATGGGCGTTACATCGATGACCTCCTACTAGTGTGGGAGGGAGATAAGTCCATACCAGACTTCATTTCATATGTCAATGAAAACCCCTATAACTTACGATTTACATATTTGATGGAAGAAGTCCATATAGCCTTTTTGGATGTATATCTTATGAGTAATGTGGAACATACAGTAGTAGAGTAGATACTACAATCTATAGAAAGCCCACACATGGTAACACTCTTCTGAGAGCAGACGGCTGTCATCCAGTGCATACTGTAAATGCTAGACCTCTAGAATACAATAGAGCTAGAAGAGCTTGTATCAACAACCAAGATTATGACAAACAAATCAACATTATAGATCAAAGATTGAAGGATAGGGGTTATACAAATAAGCAAATCATACCAGCTAAAATAAAAATTATCGATAAGTAACAAAGTTTGCTACTAGAGAAGTCCAAAAAAGAAAAGAAAATGAAAAAGATTGTATATTCTATAGCTTACAGTCAAGAGTTATTATTATTAATTTTTGAGTGCCCTTGGTTCCAGAGCGCTGTACATTCAGGTTTCATACATAACATAGGTCAAACAAGTACAAAGGTGAGAAATTACTAACTAACAACTGGTACAGAAGGAGAGTTTAATCAAATAAGAAAGACAATTTAAAGAGGAAAAATCGGTCCAAAAAAATAACTTTTTTTAAAATAATTTTAAAAAATTTATATCAAAAACTATCTCAAAAAACTCACAAAACACGTGGGGCAAAAAACAACCACGGGTGGGACCAGAGGGGTATAAAAAAACCTGGCCCTTAAAAACCTAATTTCCCCCCTCCAAACTAAGAAAAATACAGGAGTCGCCCCGAAAAGGGGGCGTTCCTGTCCGAGCCTTCCCCAAAATTTAAAAACACCCTGTTTTTCCCTCAGGGTCCCGCCCCAACATTTTCAATCATCCATGACATCACGGGGCAGTCTGGAAAGATTAATTTGGCCCAATACTGGGTTTAAAAAAAAAATGGCCAATAATGCGAGGAAAAAATTTTAGAGGGTAGAAAAATACCTGAGGGAGTTACTGATGCAGAAACATGACATGCCGGGTTTACATAACAAAAAGGAGTACCTTACTTTTCTCACAAAGGGCCCCCCTTGTAGGTTTTTGTCAATAAACCAGCAAGACCACCAGGCTGGGGGAAGTCAAAAAAAAAAACAAAAAGGGGAAAGTTAAACACCAAACCCCCAAAAAGAACCCCCCACCAAAAAGCATACCCCATATAACTTACTATTGAATTTCAGAACTGTAACATAACCCCGCCCGTAGGAAAAAGACAGCGTGGGCGTGTTGCGCCGAAAGTGGGGGCGCGCGGAAGATGAAGGCGCGCTTCCCCGGGCCCCCCCGTACATCACTAGGCGCCGAAAAATTTGAGAACTGGCCGAGAAAGCGCCCTTAGTTAGGGCGCAGGGGCGCAAGGGAGCATCGCGCCGAAATTAAAATGCGACGTGACAGGGGGGAAAGACGACTGAGCAGGTGATTTTAAAAATGCCTTTTAACCTAGTGAAACGACTTTTTAAATTGGTAGGAAAAGAACTGAAAAACCTTACATTTTCCCCCAAAGGGGACTTGATAAATATTTCGATATTTCTCAATTGAAAATTTAAATTTCAAAGTGTTATTAACGGGGAAAGAAAAGAAACACTTTAAAAAAAGCTGCTGAAATCCATGGTCTTTTTCCCTTTTGGGCCTTTTATTTAGGGTTTTTTGTCCGAAGCTTCCTTCTGCAGAATAATCTGCCCCAAGTTTCCCCACTTTTTGAAGGGGGAGGACCCGAAAATGCCCCTCCATTTTGGGCATTTAATTTTCCCCCCATGTTTTGGGTCTTTAGGACTAAATTTTGGTGTACAGGGTTGATGGCGAATATCGCCCAAATGCCCCCCCATCCTATCGCAGCTGTCTTGGGGTTTTTGCCTACATACCTAATCCACATCACGGTTATCAATATCCAATGTGTGGTCTTACAATTAATAAAATATTTAATCTGATAAGTCTTTCCCCCTGTATATTGGAAGTTTTTGTCTTTTCCACAAAGTCAAAAAAAAGAAAAATTCCCCAACTAAAAGGAACCTTTTGGGGCCTGTCACCACATGTTTTTCTTTGGATTTACAAATGGCTACGCCCGACAGTCCCTCAGATTTCTTCCCCTTCTAAGGATATCGAGGGGGCCCCCCCACATAATCCTCAAAATCGGGGTCCATTTTCAACATCCCAAATATTGTTTGGGGTCTGCCCTCCCCTGGGGGGGCCGCATTGTCAAAGGTCCAATGATGCCCCTGTCTCTTGACCCCGGGCTAGTATAGATTTTTGGTGCACAATTAAACCCCGGTCCATTGTCAGTGCATGTTGAATGATTGTCTTAATAATAATTGGTAGCCCTTAGTCAGAAACCGAGACCCCAAAATGTTAGCCCCCTTTCTTAAAAAATCTTCCGAGAGGACCAATGACTCGGGGACGCAGGTAGTCCATGGGGATCCCCTTTTGGGGGTGTGGTGCAACCTCCCCCCGCATAAAGAATTTTACAAACCGGGGAAATTCTTCTTGGAACTTTCCAGTTGATAAGATATCTTTATCATCTGGAATGGTTCCAAGAAAATTTGCCATTTTTTGTCAAAACCTGAACTAAATACTTTTTTAATCTTAGATTTTCTTTTGAGATTTCTCTGAATTTTTCCCTTCCTTGATATCGTATTGGCGGGCAGGATGGGACTAAAAACTCCATTTTCCGAAAACCCAAGCCACAAATTCTTTCTGCGGTGGGAGGCTGCCACCCGCACCCCTGAAAAAGGGGGGATCCCACGTGGACATACCTCTTCTCCGATTAATTTTTCCCTCTCTGGAATTTTTCAAGAAGGGGGGGTAACTTTTTTGAGACTCGTTTTGAATAAGAGCTACCCAGTTATATATTAAGACTTCATATAACATGCATGAAAAGGGCCGGGTTCATTTTTGACACCAAAAAATTTTAAATACAAAGCCGGAAAGAGCTTTAGCGCGCATTTTGGGACCTTGACAAGGGGGCCCCCCGGGTGAGCAGCCCTAAACAAATTTTGGGCTTTTTTGAAAAGGATCCGTTTTGGAGGATTATGTGGGGAGGGCCCCCCTCATATCCTATAAAAGGGGGAAGAAATCTGGGGACTGTCTGGTCGTACCCTTAAAAACCAAAAAAGAATGTGGCTGCTAGCCCAAAACGGTTTTTCAGTGTGGGAATTGTTTTTTTTTGTGATTTTTAAAAGAAAAAAAAAAAATTACGTTCCCCAAATGTCAGGGGCAAGACTTATAAAAAAATTTTAAAATTTTTTTTAAAAAAGAAAAAAAAACCCAAATTTGGGTATACTATAACCTGGCAGTGGATTGAGGTATGTGGGAAAAACCCACAAGAACTGCGAGTAGGTGGGGGGCATTTGGGGCGATATTCCCATCAACTTTATACACCAATCTCACGTCATTCCCTTAAAAAACATGAGGGGGAACTTAAATCCTTTTTCAAATGGAGGGAAATTGATCGGGCTTCCCTCTCAAAGACGGGGAAACTTGGACAGTTTTATTACTGCAGAAAAAATGCTTCTGGACTTTACCCAAAATACAAAGGCCCCAAAAGGGGTTAAAAGACCGTTGATTTCACAGCTATCTTTAAAGTTTTTTTTTTTTTTCCTGTTTATAACACTGTTGAATTAACTGATCAATTGGCACAATACCAAAAACTTTATCAAAGTCCCTTGGGGGAATTGGAACGGATTATCAGTTCTTTTCCTACCAAAAAATGTCGTTTCACTAGCTGTTAACTAGGGGGTTTTTTAAAAACACCCCTCAGTCTTTTTCCCCCCTTGTCGCTCCTGCAACATTTCGGCGTGATGCTCTTTTGCCTCGCCGTAAATAAGGACCCTTTTTCGCGCGTTCCGTTGCTGGGGCACTAGTTTTGTCACGGGGCGCCGCAGCCCCCGCCCCTTTTTTCCCTTCCGGTGCCGCCAGCTTTTCGGCGTTCACACACACAGACCTGTCAGCCCTTACAGGGCGGGAGAGACTTACGTTTTTTAAATTCATAGTAATTTTAGGGGGGTATGCTTGTGTGGGGGGTTCTTTTGGGGTTGTTGTTTTCTTTCCCCCTTTTTTTTTTTTGTATTCCCCAGCCTGGTGGTCTTTCTGGTTTATTACAAAACCACAATTCGGGTTATGGATGAAACTAAGGTAGTGTCCTTTTTTGTTTTGTTAAAAACGGCAAGTCATGATGTTTCGCATCATAACACCATCAGGTATTTATCTACCCTCTAATTCTTGGGGCCCCCATTATTTCAGCCATTTATTTGTTACAAACCCGAACTTGGCCAATTTTATCTTTCCAGATTGTCCCCTGATATGTCATGGGGAAAAACATGTTGGGAGGGGGCCATGGGATAAAGGTGTTTTTTAAATTTTGGGCAAAGGCCTGACGGAACACCCTTATCGGGGCGAATCATCCCTTATCTTCTTAGTTAGGGAGGGGGATATTTGGTTTTAAAAGGGCCAGGTTTTTATACCCATTGGGCCCCCCCATGTGGTTGTTGTTTGCCTCCCCCATTTTTTTGTGGTTCTTTGGATGATTTCAATATTTTTTAAACTATATTTTAAAATTTTTTTTTAGGACCGTTTTTTTTCCTCTTTAAATTGTCTTTTATATATGCTGGGTCAAGAGTTTTTTTTCATTGGGGATCTGCCAGGGTAATTTGTTCTTGTTTTTAATCAATAAGAAAAATATTCTACAGGGAAAATCACATTTTAAGGATGATCAATATTAGCCGAAAAAATTGATGGAGTTAAAAAGGGTTTAAAAAGAACGAACTATAGAAGACAATGCTTCTCCAGTGAACTTTTTTAGTAAACAACAAGTGATACTGGTTAAAATTAAAGGGTTTTTTTTTACTTTGGAAAAAACACATTAAAACAGGGAAATATCACAAAAAGTGACGATTTACAGGTTGGGTTTAAAAGAAAAAAGCATATAAATTAATACTTTTTTAAAATTTGTGATTCAGATCATGTGTTTTTCATAAAACCCTGCACAATTTTTCATAAAAATATGTGGGCAGTACCAAAGAAAAATGAGAGTAGGAAAGCTGAGCATTTGGCAGATATTTTAAAAAAGATAGTAGTACTTTTCTGGAGCAGCGAGCATTTTGCAGAAAACTGCTGGGTTTTTACTGATATTTCCCCTTAAAAAGATTGAAGACCCAACCCCGGTGGTGATTGGGGCACTTTTTGGTAGTGAACTGGGGCTAAGCAGACAGGTTTAAAATTTTGAAAATCTTTAAAATTTAAATTATAATAAATATAATATTAATTTATATATTATAATATTTATTATTAATAATTTTTTAAAAAAATATATATATATATATAAAAAATTCATTTTAATTAATTAATGAGTTGTAGTATGCATAATGATATAAATTTTAGTTTATAATTTTGAAAAAGGGGGATTTTTGAAGGATACTATGTTTTAAAAAAAGGAGGAAGTGACGTAACAAGTATAATATCGACCCTCCCATTGTTTTTACTATTTAATAAGGCTGCTAACACAGCGTATTTGTAACAGTGAACAACGGCTCAAAACGCGGAGCCTGAAACGCATTGGTTTTATATTTATCTGTACCTTTGCAACACTGGATTAACAAATAAACCAAGAATCTTTTCACGCTACCGCTGGATCCCATTCATCTGTGTTCATTAGTATCTAATATATTTGATAGTAGTCGTCATTTACCTTTCCCTACATGTTAATAGCTAATCATTGTAGTGAGAAAACCCCCTTAATGTGGCTTAAAAAAAAAAAAAAAAAAAACGCTAATAACATTACTGGCCCATTACATTGTAAGTTAAGGTGCTGCCTGCAAGTGGGATGTAGATCTGAATGTTTTGCATGTGATCAATGCAGTGCCTCTGGTGTGTTCTAAAATGCAACCTGAACGCTTATATTTTTAAAGAACAGAGACAACATAATGACATCCTCGGCACGGATGTAAGGACAACCTAGTAAACACTTCGGCAAGTTCTTTATAGTACTCTATGGAGAAGGACAGGGGAGGCAATCCTGCTAAAATACTCAGAGTAACTTACTATTGTCTAAATCGCATTTAACATGTAACAGAGGAAAAGAAGTTTGACTGCAAACAGCAAACTTAATTGTGCAAAATGCCACATTTCTTCAGTGTATGTTGTCACTACAAGCCTGGGTGCTAACCGATTATCAGATTCTCGTGCTGCCAGTGAAGTGCCGTTAACGGGGAATAAGAGGAGGCACAGACAGTGTCAGCATGCAGACCCCAACCGATTCCAATGAGGGTGGGGTTTAGGGTTTATTATATACCCTCTGGCGCAAGTATCACTTTTGAATGTTTTACAGACTTTAGCCAATTGGTGGACATTCACCATCCAATTGGTCACTATACTTCAAATCACACTTTAATAGGTTACATTTTCAATTCTCACTTATACATATTCAAATGTGACTATCTGGCTAGCTGCTATTATAAGTTGCTTCTTATCTTCATCTATAACTGCAATTTAAGTTTAGAAATTGCCATAAACATAAGAATTTCCTCATCAATGTCTTACCTGTCTGTGAGTGTAGTCCAAGGGGCGATGGGTAATACTTTGCGGTGCAGAAAGGTGGTAGTTGCCCAGTAGACGGCATAAGACGCCCCCCATTATTTCCAGATGAAACATGCCCAGGCTCTAGCGACAGACCTGACAATCCCAAGTGCGGCATATTTACAAATTCACGCCCATCCATCTTTATACAGAATACTTATATCGCACCATGGTCCAGAGACCCACTAAGATAAAACAAAAAGGAAAAAAAATATTAAACATTTTAATGCAGTGGAGAGAGAGGAGTCAGAAAAGGCTACTATTACTTAACTAGAGCTACAAGACCATGTTGCCATTTTAGCACTATCTGAAGAGACAATGGCAATGTTTCAAGCATCTATATGAACACTACAACTGACAAGACCATTACAACAAAACATACTGTAATAAGTACACAGAAATAAATAAAATCTATAAGTAAATTATTTTCTTTTTAATTAAATGAGGTACTGGTGCCGCTGTTTAATTCAAAGAGTGATGTAAGCAAAGGCACGTGATTGCTGCAGCCAACAGTGGCTACAGCCGTGACGTTCCATTTCGAAAAAGATAACAGAAGAACACGAAGAGCCAGTGCTGGAGCAGAAGTGAGTATAGGTATTTTGTTTTTCCAATTTTATTGGCTACCAGTAACTTATTAGTTGATTTTTATTTAGATAAACTTCACAATCCTTTTAAAAACACCATGAAGATAAAATCTGTATACTGACCAGTAGTTTTATCTACTTCTTTGGCACAAAAAAACACTAAGGTTAATGTCTCGACTGCACAGAAAAACATCGGTAGACTTCTATAGTAAAAACTTCCTGTTGTCTCCATTGAACTTTTTTTTATACTCGTCTTTTGCAACATGTTGCAAAAAACGCCAGAGCAGGGCAGAAAATGTACTAATGGAGTTTATGTAAAGCGCAGGACATTTTTTGGCACATTTTTTGGAATGAAAACCCACTCAGGAAATTAAAGTCCTACCTATAGTGGGTTTTAACACAGGTTATACCTAATCAATTCTGCATACAGGTGTCCGACGTGTCCTCCTTCGTATTGTTCATAATAAAATGATCATGCTTTGGTCACGTTAGTTTTTTGAGCAATTCAAGATTTCTCGCTAAAAATGTTTTTATTTTTCGGAGTTTGGTGAGAAAATCCTTTTCTTTACATATTTTGGCGCTAAGTTCTCGTTTCAGACGCCAAAAGAAAGGTTTTTAGTGCTAACATACAGGAGGGGGGGGGGGTTGCAGATTTTGCCGCTAATAAAAATATCTAGCTTGTGTCGCTAAAAATACGTTTTTTTGGCGGCAAAATACCCTTGTTATACGGATTTTGAGCCTATTAAAGTTCTCACTGTTGTCGCTAAATATACGTTTTTGCGGATTTGGGGGGCTAAAGTACTTGGGGTTTTTACGGATTTTGATGCTAAAATACAGTTTGTTATGGATTTTGGTGCTATTAAAGTTATCTTGCTTTTGTTGCTAAAAATATGTTTTTTACGGATTTTGGAACTACAATACGTTTGACAAATTTTGGTGTTAGTAAAGTTCTCGCTTTTGTTGCTAAAAATCGTTTTTTTTATGGATTTTGGCGCTAAAACCCATTTTTATAATACAGATTTTGGAGATATTAGAGCCAAACTCCATAAAATGCCAGATTTTTAGCAGCATAAGGGAGATAACATTAGTAGCGCCAAAAACCGTAAAACGTATTTTGAGGGAGATTACTATAAGCGGCAAATGCCATAAAAAAACGTATTGTAGCACCAAAATCCGTAAGAAAGCGGATTTTTAGCGGCAAAAACGAGATAACTTTATTAGCGCCAAAATCCATAAAACTACTACAAGATTACATATAAATGCAATAATATGCATTACAAACCCTTTTGTAGGGTGGAGTTACATCCAATGGCTTAATTTATGCATACATTAAAAAAAACAGACTTGAGGAGAAGCAAATAATGAGCATTTTTCAGATGCAAGACAGAAGACAGGCAGTGGACAAAAATCTCAGTTCTATAAACGTTTTTAGTATTTGGTTTTCAGGTTGGTTTTTTGGCCATTTCAGTGTAGACATAGCCTAAGGCTGTGTCTACATTGCACAGCAAAATAACCCGTTTTTTCAGCATTTTTATTTTCTAAAAACACTGAAAAAAACACTGAAAAAAAGATTCCATAGACTTGCACATTAAAAACGTCCTGCTGTCTCCACAGAACGTCTTTTTTCTGCTCATTTTAATTTACTGGTTGTCTTTTGAAACGTGGCACAAAACGCCAGAGCAGGGCAGAACTTTTACTATTGGAGTCTATGTAAAGCGTCGGACATTTTTTGGCCCGATTTTTGCAGCAATACATAGCAAATCTATTGCTGTGCATCTCTGCAAAAAACACTGCAAAAAAGCGCCAAAAAGAACAAAAAACACAGATGTTTTTTCACCAGCTTTTGACAGGCAGTGGACAAAAAAACTCCCAAGTTTTATAAATGTTTTTAGGATTTGGTTTTCAGGTCCTTTTTTTTGTCCAGTGCTGTGTAGATCAAGCCTAATAAACATGGATTTTGTGTTCTAACATGCCGAGATCTCTAACATTTTCATCTTTGCATTGACGTACGTGTATAAGGGATGTTTTTTTTTTTTACAAGACAATTCTAATTATAATACTAACGTTTTGAAATTTATTTTAATTAATAGGGGATTTCATAAGGCTGCTTTTAACTACTTGCCCATTTCCCATTGACTTTAAACTTTTGGGCGATGGATGTTTATCACTACACGGACGTTCTGAAATATGCAGCTGTGCGAGTGGAGAGCCAGCTATCGCTGACAGCCGTCTCTCCACCCTAAGGGTATGTTCACACGGCGTGTTGAGTCTGTGTTTACATACACTTTTAGCTGCATGTTTGAATCCGCAGCTAACAAATAGCAATGTGATTTACATTGCTTTTAATTGAAACACGCATCGGCTTTCACACAAGGCTCATTCCGTCTTTCGGAGCCGTAGCAGCAGGAGCCCTATAATAAAATATAGGCTGCGATCCTGCTGCATCCGGCTGCATGTTGGATACGTGTTGGATCCATTTAGGATCCGATTGACGCAGCTTTTTGGGATGCGATTTTCAGATCCAACACGGATCCGAAAACGTGTCCCAAAACGCCGTGTGAACATACCCTAAGGGAACAGGTTATTACCACCCCTGTCTTAATTACCTTTAATACAGCACTTAATGTGGGCTTTCTGCAGCCTGACAGTCAAGTGAACGCTGGGCCTCTGTGACTACATGAGCTGCTGGATCTTATTAGACTCAGATCAGCTCTGCAGTCAGTGCAGGGAATTTATTTCCCCTATAACTGGGGCTAAAATATCAACCCCAGTTAGAGGAAAAATAATAAATAAAAACAGAGGTGTAAAATTGCTCTTCTGAGGCTTTCTGACCTTATGGGGGGCACAACATTTAAAATACAATAATAAAAAAAAACACAAAAAAAATAAATTGTTAAAGGGGTGTTCAAAACGCTCATTAGTCTGTGAGACATGATGGAAAACAGAAGACAAGAATACTTACCTCCAGGATGCTCTCTTTTGTTGCGATGGCCATCCTAGCTGTAAACGTTCATCGTTCATGTGATGAGTGCAGCCAATCACAGGTCGCAACATTCACATGAACGACTGCTGTGGACTGTAAGGCTATGTTCACACGGCTAATTGACGCCGTAATTGCGGGACAGATTTCGGCCGCAATTACGGCGTGTACGCGGGCGGGGCTGGGAGGCCGGCAACTCGCCGGCCCCATAAACTTTCATTATCCACGGCGCGTGTCCCACCAGGATAATGTGCATGTCACATTACCGCAATGACAGGGACGGATTTCAGCCGTATTTGCGCGCAGTACGGCGCGCAATACGGACTGAAATCCGTCCCCAAATCAGCCGTGTGAACATAGCCTAATTGGCTGCATCTGTCATGTAACCGTTCACAGCTACAGCTGGGATGGCTGCTGCAATGGAACAAGAGTCTTGTTTTCTTCCATTTTTCATCAGGCCTCCACAGAAAAACGAACATTTTGAACTGCAAAATTGCCCTTTAAAATCAATATCAACCCCTTACCGCCGGAGCCAGTTTTGGCCTTCCTGACAGAGCCCTGGTTTTAAAATCTGACATGTGTCACTTTATGTGAGAATAACTTTTTGTTTTCTCGCGGCACATTGTGCTTTAACCACTGACTGCCGGAGCCAGTTTTGGCCTCTCTGACAGAGCCCCATTTTTTAAATCTGGCATGTGTCAATGTACGTGAGAATAACTTTTTGACACTAACCTATCCATGTGATTCAGAGACTGTTTTCTCATGACACATTGTACTTTAAGATAGTAAGAAATTTTGGTCCAGAAAGTCCTTGTTTATTTGTGAAAAGAACACGGTAGATGTGATCAGGGAAATGCAACTTAATATTGATTCCCCAGATTGTGCCATTTTCAGAGATATCCCATATGTGGGCCTAGTGTGCGATTTGGCTCAACCACAAGCCCCAGAATAGGAGGAGCCCCTTCTGGATTCTGGGGTCTCATTTTCATTACGATTTTATATAGGCGCCATTTCAGGTTTGCAGACGCCCTAAGGTGCTAAAATTTAATAAACACCCCTAAAAAGACCCCATATTGGAAACTACACCCCTTAAGGAATATATCCAGGGGTGCAGTGAGTATATCGACCCCACAGGTGTTTCACAATTTTTTTTTAGTGTTAAGCTGTGAAAATTAAAAATGTTATTTTTTTCCAACAAACTGCAATTTTAGCTGAAAATGTTTCATTTTTACAAGGAATCCTGGAAAAAAAGCGCCCAAGGTTTTGTCACACAATTTCTTCAAAGTTCGGAAATACCCTACATGTGGGTGTAAACTGCTGTTTGGGCGCATGGCAAGGTGTACAAGGGAGGGAGCGCTATTTGGCTTTTGGAACGCAGATATTGGTGGGTGCCATGTCGCATTTGCCAAGCCCCCAAAGTAGCAGAACAGGTGAAACCTTCCAGAGGTCGCCCCATTTTGGATTCAACACCCTCAGGGATCTCATCTGGGGGTGTATTGTGCATTTTGGGCGCACAGATGTTCCATAGTTTTTTTTCAGTATTGGGCTATGAAAATGGGGGGGGGGGGGGGAACGCAGTTCCGCCATTGTTTTTTGGGCTTCATTCTTACAATGTTCGCCGTACGGGACAAAAAAACAGGATAACTTTACTATGGGGGTTGGTACAATTACAATGATATAAATTTTATATATTTTTTACTATTACTTTTACACAATAGAAATATAGCTATAAAAAATTGTGTTTTTATGTTATCCTATTCTGACAGCCATAACTGTTTTATTTTTCTGTATACGGAGCTGTTTATGTGCTTGTTTTTTTGCGGAATGAGTTGACATGTTTCTTGTTACCATTATCGGGTGCATAAGACACTTTGATCACTTATTAAGGTTTTTGTCAGGCATTTTGAACAAAATACAACATTTCTGGTAGTGTTTTTATTTTTTATTTTTTTACAGCAGTCACCGTGCGGTATAAATGACATACTAGCTTTACTCAGCAGGTCGATACGATTACAGTGATACCAAATTTGTATATTTTTTTCATGTTTTACTGCTTTTACACAATAAAAACACTTATTCAAAAAGGAAAAAAAAATTGTTTGCATCGTCGCAGTCAGAGCCATAACTTTTTTATTTTTCCGTGTACAGAGCTGTGTAGGGGCTTGTTTTTTGCGGGATGAGTTGACGTTTTTATTGGTATAATTTTTTTGGGGACAAGACTTATCAGTTTTAAATCCATTTTTTAGAAGGCAGAGAGACGAAAATACTGCAATCATAAAAGTTTTTTATTTTTAACAGCGCTCACTGTTCAGTATCCATGACAAGTTAGCTTTACTCTGTGGGTCGATACGATTACAGAGATACCCAATTTATATAGTTTTTTTTTATGTTGAAGCACTTTAAAAAAAAAAAAAAAAATAGTTTTTATTATGTAAATCAATTTTTATGCATCGCTGTCTTCTGAGAGCCAAAACTTTTTTATTTTTCCGTATACAGAGAGGTGTAAGGTTTTTTTTTTTGCGGGATGAACTGACGTTTTAATTGGTACAAATTTGGCATTTATATGAGTTTTTGATCACTTTTATTTAATTTTATGTGCTGCGGGATGAACAAAGATTGCAATACTTTGATTGTTTTTTTTTGTTTGTTTTTTTATTAACAGCGTTCACCGTATGGGTTAATTAATATGACACATTTATAGAACAGGTCGTTAAGCACACGGCGATACCAAATATGGGTACTTTATTTATTTTTTGATCTTTTTGGGGCGTTTAGCATCTGTAAAGGGGAAAAGGGCGGTGTACGCGTTTTTTCTTTTTTGTGTTTTACTATTTTTTACACTTTTTTTTTTTTACTTTTCCCCATAGGAGATTTATAACCGCAATCTTCAGATCTTCTGAAGGTTGCTGTTAGAAAGCAGGCCAGTACATAGCATTGTTGCTATGCTCTGGTCGCCATGACAACTGTCAGTCACAGTGCCCACAATGCATTGTGGGCATCGTGACGTCACAGACGGACCCGGGAAGTGATCCTCAGTTCCCGGAGCCGGCTGGTAGGAGATCGCTGCCGCACTAATGTGCAGCAGCGCGTCGAGGAGCAGGCAGGAGGGGCTCCCTCCTCCTGCCTGCGAATTAGCTCCGACAATCTTAATTGATCATCGTAGTTAAGGGATTAAACACCCGCGGCCGGAGCTCACTCCGGCCGGGGGTGATGCGGCATGAAGCCAGCGGTAATTTACCGCTGGTCCCATGTTGCTATCGTTCGCGGCTCGCCCGCAAGATCGCCAGAACGTATGCATACGTCCATTTGCTGGAAGTCACTTCCCACTAGGGCGTATGCATACGTCAATGTCGGGAAGGGGTTAAGTTAGAAATACATTTTGGTCCAAAAAGTCCTTGTTTATTTGTGAAAAATATCAAAATATCATTAAAATTAGCAAAAATTTGCAACTTTCAAAGTTCAAAAATGTCTGCGTGTAAGACAGATAGTTATTCCACTCAAAAAAGTTTATAACTAGCATCTACCATATGTCTACTGTAGGTTGGCATCATTTTTTTAATTTTTTAACCACATTAAGGGGCTTAGAAAGATAGTAGTAATTTTTTACATTTTCAAGAAAATCAGCAAAATAGATTTTTTTTGTGGACAAGTCCACTTCTGACGTGGCTTTGAGGGGTCTGTATTTTAGATACCCCAATAAATGACCCCATCTAAGAAACTACACCCCTTAAAGTATTTAAAAAAGCATTTAAGAAGTTTGTTGACTCTTTACATATTTCACAGAAATTTAAGCAAAGTGGAGGTGAAATTTCAAAATTTCACTTTTTTTGCAGATTTCAATTTTTGTTCATTATTCACTGGAAGACAGTAGTTGTGACCATGGAAATGCAGCTTAATATCGATTCCTCAGATTCTTACGTTTTCAGAGCTATCCCATATGTGGCCCTAGTGCGCTATTTGGCTCAACCACTATCCTCAGAATAGGAAGTGCACCTACCGGCCTCTGGGGTCTCATTTTCATTACAATTTTATTTAGGCACCATTTCAGGTTTGCGGACATCCTAAGGTGCTAAAACCTAATAAACTCCCCTAAAGAGACTCCATATTGGAAACTACACCCCTTACGGAATATATCCCGAGGTACAGTGAGTATATCGACCCCACAGGTGTTTTACTGATTTTTTTTAGCCTTCGGCTCTGAAAATAAGAAAAAAATCATTTTTCCAATAATCTGCAATTTTTGCTGAAAAAGTTTCATTTTTACAAGGAATCCTGGAAAAAAACACATCCCAAATTGTGTTACGCAATTTCTTCCAAGTTCGGCAATACCCTACATGTGGGTGTAAACTGCTGTTTGGGCGCATGGCAGGGGGTACAAGGGAGGGAGTGTTATTTGGCTTTTGGAGCACAGATTTTGGTGGGGCCATGTCGCGTCTGCAAAGCCCCCCAAAGTACTAGAACAGATGAAACCTTCCAGAAGTTGTCCCATTTTGGATTCAACACCTTTCAGGAATCTCATCTAAAGGTGTATTTTGCATTTTGGGTGCACAATTGTTCCGTATTTTTTTTTCCGCATTGGGCCATGAAAATGGGTGGAAAAAAACAGTTCCGCCATTGTTTTTGGACTTCATTTTTACAGTATTCGCCATACGGGATAAATGACAAGATAACTTTACTATGGGGGTCGGTACAATTACAATGATATAAATGTTATATCGTTTTTTATGTTTTATTACTTTTACACAATAGAAGTGAGTTTATAAAAAGTTGCGTTTTTATGTTGTCCTATTCTGACAGCCATAACGTTTTAAATTTTTTGTATACAGAGCTGAATGTGGGCTTGTTTTTTGCGAGATGAGTTGATGTTTTTATTGGTACCATTATGGGGTGCATGTGATGCTTTGATCACTTTTTATTAAGGTTTTTTTGTGAGGCATTTTGAACAAAATACAGCATTCCTGGTAGTGTTAATTTTTACAGCGGTCATTGTGCGGTATAAATGACATGCTAGTTTTACTCAGCAGGTTGATACGATTACAGCGATCCAAAATTTGTATATTTTTTAAATGTTTTACTGCTTTTACACAATAAAAACACTTTTATTTGAAAAGGAAAACACGTTTTTGCATCGCCATAGTCTGAGAGCCATAACTTTTTTATTTTTCTGTTTACGGAGCTGTATAGGGACTTTTTTTTTGCGGGATGAGTTGATGTTTTTATTGGTATCATTTTTGGGGGGACAAGACTTTATGATCGCTTTTAAATCCGCTTTTTTGGAAGGCATGGTGAAGAAAATACTGCAATCCTAGCAGGTTTTTTTTATTTTTAATAGCGCTCACCGTGCAGTATCCGTGACAAGTTAGTTTTACTCTGTGGGTTGAGACGATTACGATAATACCAAATTTATATAGTTTATGTGGAAGCACAATTTATTTATTTTTTTCAAGTGTTTTTATTATGTAAAACAATATTTATGCATCGCTATCTTCTGATAACCATAACTTTTTTATTTTTCCGTATACAGAGCTGTGTAAGGGCTTTTTTTTTTTGCGGGATAAACTGACATTTTAATTGGCACCACTTTGGTGTTGATATGAGTTTTGATGACTTTTTACTCCATTTTATGTGCTGCGAGATTAACAAAAATCGCAATTCTGTGACGGTTTTTTGAGTTTTTTTTTTTACGGCGTTCACCATATGAGTTAATTAACGTGATACATTTATAGAACAGTTAGTCGTTACGCACGCGGCAATACCAAATATGGGTACTTTATTTTTTATCTTTTTTGGGGCGATTGGCGTATGTAAAGGGGAAAAGGGCGGTGTACGTGTTTTTATTTTATTTTTTGAGTTTGTGTTTTCATTTTTTACACTTTTCTTTACTTTTTCACACTCTTTACACTTTTCCCCAGAGGGGAATTGTATGAACGATCGTCACATCATTCATACAATAGGAGATCAGCACATAGCTTATAGCTGTGTGCTGGTCTCCGTGCAACTGTCAGTCACGCTACCCACAATGCATTGTGGGCATCGTGACGTCACCAGACAACCCGGATGCTGTCATTCAGCATCCGGGCTGTCTGGTAAGGATATCGGTAGCGGCGCCAAGCGCCGTTACTGCGCCTTATCGCGGGCAGCAGGAGCTCACTCCTGCTGCCTGCAGCTTCGATGTCGCGACCATGATGTCGTGACATCGAAGGGTTAATCTCCCACGGCCGGAATGCACTCCGGCTGTAGGGGATGTGGCATGATGCCAGCGGTAATATACCGCTGGTTCCATGCCACGATCTTGCGAGCTCCGCTTGTGAGCCATGACGTACCCATGTCAAATGTCGGTGAGGGATAAAACAGCCCAAATAGCAACTTTTACTCCACCCCTGTAACCTTACAATCACCTATATTCAAATGTCCTTGATGGAAAAGTGACAATTTATTTTATCACCACTTTTGCTGTTATAAAATAAATTAATTAAAAAAAAAAAGGGAAAAGCAAGCTTTTTAATATTTACCCTCATTTAAAAATAAAAAAAATGAAAAAAATTATATAAAAATAAAGCTTAACATATCACTGAAATAATTAGTAGAACAACCAAGTGAAAGAAAGCGTTTTAACATTTAAACCATGTGCACTAAAAAAAAAGAAAAATGTGCCTTGTCAGGAAGGGGGTTAATGGACCGGTCAGGAACTGGTTAAATTAGGCCAATTTTCTCTCTCACTTGCACTACTTGGATTTTTGCACTGATTACTAATAAAATGCCTTCTTATTGTTTGCCTATAATTGTAATTTAACTAAACTAATAACATACAACTGTACTGTTCATGTCTTATTCAACACTTTAAAGGGGTTTTCGCGCTACAAAGATCATATCTCTAATGATGGGGACAGTAAAAATAAGCACTTTTGCAATTGGTTTGCACTTGGTATAGCAGATCTGAGCTTATCTGTGCATATATAGCCATTTCTGCAGGAGCTGATGGGACACCCCCCCTTTTCTATGATTGGCTGCCTGATATGTCATTCAGCCTGTTAAAAACGCCCCATGCACTGTGACTGGCTGCCTGTACTCTGTGCTTACGCCCCTCTCATCTGTGGGAAATGAAAGTGAAACTAAGTGCCTCAGCTTTCTCTGCTGGCTGTATAATAAAGACTGTGTGAGGTTGTCTATGCTCATCTCCCAGCTCTAAGGTGAAGAATCTGGGCAACGACTAGGTATGTAGCTACTAGATACAGTACCCCACTCTCCTCCTTCCTCTCCCACCATTTCCTGCCTGATAACAGAGAGTCGGAGGGGCAGGGAGAGCAGAGTGCATTCCTCACATTTTTTTCATCAATTCAGGCTGTGTGTATAATGGTTTACAGCAATGCAGGGGTTCTGATTACAAGGAGCTTGTGGAGCATGGAGCTGAGAGCTCTGCAGACATGAGAAACATGCAGGAAGGCTGCAGAGCTGACATCACCTCCCTTCCACGGCACACACAAAATTATGTTACAACTCTTCAGTGAGGGGAGACCCGCCTCCTGGCAGGAGAGGCACACCTACTGAGAGGAGAGACTTGCCCCTGGAATTGAAGCTGTAAAAGATCAACAGCTCAAGTCTGGGAAAGCTTGTAAAAAGAAAACCCCTTTGAGAAAACCAATGCAGGGAGTGAACATTTAAAATGTAATGACCTGTAGATTCTCCTTTAACAGCAATCACCACCACCACCAAAAAAAGATTTGCCAATGTTAAAGGGGTGTTCCGGGACCTATTAATGCTTGTTGGTCTTTTGGGGTATAAGTAAAAATAGAAGATAAACATGCCACAACATCACCTGTGCGCGACCTCGATGGTCTCTCATTGGCTGAGGCTGTCATGTGAATGACGTGCTTCAGCTGGAATGAACGGATCGGCAGTCGGGAGTGAAGAAGACCGTCCAGGAGATAAGTATGAGGTTTATCTTCTACTTTTACCTAAAGCCCGCCGGACCAACGGACATGAATAGCTCTCAGAACAACCCTTTAATGAGAAATTTTGGACCATTGCTCCCTGCAAATGTGGTTCAGTTGATCATTATTTCTGGAATGCCTTATACACATAGCACTCTTCAAGTCATGCTATAGTAACTCAAATGGCACAGCATGCCTATTACAGAGAATGCATTTGGAACTCTTAAGTGGAGACAGAGTCAACAGTTCAAAAAACACCATTCACTTAACCCAGATCAATCGCTATCTTTCTACCAAAACCCATGCTTTCAAGGGGGGACCCCGCATAGAACATTTACCAAATGGCACCAGAGAGGTCTGCAACAAATTCGCAGCTTTATCAACCTTAACACTAGGGAACTATTCACGCTCTCAGAATTACATCAAAAATACCCAAACATAGAAATCCCTTTTTTCAATCATGTACAATTAATGAGCTATGTGCTTAAAGTAACTGCAGGATGGTCAGAAAAAGATTGGAACTCAGACTTCGACCGGGTCCTTATTATACCTCCATCCAGAAAAGCACACCTTTCCAGAATATACGGCTATCTATTAGAAGACATTAATTATGAAAATACCACCTTAAGTTTGGCCAAATGGGAACTAAGAGATGCATCGCTGACGCCTGAGGTGGTGCTGGGGGCTCTAGGTGACGCGCATCGGTTTCTTCCTTCCGCCAAGTATATAGAAATGTATCTCAAAATAACACATAACGCCTATCTAAAGGACACAAGAAATATCTGACTGACAAATGCTTCAAATGCGCCTCGCCTGGAGCCGACCTGTACCACTGTATGTGGGAATGCCGAGTGATTAGCGAATTCTGGAATAGGATTGTTGAATATATTAAACACATTTTTCCCTCCTTTGTCAAACAGCAGCATGGGCACTATTTGGTCATTTAGATAAGACGGATCAAATCCATAGCAAAGTAATGAACAGACTACACATTCTAGCAGCTGCAGCACGCAAAGCCATACTGCAAGTTTGGCTCCAACCCACTGGTCCCTCTGCTGGGCTATTTCATGAGAAGCTTTTATTCTTATTCCAAATGGATTGGATAGAGGCAGCACAGCACATGGAACTCAAAGTTAAAAAAATCTTCCATCTCTGGGAAAAATACATTAAACACCCTCTCCTCAGATAAGAAGAAGCTGATCTCGTGTTTTGGTACCACAACATGGTATATGGCCAGAAAGATGGCGGGTCACACCCCAATAGTGCACTAATTTGTTGCAGGCTGTGATGGGGACCAATTTGCGACTATATTTTTTCAGATTACTTTCAGATCTGAGGGCTTCACACTTAATTAACCATTTAACCATCTACTCTTGGAACAAGAGGATCTCCTGTTAAAAAGGTCATAGGAGGTATTCGGAAAGAAATTCCTGGCACATAGTGCTACTATTACATATTAAAAGAGGTTTGGTCGGGGGGGGGGGGGGGGAAGAGGGTTAAAGAGACCAACGGCACGGGTACTGGAGAGCTGAGTTGTTCATCTAACGGAGCATAAAGCACTACGCTTAGACACACCATCGCGAATTTAATGAATTTAATTCTACCATTCTCGTTACTAGACAATCCAAAGTTAAAAATATTTATTAGACCATACTAAACGTTGATAGAAAGTTCAGATATTTTACCGTGAATAAGTTCTCCATGATTACCGACAATTGAGGTTTCTAATGATTTAAAATGATTTAAAATTGAGAAAATAGAGAAAATGTATGTTCCAATGCACCGTTCAAACTTTATTTGTATCCAAATGTTATAGTAATGTCAAAGATGTATATTTGTGTTGTATGGACTCCGGATATTGTTGAATGTCTGAGTGTTGGAACTCAATAAAAACACACATGAGTAAAAACACACTTGAGAAAAAAACCACCATTCATCCTCTAAAAAGGAAAATACCTAGAAAATATGCTATAGCCGAGTCCAGAAAAATCAGATCTATAGAAATCTAATCTTCTATATCCCAAATTGCAAATTATTAAACAACTGTTGTTTCTACAGCCATAGAAGTTCAATCTATTAACCCCCTCCTAACATTTGACCTAGCTGAAGTCCTTGTCGGGAAGGCGTTTTTGTTAATTGCCATATAATTGCATGGCAATTATATGGGCTCAACAGCTGTGTCCTCACAATTGTTGCGGAAGACTAGCTGTAACTTATAGCTGGGCACCTGCTCTAATGGCTGACAACCAGAGCTTACGCTGATCCTGGACGTTTCACACCTTAGATGCGCCCTCTGTCCTCCATTGGCGACCTGATAGCAGGGTGCCAATGGCAGCTGACACCTGGTCTGTCAGTGATGCAAGTCTGCCAGGCTGATTGACAGTACACTATATTACAGTTATGTAATGCAGTGGATTTTTTACAGCATTCAAATGATTGCTTAATCTGTTCCTAGTTGGGCAAGCAAAAATGAAATAATGTTAAAAAATAAAAGTACAGAATCACCAAGTCCATAACAAGTTGGGTTATAAACACTTTAATGTTATTTAACTTACAAGATGAATGCTGAAAAAACTAAATAAAAAAAATACAGAATTGCATTTTTATTCATCACTAAAAATGGGATAAAATGCAAGCAAAAAATCATACAAAACCCAAGACAATACCAATGAAAACAATTCACTCCATGAAAAAAGCCCCTATATAGTTCAATCAACATAAAAAAAGTTTGGTTATCAGAACATGGCAACATACATTTTTTGTAAAAAAAAATTTCTATGGTGTAACACACAAAAAAAAAAAATTTGTATTGTCGTGATTGTACTGACCAACATTGTAAGATACACTTCATTTACACAGCAAGGCGAATGTTTATAAAATAAAACCTAAAAAACAAAAGACGGAATTGCTTTATTTCCTCACCTCCATTTTCACAATCCAATGAAAGAAGACAAAAAAAAAACGACACCTGTGGTCCCAAAATACATATTACATCCCTAGATTCCCTAAGGGCCCGTCCCACGGCAGAGAGCAAATACCGGTCGGATTATTGCCCTGTTTTGCAGCCGTGCACACAGCCGCAGGGGGACGGCTTTTCTCCGCTGTTTCACCCTTCGCATAGACTTGTTTATATTCTGCCCGAAAACCGGGCAGAAGAATGAACATGTGCTATGTTTTTCGGACCACTGGCGGTGTAAAAAAATGTCAGGTGGAAAACCTGTGCAGTGGGGACTGCTGCACGGGTTTTCCATAGAGGTTCATTTTAAAGTTTGACAGACCGTTTACAGACGGTTTTCAAAACCGAAAACAGTCTGTAAAACCATCCAAAAACCGGTCTGAGCCTGCATGCTGTCGGTCGCTTGAAGCAGGAGCTCCAGAGGGAATCTAACTACCTCGGCCCAAATAAGCCCTAAATTGCCATCATTTTTCCCCTAACTAGGGGATCCAGCTAAACTAAGCCCAAGGCGCACAAAGAACTGAGTTTTGGAGCCGAGTGCTGTGTCCACAGGGAGTGAAGGCCACCGGCTCACGAGCGGGAAGAATTTCACTGCCTCGGCGCCATCTTGGAGGTAAAGAAGGCTGTGGAAGGCGGCTACAAGCGGCAAGTTTCAGCAGACTATCAGCTACTTACCTGATCCACGGGAGCTTCAGAAGTCCTGCCGGCGCAACGGATCCCTCCAAGTCCAACTGGACCCCTATGCGACCTTCTTAACCGATGTTCTGGCAGTCCCCCTGAATTGACGCCTGTCTCCGCTGTGGCCGCCATTTCCTCGTGGTGCCCGACTGCCTCTACTGCGGCGCTGAGATCTCCCCAATCACAGTAGCAACCAGCTGAGCCTCAGGTAACAGAACTCTCCGTCGGGCCGCCACCTCCCGCAGTCATCAGTCCGGTCACGGGCATTGCATAACCGGATGCCCTGTGCCCACCAAGGGACGCTCTCCCTTCTTAGCACATAACCCCCTGTGGCTGGTCAATATTGCGGTGCGCCCGCTGCTCCCCCCGTCTTCACAGCTACGAGATGGGCATACCAGCACCAATGTTATTTTCCCGAGCACTGATCAAGGGCCGTCTCTGCCCCAGTTATCAGACCCGCATCCTGGGAAGCCCTGTGCACTATTAAAAATTTTATGCGCTGCTTTGCCTCAGGACTGAGAGGGTATCACCATATCACGACTGTGCTGATGTTGATGTCAATCACTACTGTCAGCCCACCTGCACTAAATTAACTTTAACCCAGGTAGTGCTGCATCTGGACTGATCACAAGAGAGGCCTTCCTCCCTTTGCTTGGGCAAGAAGGCCCACCTCTATAACACCTGAATCCAGCCTACATAGGATCTTTGATGGTCTTAACGTCGCCACTTCTTAATATCAGTACCTGATAATTCAGCAAACTCTGATACTTCGCATTAATTGCAGTCCCGAGAGGTTTCATCTCCTTTTCTTCCTGCTTTCAGCAAGAGCAAATCCACCTCCACCAACTATAAACCTCAAATACCCGAGTGTTTGCAGTGTACACAGGATATAATACAATCTATTCTCCAAAAAGTAGACCTGTGTGCCCCCATCATTCAACAATGGGTGGAAATTCCAAAAGAAACAAGTCACAACCCACTAAATTATCGGAGTTCTTCCAAACTCCCTCCACCCGCTCTCAAGATAGGGTAAGACGTGCCCCGTCCCCCTCGTCACCAGCCTCATCAAGGCATGATTCCGTGGATATGGATCATCAAAATTCTTCAGAGGCCTTCAGTACATTTGAACAAACCGTTGAACGCTTATTCTCCTCTTTCAGAGAAACATTGCAGAGCGATTTTACAGATGGGGGATATCAGATTGGACATACAAGCATTAGTCTCTAGAACAGAACACGTAGAGAAAAAAATGGCGGCGTTTGCCAAGTCACATAACCAGCTTATAGACGCCAACGCATCTCTGGAGGAGGAGTCAGAAATTATCATCAAAACTACTGGACCTAGAGGATCGCTCATGACGCAACAACATTCGCCTCCGTGGCGTCCTCGAGTCAGTGGCCTTCGATGCTCTACCCCAGGTCCTCACAGATCTCATGGCCCTTATCCTCCCAGAAGCCACTATCACTGACTTAACGGTAGATCGCATACATAGACTCCCTAAACCGAAACATCTTCCTCCATCCACTCATCGTGATGTCATTGATGTCTACTTCTTCAATACTAAAGAAAACTCTCTCAGGGCCATCAGGAGCGCCTCCAACCTCCCGATACAATTTAAAGACTTTTCAATCTTCCCGGATCTCTCCGCGGTACAATGCTTAAACACAAGGAATTCGCCCCATTAACGAAAATTTTAAGAGAGACTAACTTCCCTATCACTGGGACTTCCCAATCAAGCTTATCATAACCAAAAGATTCCACAACATTGGTCTGCTTGACACCTTCCTCTGCCAGAGATGCCCTGCTGTCCTGGGGTCTCCTTTCTACCCCCACGAATACACCTTCAAGGAAAGGAGATAGCAGACCCGGCTTCATCACGCCTATTTGGTCAGAATCGACCCGCCGCTCTAGAGCGCTTCAACAGAACTGAGCTGTTATTGGAAGTACATCGCTGCGTCAGCTCCAATCTGTGTGCCTGATCTCACACATGGGCAATTTCCAACTCTTCCTCAAGAGTTTCCCTCTACAGAAATTGTGAAGATTTCTTCTCTTCTTGTCTTCTGAAAGACCGACTAACATTTTCTTTGCAGGTTCTTTCGTAGGACTCTACTCCCCCTCTGGTTCCCCTTGTAGGGAGCTACTCATGATGTGCGCGACCCTGTGTTCTGTTACGGTCTCTATTGTTGTTTCTCGTGTTAATAGATTTTTAGCCATACTGTCAATGCTACCTTCTAACCTTATGATACGTTACTTTCATTTCGCAGGAATAAGTTTACTAATTATCCTATATTTAAATCATTATGGGGATTAAACTAATGTCCTTAAACGCCAATGGGCTCAACTCCCCTCATAAACGTTCCTCTTTGTGGAGAGAGGCTTTAAAAACTAAAGCAGATATTCTCTGCGTGCAAGAGACACATTTACAAGTTAACGACTCTTTTAGGTTGAAACATAAAAATTTCCCACATTTTCTCACAGTGTCAAGAGTCTAAAAAATCTGGGGTAGCAATTTTTGTTAAAAATACAGTAGCGTTTCAACTACTGGACTCACACATTGATCCCCAGGGAAGATTTATCATCTTAAAGTGTGACCTCAATTCATCTCCTTACACCATTCTTAACCTTTATGCACCAAACCATCACCAACTTTCCTTTATCTCCAAAACAATTCTCAGAGCAAAAAAAATGTTGAGAGGTAAATTGGTGGTGTGTGGGGACTATAACATGGTAATGGATGAATCTTTAGATATATCCCAGGGAAGCTCCCATTATGCTCCAGAACTTAAAAAATTTACTAGGCAGGAGAATCTACATGACCCTTGGAGATATAGGCACGCAGGAGAGTTGGATTACACTTTTTACTCCCACTCTAAAAATTCTCACTCCAGAATTGATTATTTCTTAGTGGACAAAGCTGCCTTACTTAGCGTTGCTGATGCAGAAATAGGTAATGCTACATGGTCAGACCATGCACCTATCTTCCTAATCCTAAAGGATACCATGCATACAAACTCCTTTGTCCCATGGAGAATTAATCCCTTCTTGCTAAAATCTCCCTCAATTGTTAAAGAAATCCAACAAGCGCTCACGGACTATTTTGAGTTAAATTCTCTTTCATCTCCATCGGTGGAAGCCCTCTGGTGCGCGCATAAAGCGGTAATAAGATGGGTCTGCATTAAAATAGTCTCTAGGGAAAAGCGTAAAACGAGAACAAACCATAAATAATTTACTCCAAGAAATATCTTCCCTAGATAGGCAATTTAAACTAGACTTCTCTTTTACTACTAAAGAAAAATTTTCTAGTAGAAATAGACTACGTTCTCTCTACCTGAATCAATATGAATCGCACCTGTCCAGAATTTCTACATTCACGGTGACCGACCCTCTAAATTCCTAGCTAAAAGAGTAAAAATTCTTCAGGCTAGGAATAAGATAGCGTATATCACCAAATCAGATAAATCCAAAGTTTATGACCCCCAGCTTATTGCTAATGCATTTGCACAATAGTAGACAGCTCTATAACTTAAAAGAGGATCCAGATACCCATAGAGTACACAAACCAAATATTATTTCCTTCTTAAACCAAATCACCCTTCCCACCCTTTCAGAAAATCATCTAACATTATTAAACAAAACAATTACAGCTAGAGAAATTGAAGACACAATTAGAGTCTCCAAACTTAGCAAAGCCCTAGGCCCAGATGGCCTAGCAAATGAATACTATAAATTATTCTGCTCCACTTTAGCCCCTCATCTTTTCTTTATCTTCCAGAACATCATAAATAATGGTAAAGCCCCTAAAGAAATGTTAAATGCAGTAGTGACCACTATTCCTAAACCTGGCAAAGCCCTGGATCTTGGAACCAATTACAGACCCATTTCCTTACTCAACTGTGACAAAAAAATATTTGCCAAAATCCTCGCTAACAGACTGAATGATATTATGCCCTTTCTTATTAATAAAGACCAGGTGGGTTTTGTCAGAGGCCGACAAACCCGTGATGGGATTAGAAGAGTATTGGATCTTATCCATAAAATAAATAGAGATAAAATTCCCTCCGTTTTATTATCACTAGACACGGAAAAGGCCTTTGACCGACTCAACTGGGATTACTTAGAGAAGTGTGAACACAATTTGGATTAATAGGCCCCATCGTCAACGCCATTTCTTCGCATTATACTGTCCCATCAGCCAGGGTCTTTACCTCAGGCTTTCTTTCTGAATCCTTTCCGATTACTAACGGCACTAGACAGGGATGCCCACTATCTCCCCTAATTTTTATACGGTGTGTAGAACCTCAATCAAAAATCAGACAATCTCCTTTGATTCCGGGAATATCTATTGGTGATCTAGAACATAAAATCAGCCTGATACTTTGTCAAAACCCGACTCAGTCCCTGGAATCTCTTCTTCACATATTAGAGGCTTACTTCTCGGTCTCATATTACCGATTAAACATGATTAAGTCTACCATTCTCCCCTTGCATGTCTCAGCCTCCCAAAGGCTTCAATTATCCATGTTTAAGTTTATTTGGTCTGAATCGCATATCACTTATTTAGGCATCAAAATAACGCCCTCTCTATACCAAACTATACAAAAAAATATGGATCTTTTACATAATACCCTGTCAGAGGAAATTAAAAGTTTATCTGCTTTCTCCCTGTTATGGATAGCGAGAATTAATATAACCAAGATGATGTTCCTACCCCGTATTCTCTACCTCTTGAGATCCCTTCCATATTTATTACCACACACCTTACTTAATAAACTTCAACCATTATTATTATTATTATTATTATTATTATTATTTATTTTAGAGCGCCATTAATTCCAGGGCGCTGTACATTTAAGGGGAATTACATACATAACAAATATTGAACAAATACAATGGTGACAAAAGTGACTAGTAACTGAAACAGAGAGGAAAGAGGACCCTGCCCGCGAGGGCTTACAATCTACAAGGAAGAAGGGGAGAGACAGAAGGTGTGGGGCAGACATGCTTGCGGGCCGGTGTAGTGGTGGTGGTGGGGTTAGTGTGGATTGTAGGCTATCCTGAAAAGATGGTTTTCAGTTGCTTTTGAAACTGGTGAAAGTTGGGGAGAGTCTGATGTTTTGGGTTAAGGAGTTTCCAGAGTGTGGGTGAAGCACGGGAGAAGTCTTGGAGACGGTTATGTGAGGAGCTGATGAGAGGGGAGCAGAGGAGAAGGTCCTGTGAAGAGCGGAGATTGCGTGAGGGGAGGTATCTGGAAATTAGGGCAGAGATGTATGGAGGGGAGAGGTCATGGAGAGCCTTGTAGGTCAGGGTTAGTAATTTGAACTGAATTCGTTGGGCAATGGGCAGCCAGTGAAGGGATTGGCAGAGGGGAGAGGCAGAGGAGTAGCGAGGAGAGAGGTGAATCAGACGGGCAGCAGAGTTAAGGATGGATTGGAGGGGAGCGAGGGTGCTAACTGGGAGGCCACAGAGAAGGATGTTGCAGTAGTCAAGGCGGGAGATGACAAGGGCGTGGACTAGCGTTTTAGTAGTGTCAGAGTTGAGGAATGGGCGGATGCGTGAAATATTTTTCAGGTGGAGGCGGCAGGCAGAGGTGAGGGCTTGGATGTGCGGTTTGAAGGATAAAGAGGAGTCAAAGGTTATCCCAAGGCAGCGGACTTGTGGAGCTGGTGAGAGGGTGTGGCCATTAACAGTGATAGAGAGATCGGGTGGAGGGGTAGAGAGGGACGGTGGAAAGATGATGAATTCTGTTTTATCTACATTTAGTTTTAAGCGACGGGAGGAGAAGAAGGAGGAAATGGATGATAGGCATTTTGGGATCCGGGAGAGAAGGGAGTTAATGTCAGGACCGGAGATATAAAGCTGGGTGTCGTCCGCGTACAGGTGGTAGTTAAAGCCATGCGAGGCTATGAGCTGACCCAGACCAAGAGTGTAGATAGAGAAGAGGAGTGGGCCCAGGACAGACCCCTGAGGGACACCAACAGAGAGCGGGTGGGAGGAGGAGGTGGTGCAGGAGTGAGAGACACTGAATGTCCGTTCAGAGAGGTATGAAGAGATCCAGGAGAGGGCTAGGTCCATGATGCCGAGGGAGGAGAGGATTTGTAGCAGGATGGAGTGGTCGACAGTGTCAAAGGCAGAGGACAGGTCTAGGAGGAGAAGGACGGAGTAGTGGCGTGAGGCTTTAGCAGTTACTAGGTCGTTGGTGACCTTGGTTAGGGCAGTTTCAGTGGAGTGGTTGGGTCGGAAGCCTGATTGGAGTGGGTCAAGGAGAGAGTTGGAGGAGAGGTGGGAGGACAGCTGAAGATAGACGTGCTGCTCGAGGAGTTTGGATGCAAAAGGGAGCAGTGAGATGGGGCGATAGTTGGACAGTGAGGAGGGGTCGAGAGATGGTTTCTTAAGGATAGGTGTGATGGTCGCGTGTTTAAGAGAGGAAGGGAAGATGCCAGAGGTTAATGATAGATTGAAAAGATGGGTGAGGGCTGGGAAAATAACAGTGCTGAGGTCTGGGATGAGGTAGGATGGCAGTGGGTCAAGGTTACAGGTAGTGAGGTTGGATTTGGACACTAGAGAGGAGAGGTTATCATGACTAACAGTGGGAAAGCAGGTTATGGAAGTGTTCACTGGGGACTGTGTCAGGGTGAGGGTGGGTGGTGGCGATTGTAGGGGTATAGAGGTGGGTAGTGGGGACTGAGGGGTGAAACTTTCTCTGATGAGGTTGATCTTATTTAAGAACCATCCCTCCTGTCTTTTATTTGGAACTAAAAAAAAACGAGATGCAGAAAACAATACTTATTTTTAAATACCAAACAAGGAGGAATGTCGGTTCCAAATCTTAGACTCCACAATATAGCCTCAATATTAGATCCCCTTTATTCGTTCTGGAAGTCACCTGATGCACACTACTGGTCTTCAATTGAGAGCTCTATGGTGGCCCCATACACAGTCAAGGACTTACTATTAGCTGAGCTCTTAAACCTCAATTAGATGGAGCTTCCCCTCCCCTCACTACAACATGCCTTTCGAGCCTGGATCGATCATGTTAAACCTAATCTCTGGATCCACGTCTCCCAAAAAAAATGCTCTTTATCCATTATACAACTAGCTTCCCCGCAACTTTCACTGAACTATTGATGTCACAAGGCCTCGTGACCGTGGATCAGCTATACGAAAAAAAGCAGCTACGAACATTTACCGATTTAACGTCTTGTTATAATCTGAATCGCAATACCTTCTTTAAGTACCTACAGGTTAGACACATTTTACAGGAATGGACATGGCCTAGTAAACCCAAATTACCCACCCCGTATTCCAGATTCTTCGCAAATAGGAAAGGTTTTGAGAAAGGCTTATCTATTGTATATAATCTCCTCCTAGGTCAAAATGATCAAATCAAAACGTATTATGCAACTAAATGGGAATCGGAGTTAGGTTGTTCCTTTTCTATTGAGAGCTGGCTGGCAGCCTTTTCTGCATCTTCTAAACATTCAAGATGCATCAATCACCTAGAAGTGGCAAAGAAAGTACATTTGAGATGGTACCTAACCTCCACTCGACTGGCTCATTTCTTCCATCCAAATTCAGCACTTTGCTGGAGGGGATGTGGCTTCAATGGAACCCTTCTACATATGTGGTGGAGCTGCCCTCATACTTTTGCTCTTTGGTGTCAAGTTGAAGGACTGGTTTCCAGATTATTCTCTACCAAAATTAAAATCACCCCAGCCCTAGCACTTCTAGATATGAATCTAGAGGAATTCCCCACCCTTTTTAGAACAATTTTATACCATTTTCTAGTAGCTACTAGATTAATGATAGCTAAACACTGGAAAGTCCCTGCTCTACCTACTGTTAAGGAGACCATCCAAAGTGTAAACTTCCAAAATAGATGTGAAACTTCTCTTGTGATTCCAAAAATAAAGGAAAACTGGAGAAGTTGGACAGATTCTCCGTGTGTCACGGAGACATAGGGATTTAGCAATTTTATATGCCGTTAACAACTTATTTAGTCTTTGAATGTTTCATATGTGTACGAACCATTTATATTTACTCTCCATAGTTTTGTTCCTCAGATACAAGTATCTAATTGTTCTTCTTGTTCCTCTATGTATTGCGGACGAAATGTCCTACAGATATCTCTCTGTTACAACAATAGCATTGACTGTGGCTTGTTTTGTTTGTTTTCATGGTTATTTGTTCTATGACAACTTGGGATTTCCGTGTATGTTCATAAATATATGTTATGAAAACCAATAAAAATTTCTGTTAAAAAAAAAAAAAAAAACATCCAAAAACCATTGCCGTGGGGACAAGGCCTAAGGGGGAAGGAGGGAGTGGTTTTCAAAATGGGGTTACATCTGGAAGGTTTCTCAAGCACACCTTTAAAAATAAAGACATTTCAGCTAAAACTGCATATTACTGGGAGAAATGTAATTTTTCATTTTGCACAGCCCAATGGTAAAAAATCTGTGAAACACCTGTGAGTTCAATATACTCACTACAGCCTTAAAGGGAACCTGTCACATAGGTTATGCCCCCTTTGCTGAGGGCAGCACAAGCTAGTGACATGCTGTTTCCAGTGCTGTATCCCTTATTCTGTAAGATGCTGTAGTTTTAGAGCATTTACCCCTCAAATCTTATTCATGAGCAGGTGTTAGCCCTGCCCACCAAAGCCTAACACCTAGCCTCAGATTTGCGGGGTTTGAAAAAACCGACTCTCTGAATGACTTTCCTGGCTGAAAACTGCAGATTTGAGCACTAAGTACTCGAAAACTTCAGCATCTTACAGAATAAGGGACACCGTGCTGGAAACAGCCGGTCTGTCACTAGCTTGTGCTGTCCTCAGCAAGGGGGGCATGATCAATGTGAGGTTCTCTTAACTAGTTCTTTTTAGAGGGGTCTACTAAAGGAGGTTGTGTAAGAAATAAAAAAAAAATAAGGACATATAACGGAGGAATACTAGAGATGAAAAGTGACCATCTGTCACAATCCAGTGTGTGAGCTACTTACAGATGCTGTTATATCACATTATCACCATGTTGGAACTTTCTCCTCACTGAACTACAGTCATGGCCAAAAGTTTTGAGAATGATACAAATGTTAATTTTTACAAAGTCTACTGCATCAGGTTTTATAATGGCAATTTGCATATACTCCAGAATGTTATAAAAAGACTGATCAGCTTAACAGCAATTAATTGCAAAGTCAATAGTTGCCTAGAAAATGAACGTTTTCCCCCAAAACACATTTCAACTTCATTGCAGGCCTGCCTTAAAAGGACCAGCTAACATCGTTTCAGTGATTGCTCCATTAACACAGGTGTGGGTGTTGATGAGGACAGGGCTCGAGATCAATCTGTCATGATTAAGTAAGAATCACACCACTGGACACTTTAAAAGGAGGCTGGTGCTTGGCATCATTGTTTCTCTTCTGTTAACCATGGTTATCTCTAAAGAAACAAGTGCAGTCATCATTGCACTGCACAAAACTGGCCTAACAGGGACGAGTATCGCAGCTAGAAAGATTGCACCTCAGTCAACAATCTATCGCATCATCAAGGACTTTAAGGAGAGAGGTTCCATTGTTGCCAAAAAGGCTCCAGGGCGCCCAAGAAAGACCAGCAAGCGCCAGGACCGTCTCTTAAAAGGTGTTTCAGCTTCGGAATCGGGCTACCAGCAGTGCAGAGCTTGCTCAGGAATGGCAGCAGGCAGTTGTGAGTGCATCTGCACGCACTGTGAGGCGGAGACTCATGGAGCAAGGCCTGGTGTCAAGGAGGGCAGCAAAGAAGCCACTTCTCTCCAGAAAAAACATCAGGGACAGACTGATATTCTGCCAAAGGTACAGGGAGTGGACTGCTGAGGACTGGGGTAAAGTCATTTTCTCTAATGAATCCCCTTTCCGAATGTTTGGAACATCTGGAAAACAGCTTGTTCGGAGAAGACAAGGTGAGCGATACACCAGTCTTGTCTCATGCCAACTGTAAAGCATCAGAAACCAATTCATGTGTGGGGTTGCTTCTCAGCCAAGGAAATCGGCTCTCTAACAGTCTTGCCTAAACACATCTATGAATAAAGAATGGTACCAGAATGTCCTCCAAGAGCAACTTCTCCCAACCGTCCAAGAGCAGTTTGGTGATCAACGATGCCTTTTCCAGCATGATGGAGCACCTTGCCATAAAGCAAAGGTGTTAACTAAATGGCTCAGGGAACAAAACAGAGATTTTGGGTCCATGGCCTGGAAACTCCTCAGATCTTAATCCCATTGAGAACTTGTGGTCAATCATCAAGAGACGGGTGGACAAACAAAAACCAACAAATTGTGACATAATGCAAGCATTGATTGTGCAAGAATGGACTGCGATCAGTCAGGATTTGGTCCAGAAGTTAATTGAGAGCATGCCAGGGAGAATTGCAGAGGTTCCTGAAGAAGAAGGGTCAACACTGCAAATATTGACTTGCTGCATTAAAGGAGTTGTGCCATCAAATTTTTTTATTCTATTTTATGTATGTGTTGTGTGTAAAATGTATTTTATGATTATTATTTTTATAAATCTTTATTTTATGATTAAATCTGAGGAATGTACTTTGCCAAAGCACTGTCATGTCTGACAGCACTTTGGCTCAGTGTCTGTGCACGACACTGAACTGAACTGCCGTCAGACACACACTCTGCATAGGAGAGTTCGGACGATTTTCGTTCCATCTGCTATAATGGAGCCTGCTAGCTGTTACTGAGCATGCTCCAAGCATGCGCAGTTCACAGCTGAGGCTGTAGAGGTCGCCATCTTCTGGAAGTCAGGAAGCAAGCTGCCTCGGAGAGACACTTTCACTTCTAACAGCCGCAGCAGAAACAACAGTTTGACAGGCTGAACCCAGAGGTGGATAATTCAACACAACAGTAAGTGTTACTGGGGGTGTGGTGTGGGGTGGTGGGGGGGGGGGGGTTAGCCTGTCACGGGGGTTAGCTCTCTCTGTGGGGGGGGAGCGGGGGGGCTAGCCTGCATCACGGGGGGTTAGCCTGCATCTCTGTGGTGGGGGGGGGGGGGGGATAGCCTGCTCTCGTGGTGTGGGGGGGGGGGGAAATAGCGCTTCATGGGGTTCCCTGATTTTTGGTGGGGGGGGGGGGGGGTGGTGAGGGGGGGGGGGGGGGGGGGGGTATAGCCTGCATCACGGGGGGTTAGCCTGCATCTGTGGTGGGGGGGGGGGGGGGGATAGCCTGCATCGCGGGGGGTGAGCCTGCATCTTGGGGGGGGGGGGGGGGGTACCCTGCATCACTGGGGGTTAGCCTGCATTGGGTGTGGGGGGGGGGGGGGGGGGGTAGCCTGTATCCCTGGGGGTTCCCTGATCTCTGGGTGGGGGGGGGGGATAGCCTGCATCACTGGGTTTTTCCTGCACCTTGTGGTGTGGGGGGGGGGGGGGTACCCGCATCATGGGGTTAGCCGGGCATCTTGTGGTGGGGGGGGGGGGGTTCCCTGCATCAGGGGGGTTACCTGCATCCTGGGTTGGTTGGGGGGGGGGATAGCTGCATCATGGGGGTTCCCTGCCTTTGTGGTGTGGGGGGGGGGGGGGGTTAGCCTGAAATTAAGGGGGGGTTTAGCCTGTTTTCCTGAGGGTTTGGTGTGGGGGGGGTAGCCTGCTTCAGGGGGGTTGCCTGCATCTCTGTGGGGGGGGGGGGGGGGGGGAATAGCCTCATCATGGGGGGTTGCTCATCTCGGGGTGTGGGGGGGGGGGGGGAGTGGGGGTAGCCTGCATCACGGGGGGTTAGCCTGAATCCTGGGGTTTTGGGGTGGGGGGGGGTAGCCTGCATAAAAGGGGGGTTAGCTGCATCCTGGGTGGGGGGGGGGGGGGATAGCCTGCATCACTGGGGTTGCTTGATCCTGGGTGTGGGGGGGGGGTGGGGGGTTTAGCCTGCATCACTGGGGGTTAGCCTGCATCACTGGGGTGTGGGGGGTGTGGGGCGGAATCCCTGATCAGGGGGGTTAGCCTGCATTGGGGGGTGGGGAATAGCCTCACATGGGGGTTGCCTGCATCATTTGGGGGAGGGGGGGATGGGGGGGGCGGAATAGCCGCTCACGGGGGTTACCCTCATCCGGGGTGTGGGGGGTGTGGGGCGGAATAGCCTGCATCACTGGGGGTTAGCCTGCATAATGGGGTGGGGGGGAAAACCCGCATCCGGGGGTTACCCTGTTTCCCTGGGTGTGGGGGGGGGGGGGGGTAGCCTGCATCATGGGGGGTTTGGGGCCTGCATCCTGGGTGGGGGGGGGGGGGATAGGCATCAGGGGGGTTTACCTTCCTGGGTGGGGGGGGGGGGGGATAGCCTGCACATGGGGGTTGCCTGCCCCTGGGTGGGGGGGTGTGGGGGGGGCCCGGGGGGAGGTTTTTTGTTTAACCCTGCATCACTGGGGGTTAGCCGGATCCGGGGGTGTGGGGGGGGGGGGATAGCCTGCATCCGGGGGGTTACCCCTGTTTTTTGGGGGTTGGGGGGGTTTGTGGGGGAAATACCTGCACAAGGGGGTTAGTCCTATCCTGGGTGGGGGGGGGGGAATAGTTTTACACTGGGGTTACCCTGCATCCTGGGGTTGGGGGGGGGGGGGGGGGGGATAGCTCACACTGGGGTTAGTTTCATCCTTGGGTGTGGGGTGGGGGGGGGGGGGGTTGCCTGCATGCGGGGGGGTTTAAAACCTGCATCTTTGGGGTGGGTGGGGGGTATACCTAACACGGGGGTTTAGCCGAATCCTGGGGTGGGGGGTTGGGGGCGGATAGCCCCTCACTGGGGTTTTTAACCCTGCATCCTGTGGTGGGGGGGGGGGGGGATAGCCTGCATCACTGGGGGTTAGCCTGCATCACTGGGGGGTGGGGGGGGGGGGGGTCCTTATGGGGGTTTAGCTTGTTCTCTGGGTTTGGGGGGGGGGGGGGGGATCCCCTTTCCCTGGGGGTTATAATTCTTTTGTTTGGGGGGGGGGTAGCCTGCATATGGGGGTTTTAGCCTTTTGCATTTGGGGGTTTTGGGGGGGGGGATACCTGCAAAATTGGGGGTTGCTTCCCCATCCTTTTTGGGGGGGGGGGGGGGGAGGGGGTTTTTGCTTCACAGGGGGGTTTAGCTCATCAGGGGGTTTTCTGTGGGGGGCAATAGCCTGCACAGGGGGTTACCCGCATACTTGGGGGTGGGGGGTGGGGGGGGGGTTTCCCCCTCATACTGGGGGTTGGCCCCCCATCTGGGGTTGGGGGGGTTTGGGGGGAATAGCTGTAAGGGGGGGTTTACTGCATACGGGGGTGTGGGGGGAAATCCCTATCATGGGGGTTTTGCTGAAAAATGGGGTGGGGGGGGTTAAGTTGCGGTCAAAGACCGTGTCCCATCTTCTGTTTTTTGGTTGTTCACCTTATATTTTTCTATTTTTCCCTAGGCAAACTTAAACTCTATCAGTTCTCTATTATTAAACAAAAAATTGTTTAATGATGAGAACTGTAGAGTTTAAGTTTGCCCATGGCAAAAAAGTAAATATGGATCAAAGTCACGCTTTGTTCTCTTGCGAGATTCCCAATTTTTTGGAGATTTTGTATCACCTTAGTCACATAACTAACAGCCTGTAAGTGGTTAAGGAAGGGAATCGGGGGCAGTGAGAAAAAATTTTTGGGGCTCAAAGGGTCAATATGGTTTTTTTTGTCTGGGTGTTAAAAAAGTTTCCTTTTGAGGCCTAATTTCCTATTTGAATATGTTGTGCGGTTTGACCTCTTGAAAGTCAGGATTTTGTAGGAAAAATAGGTGTGGTGAGTAGTGAGGGTTTTTAATTGCCTAATTTTCCTCCACACCCGCCATATCGGCATTAATATAGGGTTGGTTTTTGGTAAATGTCTGACTAGTCCAATGAAGGGAATTTTTTTAAAGGCTTTTTTTTACTTTTGAAAATCAAAAAATTTACATAGTTTTATTGTATTTGGTAGCATTACCAGAGTGTGGCAGCAAGCCCAACCCCGCTCAGACGCCTCAATTTCCCCAAACCCCCAAAATCCCTCTACACGGGCTGTTTTAGTATAACTTTACTGTATAAAATGGGAACATCAGGGTGTTTATCACCTTATTACCAATAATCAAGCTATTTGGTAAAAAAGACACTTAAAGCAAAAGGGGAACAAATGTTTTGATCTTTTGAAAATTGGGGGTAGAGTTGAAGAAAAAGCGTATTTGTATCTAAGTCCATTTTGCACCAACCATTGGGGAAAGGTAGAAGAACCTGGGATCAGATTTTTAGTAAAAAGTGCTTGAATCTGATTCAGAGCCCCGAAGGGTTCAGGCAGAGCGAAAACAAAAGGTTGGGGGTTTCCCAAATATAACAAAATAAAAAAAAATTTAACACTTTGATTTTTAGGGGGAAAATGTAAACTAAGGTGCTAAATACTTGCAAGTAAATTTTTGTTAAAAAGGGTAAGAGTGTATATAAAATTTCAGTAGCCTCATGACAAAAACGTTGTGGATGGTGAGATTGGGGGGCTGAAAGTCACAAATTCAAAAACCCTTGTTTCCCCTTTTGTTGTCAGTGTAAAATAAATTATTTGGGCTGACTTTTGAAAAAAAAAAATTGTAAATATGCAAAACACTGCAGGAACATTTTTGAAGTCTTTTAATTTGTTTGAGAAAACTTTGCCCCCATCAGATCCCCATACATGACCCCAATTGATCTATTATTTCCAGGTAGAGAACAGCCTCTCTACACAACTTGGGGGGAGGCAAAGCTGTGAACATGAGCAACATCTCAACAATTCAGGGTATTGTCACGGTCGGAGATAGTGGATCCGCTGGGTCACCGCAAGCGATGGCGTAAGCCACGCCAGGGAGCGTAATCTAAGTCAGTCCTGGTTTTGACCAGAGCCCGCAAAGCGGGATGGACTTGCTGCGGCGGGAGTCTACCAGGTCGCTAACCCTGACGTGACTTTTTTTGGGGAGGAGCCAAGGTGTAGCGTGGTACAAAATTATAGGCGGGCTCGTAGTTGGGGACAGGCAAAATGGTCAGGGCGGGGGGTAAGATTCGGGGTCGAGGAAACGGAAGCAAACGGTAGGGTACACGGAAATCGAACAAGACTTCGGAACGCTTTTCCCTGGCTATTGGCACTAAGACCGGCCAACTCGGAAGGACCCGGCGCCGCTCCCGGGGGAACTGGAGTGCAGGGGGAGCGCGGCCGGGGTAAGTAGGCAGGGCCCCCGGAGGCGGGGTAAAGGGGGCGTGCTCATGCCCGACTTTTGCGGGCAGCGGTGCCGCTCGTTCAGGGCCCCGGGGTGTCCCTGCCCCCCGGGGACGCGGTTCGCAGGCCCCCCTTAATTTTAAAAAAAGGAATTGCCCTCAGCCCAGTCGGTTTTGATGAATGGTTTAAACTTTCTACTTTTTTAAAAACAGGTAAAAAAATTTTTGCTGAAATCTGTTTTCCCATGGGAGCAAAAATCTTTTTCCCTGGGGCAGCCTTTGCCTGCTCCAGTCAAAAATTTACACCCCTCATGTGATGAGGTGAAGTATGGGGCGGAGCACTGCTGGACCCAATTCCTTTGCTCTTTGATGCATGAACTAACTAAACAACTAAATTTTAATTTTGGGGGTCGGAGTTGGTCCATTTTTTGACTCCGACTCTGCAAAAATAGCCCGATCCCCAGCCCCGAGCATTACCCTTTAAACCCTATGATTTGGGCAAACATTTTGGGTATTTCCACAAGCTTCTCACAGTAGTTGGGAGGAATTTTGGCGCTTTCTCCCGAAGAAGGTTTAAAATGAGCCATATTTTTTAGGTCACCTTGCTCCACCGCCCTTTTTTAGCTTTGCCATAAATTTTCAAAGGATTTAGATCATGGCTTTTGTGTTGGGCCCCTCCAAAATATTGACTTGGGTTTTCCCTTTTAAGCCACTTTTTTTACCAGTTTGGGAGTATGTCCGCAGGTCGCCAGAAAAAAGATTTTAACATGCCATTTTTCCGTCTGGGTTTTTGGGAAAAAAATATGTGCATGTCAATGGTAAGGGCTTTTCTCTGCTCATCGCGGAGAAAAGCCGTCCCCCTCGCGGCCGTGTGCACGGCACTCAAACCGGAAAAATACTGGTCGGTTAAACCGACTGGTACTTGTCCTCTACCGTGGGGACATGCCCTAATTGACCTAAAACAGGTAAGTTTTATTGTGATTTCATGTAAGATCGTGAGAAAAAAATGCATATGTGTCTTATTATATAGTGTATGTAAACTTCTGGTTTCAACTGTACATTTATTAACCCCTTACCGCTGGAGCCAGTTTTGGCCTCTCTGACAGAGGCCCATTTTTTAAATCTGTCATGTGTCACTTTATGTGAGAATAACTTTGAGACTTTAACCTATCCATGTGATTCAGAGATTGTTTTCTCGTGACACATTGTGCTTTAAGATAGTAAGAAATTTTTTGGGCCAAAAAATGCTTGTTTATTTGTGAAAAAATATCAAAGAATCGTGAAAAATTTGAACAATTTACCAATTTTAAACTTCAAAATTTACTGCATGTAAAACAGATAGTTATTCCACTCAAAATAGTTTATAACTAGCATCTACCATATGTCTGCTGTAGTTTGGCATAATTTTTTTAAATGTCTTTTTTTTTTTTTTTTTACGACATTAGGGGGCTTAGAAATTGAGTAGTAATTTTCAACAAATTTGCAATATACTTTTTTTTTGGGGACCAGCCTGTTAATTTTCCCGTAAACTATGATTGATCTGTTGTTAGTTAAAACCCCATAAATGACCTCATCTAAAAAAACTACCCCCCTTTAAAGAAATTCAAAACCGGGATTTAGGAAGTTTATTAACCCTTTTGGGTTTCACAGGAATTAAAGCAAAGTGGAATTTCACTTTTTTTTTTGCACATTTTCAATTTTTAACTTATTACAAGAATAGGGTAAAGTGATCAGGGGAAATGCAACTTAATATTGATTCCCCAGTTTTTGCCGTTTTCGCGATATCCCATGTGTGGCCCTAGTAATTATTTGGCTCAACAAGCCCCAAATAGGGGGACCCCTACTGGACTTCTGGGGTCTCATTTTCTTTACGATTTTTTTTAGGGCCATTTAGGTTTGAGACGCCCTAAGGTGCTAAAACTTAATACACTCCCCAAAAAAACCCCCCAAATATTGGAAACTACCCCAATTAAGGAATTTTACCAGGGGTGCAGTGAGTATATCGACCCACAGGTGGTCAAAATTTTTTTTTTAGCGTTAGGCGTGAAAAATGAAAAAAAAAAATTTCTTCAAATAATCTCATTTTAGCTAAAAATGTTTAAATTTTTACAAGGGACCCTGTAAAAAAGCCCCCAAAACTTTTTAGAAATTTCTTCCAAGTTCGGCAAAAACCCTACAGGGGGGTGTAACTGTTTTTTGGGGGCGCAGGGCACGGGGTAAAAGGGGAGGGGCGCTTTTTGGGCTTTTGGAATGCAGATTTTGGGGGGGCCATGTCGCATTTTTCAAAGCCCCCAAAGTATCGAACAGGTGAAAAACCTTCAGAAATCACCCCCATTTGGATTTGCCTCCCTCAAGGATCCTTAGGGGTGTATTTTAAGTTTTTGGGTGCACAAGTGTTCCAAAGTTTTTGGTTTTTTTGCTTGGGGTTTAAAATGAGGGGAAAAAACCCAAATTTTTTCCCCTTGTTTTTTTGGGTTCAATTTTCAGCGTTCGCCGTGCAGTATAAAAGCAGGATATCTTTACTATGGGGGTCGGGACAATTGCAATGATCTAAATTTTATATAGTTTTTTTTATGTTTTTGCCGTTACCGGCGGTTGTCCGCTGCCTTTAGCAGCCAGCTCCTGCCGCCTATGTAGTGGGATCCTGCTATGTAGCCTCCTACCGCCACCAGGGCGTGTTATGTCTAAATGCAGTAAGAGGACTGCTGCACGGGTTTTACATAGAGCACAATTGTGCTCATTTTCGGACGGTTTTTCAGGCGGGTTTTGAAAAAAGCAAAAACCGGCTAAAAACCGGCCCAAAACCCGTGCCCCTGGGGACATCCCCTTTCGGTTTTCCCGTATATTCTATGGTAAGGTGAATGGCCCATTAGAAATACACCTTATCCGCAAAAAAAAAAGCTCTCAAATGTCTATGTAGATGAAAAAATAAAAAAGTTATGGCTCTGGGCTGGAAAAACTAACATGACAAAAATAGGTTGCGGCAGGAAGGGGGTTAAAAGGGC